>JAYEVD010000265.1:0-363561 GCA_036346405.1 Phyllostachys edulis
TTTCTCTAAAAATTCAGAGCCAAACAAATCGCAATAAACTTTCTCCTAAATGGGAAGGTCCTTACATCCGTGGTCAAGTCACCCGACTGTGTCCGTGACGACTAGCTATGTCTCGATGGGCAAATTTTGTCAAATTCTTGGAACATCGATCAATTGCATAAGTTCTATGTTTAATTTTCATTCTTTCATTTCTTTCAATTTCAATTTCACTAAATTTATTGATTAATTAAGAAGTGCAACCTTGCTTATATATATACACCTACATTCCGTCGCTTATTATTGTTAGTCCGCCTAGGAGAAGACATTTTTCTCTCCGATATCCTTTTTAAGGATCTCGATACTCTATGGTCCTCGTCGTGAGCATTTTTCTCAAATGATTCCCACATCGCGACTATACTCTTTTCTTAAAGAAAAATGAGTAATCGAGCTACCACACAACTAACTATCTCATGAATGATATGCTTACGATTTTGAAGATTATGCTTCATTATTTCAAGATTCCGTCTATTCTTGTCAGCACAATGGTCGACACCTGAAAGCCTCCTAGTCAAGTCTCTCCTTTTTCGCACGTGGTCCCGCCTAATCGAAGGAGCCTAGCGACGGTTCTTTTTTTACGATCCTCGCCACATAAATCGGATATAGAATTTGAACACGCTTCAAAAATGTATATGTCGATGCCTTCGTGTCTTAGCATTAGTTCCACTGCACTATGGGACAATAGATATAAACAAAGTTCACTTATAACTGCTGCATACATATTTGCATTTCTTCTATGTCAAGTTTGACAAAGTCTTTTTCCGACCATATATAGTGTTTTTGATTGGTATTTCCATTATGACAAACAAAGATCTATAACTAGTCGAAATCGCATAATCGGGTCCTCCGACCACATTTGATTTCCTAGTAATCCAACGACGCTTTTGTCTTTCTATATGTCCAAACATACCTTCAAAAACTCACATACATGGTTATGACCCTTTTTTATTCTTTCTTGGCTCACCGCTTGTACAAGAATTCTTCTACTATAAAGCGCTTGTGGGTTAGGAAATATATGAGAATTTTTAAAAAGTCAAACAGATAAACAAAAGCTTTGTCAATGACATAAAAGGTAAGTTTTCATAGATATTCAAATATTTTTACACTTGGCAGAACTCTACTCTAAGAAATATTCCCTAACTTCAATCATTGCTTGTCTGAGATTCGACCTCCATCTCCTCTACAACTATATCTCCGAGTGGCCCGAGTTCTTCCATGAACTTGGTCGCCTCCTTAGGTGGGCGCTGAAGTCTTTAACAGACTTGGAGATCTATGGAGGGTCAAGCTTTCGGTTTGCCAAAGCAAAACTAACTCCACTTGCAATGCTTGCTTAGGGCCCGCATAATTCGTCCGAGTAGTTTTGAGCAGTAACTTTAAGGTCCTCTGAAGTTGACCCAAATAGTTCATTTTCTATTGGATCTCCTAAGGAAGGCAGTGCTTGATCCTCGATCCCATATCAAAGATCATCTTGTTCAAAGCACTTAATCTTTTCATCAATATTTTGAGCAAGAGCCTCCTTATCCTCGCTTCAAATTTCAGAGTTTTTTACTCGCTCAAAGATTTGCGCTTTGCTCGCAAAAACAATCGCTTAATGAACACAAGCATAATTGAAGGAAAAATCAAGTTTGCTACATATTACCTTCATTTGTTTTGCTAAGTGTTTCATATTTGGTCGTTGTTTCAAACGATCAACCTATCTTTGGTCAACTTGCTTTAGCTTAATGATCGGTCTTTAGCTTTTATTTCTTCTTCAAGAAGAGTTGTCTTGGCTTTCTACCACAACCTCCTTTTTTATTTTCTCCAGATCTATCGAATACGATAAGGAGAATAATTGTAGAGGAGCAAAGTATTGAAGAAGAAACAAAAGTTTAAAAGGAAAAGTTCTTACTTTCCAACTTCTGAGTGCTTTTGCTCCAAGTCCTTAACTCACGGGTCACCCTCCGATCACAAAGAAAGTTTCTCGACCAAATGCTACACAAATAGCATTCTCTTTCTTAAGTTTCTTATAAACTTTTTAAAGAAGAACCGGTCAGAGAATACTTATTCAATTGCTTGGTCATTATAACCAAAGAAAAATCGAATCGGGGTGCATCTTGAGTTGAGTATCCGATACTTTCACCACGCCTCATCAAGCTCCTTATCCTCGATAAATCGGGACCTAAAAGGAACTTGTTAGGTTGGGAAGGGTTATCAAAGGATCGGAACTCGTTGAGACCTCTCGAGGCATCTACCTCCACGTAAGGGGTTTCAATCACCAAAGGATCCAACTCAACCGCTGTTCTTGTCACCGCCGGGCTTTTCGACCACTACTTCCTCGGGAACTTTGTCCCGAGAAGTGCTCTGCCTGAACTTCCACAGTGCCGTGTCCTCAGAAGAACCGGCCTGAAACGACCGAACACCGTAAGACCTATGCAAACCAAAGATGGGAAGTTCAAAGTATCAAATCATCAAGGAATTATTAAAGGTACATACTTATACGACCACTTTCATTTGTACATACCTTGTTAATCTCCTGGATTTGACTCGAAACGCAAGAAGAGAGAAATCATGCCGCTAGCCTTCCTTTTCTTCTCTCCAATTTTGTTCGTTCTCGACCGGCCAGGTTTGTTGAACCTCACATCCTCCAACAAGATGTCGGAAGTTATGTCCTCGACCGGCCCATCAAGGTCCACATTCGACTATCTGGCCTGAGGGAGTGGTTTCATCAACTCCGGATCGCTTGTTTCAAGAATAACCGTGAAGGTCGCACTCACCACTCTGGATTTCACCTCCGCAGTTCACATTCTGCGGGCCTTCAGCTTATCCACCCAAATCAAAGAACAAATTTGATTGGGTGAAGAAATCCTTTATCAAAAAAAATTCGTACATATATGATTCCGAAATGTTCTATTACCTCGAGGGATTCATCTCTTCAAGTGCCTCGTACACGACTTTTGCCTGAACTAAGGCGGGATGTTGATCCTCACCAGCTTTGTATGATTCGCAAACCTAACCGATCAAGAAATGTAGAGCACGATTGGAAATCTGGCTGGGATATATGTATATACGCGGTAAAGGAATTTTTGATTAAATTACCTTAAGCCTTGCTAGTCCCCTTCAATAGGAGTTACGCTAAGATCTTGGGGTATTCAAATTTTTCTCCAGCTCTCAAGACAGATTAGCTCGACTCGTTCTCTAATTTCCCATAGGAAAGAACTTTAATGTATGAAGAATAGACAAATTTTAAGGTAACACATTAATCAAATCAAAATACCGATCGAATGTATCTCAAAGACTTACCACCTTCCGAGCAACTTCATCACGATCAAGGCACCAGAGCAGGAATGAGTCCGAGCTTCAATGGACTAATCTCGGGCGAGAGGTAAAATCCTCACCACATGCCACGGTCGCCCCGACCAAGAATCATAGATGGCATCCCCATCTTTTGACTATCCCTCGCCTTCTTTACTTGCCTCTTCCACTTGGGGTTTTCACTTGCTCTAGTTCCTAAGTAGAGGCCATCGCTTTTCAGAATCATGTAAAACCAAGATTTTTTCCATGATGACCACGAAGATTTCGCATGACATGAGGATGTACTCATCGGCCTTCCCGCCATGAAGACGCAATGTGCATTCCCCAGAGTCGCTTCAGATTTTGCCGCAGATTTTCCCATCACCATGCGGAGAAATAACTAAAGAGCTTCAAGTTCTTGTATTCCCAGATATGCCTCGCATAAATATGCGTAAAATCTCGATATTTGCGATCAATTTGGGGCCAATTCACTAATTCCACCCCGTGAATGTTCAAGAACGCGGAGAAGGAATTTGTGTAATGGTAATCTCAAATTTCACATTCGATGTAGGCAAGAAAACAGGATTTCCTCATCTTCACGGCTCGAAAATGCTCTCCAATCGCGGTCTGCGCAGCTAATCGATTCCTATCTCGAGCATTCCTATCTTCGCCAAAGCCTCAAGCTTTTTCTTGCCCAATTCAAGGCAACCACTTTGTAATCTGCTCCGACATGGCGAAAATCCTCAGGATGAGTAGTGAAAGTTGAGACTTCGTGGTCTAAGAACAGAAAAACTCGAGGATTTCTACGAGAAGCTAAAGGGAATCGAAGGATTTTGGAAGCATAAAAATTCTAAGATCCCAAAGTGAGAGGAGATTTTATAAACTTCCGATACTTTCAAGGATTCCCACAATAGTCCAAACCGACAAAAAGCCTCTTTTGCTCAAACGAACAGAGGAACTCTTCGCTTCCCAAGGCAAGTTCTCAACTTTAAAGTGAACACGCATCACTTCAGATACCACTTACATTAAATGGGGTTCCGCGTCTGATTTCATCGAAAAAAGGTATATACACCACTCGCCATTTAAAGTTCGGGGCTAGCCGACGAGGATTAAAACCTCTATGTATTATTTTAATACATAATAAAAGACCATACGTCTTCATGGTCGAACCCCTAAGACTAACGACCTCCCCGGTCGTTAGTATTCTAAAGGTTACTTAATGGGTACTCGGCCTGATGAGGCTTTGTGCCTAATCCCCACCAAATAACCGCCAGAAATTACCGAATCGGTATTTTTATCGTATGATAAATGGAACACGTATATAACGCTCCCACGTTGTTAATCGCTTCCACCGCTCCAACCAACATAACGCTTTCACCAGTGGACGTTTTCTCCAGAGTAACTACCACCTCTTCGAAGTTATTTAAAGGTGAAGCGCAGAAGACTAACGCACGTATGCACACAAGAAGACCGAGACCAACAAAGACAAGAACAACGATAGCTCAACAGAATACAAGCCTAAGCTGTGGAATTAGAAGCTAGATAATCGACTTAGACTCATATTCTAAGTCCGACATGCGATTAGACATTCCCCATTCAGTAATTCAGGTAGTACTTAGCCACATCTTGTAAAACCCAGTTCATATCAACAAAGAGCGACCCCCATTCCATTCCAGGATATTCCACGTCATTTTCCTCGTTCATTTTCGTAAGATCGGCGACTTGATCGTCGACAGATCCTGTCTTCCTGATCGATCCGGACCGTGCATGCAGTACGTTGCAGGACTCCGATCCGAGCACCATATGATGCATGTTATATATCTCGGTCGATCGAGCCGCGTCGGTCTCGATCTACGCACGCACAATGATCGACGACTAATTGACCGGCCAATGGTTATGCGCGCGCGCCGATCGTCGAGATGGAAACACAAGGTGTCAAGGCCGGCGTCAACATGTGGGCTCTCCTCGACGACGACGACCCCGGCGATCGCCGCCAAATTTTGCCGTTAATTAAAACGCCAAACAAACCGACCCCCACGAGGTGGAACCGCCACTAGTAATCCAGACGTACTTGCTCTAGCCAACGACACTACTTGCTTCCTTCTTCGCTCTCCATATACGCGATACGTGTCTAGTGTCTTCGATGCGCTGATCGAACTAGAACTAGAATTGTTCAGGTGGCAATGCAGCAGCAAAACGTGGCAAAAAGTCCAAGGAAAAGAAAGTCGCCGGGGAGAAGCAGGCGCCGCCCAACGGCGAGGTGGCCGACGACGTGCACGCTCCTAACGGCGAGGAGGGGCAGAGCAGCAACGGCGATGGAGGCCAGCGCATGGAGGAGGAGAAGGTGCGTCGTCGCAAGGAGAAGAACAAGGTAGCAAGCGGCCGTCTTAAGCAAACAGCAGAGACTAGGCGGCAGTGGTCCTAAGCTCGACGCGGCGGTGCTCCGTGGCGGTGGTAGCCATTGTCGTGGTGGTTCACGGATATGCAAGGCGGTTGTCGCAGTGGCCCTCCTTGCTTTATACTTCCAGCTCGCGTCCTCGCCTCCTGTCGTCGGCCGGGCCATCTGACATGTGATTCATGTATCGTTTAGGTTTGCTTCGGAAATAGTACTCCTCCAGTCACAATGACGTTTTTGACTTTTTTTAGTGAATAGTATGCTCATTGGGCTACCAAATTATCTTACTACTACAAAAATACTAATACTAGACGTCTGATCACAGACGGTTCATCGAAACCGTCTGTATTAAATACAATCTCAGACGGTTTTTGTTTACCGATCGTTCGTGTTATTTTCCACGCTAAAAACCGTCTGTGAAGAGATCATATCACATACGGTTCTGACAAAAAACCGTCTGTGATATTGGGTAATATCACAGACGGCTTTTGGTTAGAACCGTCTGTGAAGTATCACAGACGGTTTTCAACAAAAACCGTCTGTGATATTACTACATATCACAGACGGTTTTTTGTTGAAAACCGTCCGTGATAATTAACTAGGTCATCAACAGAGTCTTCTTGATCTCCATCTCTGGCGCTACAGTAACCGCGGGAGATCTCCAAACCCGGTGAGTCCATCGCCACTCCATGCCCGGTTTGAGTATCGCCACCTCACCGAGCCCGCCGGTGGTCCATTTCATTATTGTCATTGAGGAGCTTGCCGTCGTCGCCTGTTCACCGACGACGGCGACCGCCTTGGACCTTCCTCGACTTCATTGACACCTTCCTCGTGATTGAGGTGAGCTCTTTGGAGCATAAGCATCCTTTATTTTGAGTAGTTTGAGCATTTACGCTGAATCGCTAGTGAAAGCCCATAAGCGCCGCCACGACATCACCGCTCGCTCGCCTCGGTGACCTTAGAGCCCCGAGCCACGACTATTAGCAATGCGATGTTACCATAAACCCAAATTGAGCTTCAAATCCTACTGTTTTTAATCATTTAGTTAATAAACTAACGAGTCTATGACATGTGGGACCGCCATAGATTTTATAAATAAAATCATGAAATAAAAAATGAGTCACTGACAAGTAGGGCCCACATGTAAGTTAATAAAATCCGGAAAAATATAAAAATGAAAAAAGCCACCTTTAGTTCAGAGAAAAATACTCTTTCTCTGTTGGAAAGCGTAATTAAGCCTCAGAAAATACGCCTTCAAGTCACCCTTTATTTATTTCGTGGTTTTCAATACGAACCGTGTGATGGACCGGTCGATGTCTGCCGAGAAGCAGGTAAGTGAAGAGTACATTAATGGGCGTGTGTGCTTTTACAAGTGCCGCCGAGGAGAATATGTTGAATAAGAGGGCGGAATATATGTATCGTATATGCATTGATCGTGAGAATCAAGATGTTTAAGAACCGAGCGCAGATCGGGCTAAACACTTGATTCAAGGGGTTTCAAAAGGGTTATACACGTTGGACCAGCCGGTGAAGAGCATATTATACATGAAGTCAACGATATGTCACGGATGAAGTCGATTGTGGTTCCGATTCGGATAGGTCGCACGATGACAATCTAGATCGATGCTTCACGATGCGTAAGGAACCTGTGATGAGAGGAGTATGTTCAATTCGGGGCTTAATGGACGACTCGGAGAAACCTTTGTTCCTGTGTCGTAAGTCGAATACACAAGGTTGTCATCGGCTTGAACTGCTGAAATTGAAGGCAAGCAACGGTTGGTCCGACAAGAGTTTCACGGGTCATAGGTCTCTTAGCGGACATGCTTCGAGGGAAACGAGTTGCCCAAAACCACCTACAAAGCCAAGAAGGTTCTTTGTCCATTGGGAATGGAAGTAGAAAGAATACATACATGTCCAAACAATCAGATCATCTACGTGAACGAGTATACAAACATGCATGTATGTCCGTGTGCAACGATCACGATACAAGTGTAAGAATCAATCGATGACGACGAGGAATTAAGAAAGGACCTCCGCTAAGGTGGCGTGGTATCTTCTGTAATTCCCGCTTGAAGTGGTTTTTGCGAACCCAAAGAATGCAAAATCATTGCATTGGCACTGTGAGGAGCGTAAGAATGATGGAAAGCTAAGACACCTGCCGATTCCGCCAAAGGAGAAATATCGATAGGAGGTTTGCGAGACTTCAAAAGGAACCGAGGAATATAAGGTTTGGATTGAGTACGATGGAATGAATCCTTTCGTAACATGAGCAATCGACATAGCGGTTGGTCCGTGACGCTCAGATCTACAACCTTCCTCTTTTGTTGTGTATGAAGCGGAAGTATATTTTGTTGTCGATACTTATCGAAGGGTCAAGCAACTCGGGAATGATATTGATCTGTACCTAGCAACATGGAAGATCTAAAAATCCGTGGATTGAAGGGTGCAGGTATGGGATGCGCATAAACGAGAGAACTTCACTTTACGCTCCTTGTTGTTCTACACCATAAATGATTATCATGTCCTTGCTAACTCTGTGCGGGAGTACAAAAGGGCCAAAGCCTATACTCACCGCTTAGATGATACCGAGAGTGTGTGGGTGAATCACTCACAGAAACCGTGTACATGCGCTATCGTAGGTTCCTTCGGAGGGCTCACCCATACCGCAGGATGAAGAAACAATTCGACAGAGAGAAGAAGGACAGTTCAGCTCAAAGGCATTTAAGCGGAAAAGATGTCTATGATATGGTTAAGGATTTATATGTTGTACTCGGAAAGGGACGTAAATCGAGGGCCTATAAGAAGAACATGTGGAAGAAGAGATCAATATTTTAGGACTTCCCTTATTGGGAGCACCTAGAAGTTCGCCACTGCATCGACGTCATGCACGTAGAGAAGAATGTATGTGACAACTTGATTGGTCTATTACGAAACATTCGTGACAAAATAAATGATGGTGTCAACGTATGGCTTGACTTGGTTGATATGGACATTAGACCTGAGTTAGCACCAACAAAGACCGATAAAGGACGAACGTACCTTCCCCCTGCTTGTTACACTCTGTCCAAGGTCGAAAGAACTGAACTATGTCGGTGCTTGCATGGTGTGAAAGTTCCGTCCGGTTACTCCGCCAACATGAAGAAACTTGTTTCGATGGAAGATTTGGAGTTAATTGGCATGAAGTCTCATGATTGTCATATACTGATGACACAAATGCTCCCTGTTGCAATTAGAAGTATTTTGCCGATCAAGGTCCGAGAGACAATTCTGAGGTTGTGCTATTTCTTTAACACAATTGCTCAGAAGGTCACCGATCCCGAAGGACTAGATGCTCTGCAGGACGAGGTGGTGATGGCTCTATGTGATCTTGAGATGTATTTCCCTCCGTCGTTTTTCAATATCATGGTCCATCTCATTGTTCACATTGTGAGGGAGATAAAGATGTGCGGGCCCGTGTTCCTACGTAGCATGTACCCATTCAAGAGGTTCATGGGAATTCTCAAGTCCTATGTATGGAATCGATCTCGGCCGGAGGGCAGTATCGTCGAAGGTTATGCAACCGAAGAGGTCATTGAGTTCTGCGTTGATTACATGGCTCAGGTTGAACTGATAGGTGTGCCTCGATCTCGCCATGAGGGGAGGCTCGAGGGTATCGGGACCATCGGAAGGAAAGCAATCACTCCAGATATGGATGCGTATGCTCAAGCCCATTTCACGGTCCTGCAACACATGACTGAAGTGTCCCCGTATATCGACCAGCACAAGGACGTGCTTTGGAAACAGAATCCGGAGCAGCTAGATGTTTGGATCACGAGACAACACAACAAACGGTTCAACCAATAGTTGAAAGAGCCACTCGCTAGGAGCTCGTCAAGTGATATGCTGACATGGTTGGCAAAAGGCCCAACATTTACAGTTGTGACATGACGAGGATACGACATAAATGGGTACACATTATATAAGCAGGCTCAGGATATAAAGAGCACTAACCAGAACAGCGGTGTTCGCATAGATGCATTTAGTACCGATGGGCTGAGGAGCTCCTACTATGGGCAAATAGAGGAGATGTGGGAACTACTACGTGATTTTCAAGATCCCCCTATTTCGGTGCCGTTGGGTCTATCTCCCACACGTGAAGGTCGACAAGTATGGCATCATTACCGTGGACCTCGAACGTGTCAGATACAAAGACGAACCATTCATACTGGCTAACCAAGTTGTTCAAGTCTTCTATGTAACCGACCCGACAAATAAGAAGCGCCACGTAGTTCTTCATGGAAAAATGAGGATTGTCGGAGTTGAGAATGTAGTGGACGAGGAAGAATACAATCAATTTGACGATTTGTCTCCTTTCGGAAACGGCATAAGGGTCGAGGAAGAAGAACATGACGAAACTAGATACATACGCGTCGATCATCATGAAGGGCTAATTTTTAAAGATTAATTGAACAATATGTGTATCGTGCATTTTCTCGATGAATAGTTAATTTTAGTTCATTTGAGTTAATTGATTTGTCTTTGTGAAATGGATGTGATTGTTTCGAAATGAATGTGAATTGGATGTATATACATGTACTTGTTGTGTTTTTCGCTTGTTTCAGAGGGCATGGCTAGCATTTCCCGAGGCTAGCCAATAAATGTAACTAGATTACCAATACAAAATAATATCACGCAGCGGTTTGTAGATCAAACCGCTCAGGATTATATATCCTGCAGCGGTTCCTTGGTAAAACTCGCTGCGGATACAATATATCCTGAGCGGTTGTTGATTGGAACCGTCTCGTGATGTCCATCCTATTTATATTCGGACTCTAGGGTTTGCCCGCCGCCCCACTTCCAACGATTAAGTTTCTCTCCTCGCTTCCTCCTCCTCGAGTCGCCGCCGTCCTCGACGCCACCTCCTCCTCGAGCCCGACGCGACTCTCCCCGAGCCTGCTGATTTGTCCTCAATCGCCTCCTCCTCGAGCTTGCAAGACGACTCTTCCCCGAGCTCCGCCGACGCTTGTCTCGCCCCGCCTCCTCCTCGAGCTTCGGCTGGCCTCCTCCCCGAGAGCACAGGCGCCCTTCGCCCGCCGCCGCTCTCTTTGCTCAGTCTTGCTCCTCGCTTGTCCTTCTCCTCGACGCCCAAAGGTAACCAATGCCGAGTTGCCAACCCCGACGCCCCTTTCCCTCACTCTTTCTATCAATAATCTGTCATGATGTCATGGTCCTCATTGACTCATGATAATTGTACTTGTTTTAGGAATTTGTATTTGTTCTAGTCAGTTATTCATATGGTATTTGTTTTGATACTGCTGCTGACGGATATTCTCAAATCGTTCGAGATCCCGGAGCAACACTGGGACTCCGTGCGACGACACGCGTTTCTACAGGCGTGCAAAGCGTAGAAGAACTTCAAAAGCACGCTTGTCAAGAACTACGTGGAGAAGGATCTGAGGCCCTTCCACAAGTATTCGTTCTTCAAAGAGTCCCGGGCCGAGTTTGTGGCGAAGAAGACGACAAATGAATTTAGGAGTGAAAGTGCGGCGCACACGGCCCTCCAAGCAAAAAACAAGCACCCCCACAGACTCGGCACCGCTGGGTATGCGGGTAAAATCCCGATATGGAGGGATCGGTACCAGCAGGCAAGCCGTTCAAATGTCTCCCCGCCATTTCCCGAGATCACTGATGTGCACGCCTGAAACTGGTTATTTGGGAGGTTACATACCCTGTCTACGAGGGAAGTCTCCTTTCCAAACCCTGCAGACCAGGAAGTGTCCCAGCGCTTGGTAAGATATCGAACTATCTAGTTTGTAATTACTCCATAACTTCATAGGAAGTGAAATGACATGTCGGGCTATTGCAGGAAACGTTGAGTGCACAATCTTCCCAAGGCTCATTCCAGGCAGACATGGAGAAAGATATACTCTCCGTGGCCCTAGGAAACAATGAGCATTCGGGTCGCACGAGAGGCGCTAGTGTTTATGTTACATGAGCGGATTGGTTCCAAGCAGACTCTGGATCGTATCGGAGTAGGAAGAGATCCAAAACCGAGCACGATGCAAAGCTACGAGAGGAGATTTGTGAATCCTTCAAAGATGAGATTCGTGAATCCCTCAGAGATAAGATCGATGATAGCGTCAGAGCTGCGATGCAACGGCAGCTGGAGAGCTTTGAGGAAAGGCTTAGGGAATTGCAAATCCCAAATCAGTTGCAAGCCCCTGCCCCTACTGTGCTAGCTAGCCCCCCTAAACTTTCGAGTAGCTGCGCGTCCAAGCCTGCCCCAATAGGCGACAACAGATTTCCTGTCGATGACATCCAGGTAATAATTATTATCTCTAGAATGCTCGATCCATTGATAGGCCTGTTGGAGTAGCTAATTTTGTATCGTTATGTAGGTGGCTTTGAAATGCAAGCTCCAAGTGAGATATGCCTCTGTTGCCCTAGATGCTGCTTAGGGCCAAGTGTATCCATCCGGTGTTGGGGCTTTGGTGCACGGTGTAAATCTAACGTTGGGTTTCGCAAAAGTGAATGTGGACGGTGTTTGTGCCAATTTCGGGGCCGTCCCGCTGCATATTCCCCCAAACGACGAGGTCATGACTCTAGAGTGAGTCGTTGGAACATTCATCCAGTGGCCCAAGGGGGACATCTGCCTGGAGCTACCTGCTCCGGTGTCAACTTCACGGGAATGTCTTGCAACGGTATCAAGTCCACGGGAGCTAACTGCACCGAAGCTACCTGCACCGACGCGGCAAGGGCCCGGTGCATTAGATGCATCTACACCTCGTGCTCAGTCGACTCTTGGGAAGTCGACCTCTACTAAGCGAGGCAGCAAGGGCAAATCGAAGACGATCGACTCCTATTCTGATATCTCCTTCTTGCCGTTGGCCCGGAAATTCGTGCTAGGCGAGCCGTTGGTTGAGAGGTTAGACAGCCCTACCCTTGGATCAGCTTGCACGACATTGCATACATGGTACATGGAACAGGGCAACAAGACGGATGAACAACGACGCTCGGGTGTCACCGTCATGTTCAAGAAGGTTCATTTTAACCACGAGCTTCAAGACTTTGTCTTCACGGTGACCTTCGAGGACTTATTCTGTCTCTTCAACCTCGGCCAGCTCGACATCTCATTCATGCGATGCTGGACACTGTAAGTGTGTACAATCACGATCAATGTTCGTGTAATACCGATAAATGTTATATATAACTCCTTGCTTTTGTATATAGATACATGATGTCTGAAGCCGAAAGAAGGAATTCACCGGTAGGTTTCCTTGACCCACACGTGGTCTCCGAGCAAACCATCAGGGCGAATGCAACATTCGTCGAGGATTACGTTATAGCGTTTTTGCTAGATCGCCGCAACAAGAAATACATACTTTTGCCCTACAACCAGGAGTAAGTGTTGCACTACTGACTATACTTGTTGATTTGTACTTTATAAGCAACACGAACTTAGGTTTAATGACCATGGTGACATACCCGTGTAGGTTCCACTGGATTCTAATTGTAATTATACCAAAATGGAGCTCGGTAATATACCTAGATTCCTACAGAGGACCCTCACAACTTCACAGCTTATCCGCATTTAATCAACAGTAAACATATTTCCCCCATAGAAACTCTATTGTAGTCTTTCCTTCCTTTGCAATGGCTAAGGCTAACTTCTTGGAATCACGTAGGGCGTTCGGCGTGTACTATGCTAAAGGAGCGAAAAAACAAGGGAAGGACGTTGTCACACGATCTAAAATTCCCGGTACTCACTAGCTAGTACACATTAATCCTATGTAACACTTCATAGTAATGCCTCTCGAACTAACCAATTCTATTTTTTCAGTGCCACTAGTGACCATTGGGGCATAACGTCATGGATACTATGTTTGCCACAACATGGAACTACTCATCGGTTCCGCGATCACCAATGATCCTCAGGTTTGTCAATCTTGCAATAATTATTTCATATATACTTACCTATTTATATAAGCACGAATTTAATCCTCCTAGCGACAGGTTGCGACCATCACCAAAACTGCGTTGGATCAGAGCGAGCTCATAAAAATTCGATCACACCTTACGTCATTCCTGAAAAGTCAAGTCATAAATCCATATGGGAGTTTCCACAGTGTAGATTGAACTTGATTGGGATAAGATTGAACTTAATGATACATGTGTGTAAATGTACATTAATGGTTAATTTTAGTTAATTGATTTGTGAATTGGATGTGCTTGTTTCTGAAATGAATGTAAATTTGATGTGCTTGCTTCTAAAATGAATGCGAATTGGATGTGCTTGTTTCAGAGGGCATGGCTAGCATTTCCTAAGGCTAGCCAATAAACATAATTAGATTTAGCAATGCAAAAGAATATCACAGACGGTTTGACAATCACAAACGATTTCATTTACAAACTGTTTGTGATTGTCGACTATCACAGAATGTTTCATCTACAAATCGTCTGTGATTGTCAACTATCACAAACGGTTTTCAGTTAATAACCGTCTGTGATATTATGTATTACAGACGGTTCAAAAACCGTCTGTGATGATTATGTCATTACTGACTCATAAACTCAGATGGTTCACGAAACCGTCTGTGATGATATTTTTGAACTGTTTGTGAAGGCCTTTTCTGTAGTAGTGTCTTATCATATATTCAAAAACTTGTAAAAGTGCAATGTAATTAAAGATTTTTTTATGACAAATTCACTAGTATTATTATCATACGTTTT
The DNA here is from genome assembly GCA_036346405.1 of Phyllostachys edulis. Taxonomy (NCBI): domain Eukaryota; kingdom Viridiplantae; phylum Streptophyta; class Magnoliopsida; order Poales; family Poaceae; genus Phyllostachys; species Phyllostachys edulis. The sequence continues at coordinate 14,411 of JAYEVD010000265.1, forward strand.
CTTCCTCTAAATTAACCCCTCGTCCACTTTCACTCCAGCCTCCACTATGAAGTGGGCTCCACACCATTATGACCTCCCTAAATCCAGCACTTGCTTTATCTCCCAATCTCATCTCCGTACCTGGGCATCCACGCCGCCAACTACAACGAGCTCCAACTAGTAGCTTCGCCACCGAGACTCCATTATCGAGCTGTTGTTGCCACCACACAGTCTATTGTCTCCCCCCCCCCTCTCTCACACACACGCGTGCGTGCATGAGAGCATCCGGATAGATTTGACCGATATGCCTCCGCCTCTGGCGAGATTTGGCCAAGCTGCCTTGGCATATGAAGAGCTGGAACTCTACCTCCGTGCTCCTACATGTGCCTCATCTCGATCTGCCCCTTGAGCTCTGGCCTTGACACCACTGACAAGCTATGGCTGAGCGCCTCCAGTGACCCTCCACACCCTGGCACCACCACCTCTAGGGTTATGTTGCAACAGGTCGGTTTCATTGTTGTGTCAATGTGTTTCGATGTTGCAGTAGCTTCTCGCAATTGTTGTAGCTTTTGTAGTTTTGTTCCTGTAGTTCGTTTGTTGCCACAATAAATTTTTTTCTTGTGGTTGGTTTATTTTGCATTAGGTGTTTCTAGCACCATGATCAATGGTTTGTTGCAAGATCATCGTTTTTTATGTTGCACTTCACATGAGATTTTGTTCAAATTTTTTTTCAAATCGCACAATTTTTTGTTGTTGCGTCTCTTATATAGATTTGTTCTAGACGTTATTGCAAAAAATCGTTGCTTATGCTTCTTTTCAGTGAGACACGTGTGGATGGTTATTTTGGTATTTTATTGCAATCAGATGACTCGAGTTTGTTGCAGTAGGTATGTTCGAATGTTGCATCACATTTCCTTGATTGTTGTTGAAAGTGTTTTATTTTGTTGCATGTTTTTTTTTGCCCACATGAGATGAATTGTTGTAGTGGTTCTAATAATTTGTTGCAAGTGCGCCCCCCCCACCCCCCAAAAAAAAGAAAATTTGTTGCATATGTGTTTTTGAAATGTTGCAAAGGTTATAGCATCATCGATTAATATTTTTTCAAACTTCTACGCTGATTTTTCAAGTATATCTATGTATGCTAACGATATCTTTTAATTTTTAAATGAATTTTGATAAGAATATGGATCCCCCTCTTCATTTTTCGAGATCCAAATACTTTGTTGCATATGTTGAATTTTTTTGTTGCATGTGTTGTCGGACATGTTGCGCGAGAGGAGTCGAAAGCTTCCCATCGTACGTTCGGACGCTACTTGTGTCTTTTAAATAATATCTTTGGTCAAAATTAATAAGGTTTGACCGAACGCATTGTAGGATGCCATTCTTTTGTGACCGAAGGTAATATATTTATCAATTAATTTTCTGAAAGCTTTTTTGAGTGTCAACAATGCGTTTGAGGTAAGGTTATCACTATTATTATATCATATGATTAGACACACGTAATTCAATTCAACTGATGCTTAGTATAGGATGATACTAAAATATAGGGAGGCCCCGTCTACGTGCACAACTCGAGCAATCGCCAGATAAGTAGGACGCTGAAAGCAACGACGATCGAGGTGGACTTAGCTACACATGGCTCTTGACGACGTTGCTGTACCCTGTTAAGAGTATTGTATATTCTGCATTCTCTCTCTCTCTCTCTCTCTTGGTCCATGTGGCCCATGTAGCCCATGAGGCCCATGTATCTTTGTCTATATATATCTCATTCATTAATGAATAAGATGCAGAGTTGTGAATAGCAAACCTAGTCTTATCTTTCTAACATGGTATCAGAGCCATCCAACCCTAACCCTAGCATTTCTTGGTTCCACCGCCATCTTCGCTTCGCCTCTTCGCCGGGCCGACCGGCTCGAGCTGCTCTCGACGCCACGGATCGGCGCCTCCTCGCGGATCCGCCTGTCTCGCCAGATTCCCACGGACTGCCGCCGCCCGCGGGATCTTCGCGCCTCGCCTGCCACCGCAAGCTTGCTGCTTCGCCACCTCTCGCGCGATCCTCACTGGATCCGCCGCCTCGCCTGACGCAGCACACAAGAATCCGTGCGGATCCTCCCCGACGGCGCCGCGCGCCGCCTCCACGGATCGCCGCCGCCTCGCGGGATCTCCCACGGGACCGTCCGCCGCCTCGCGGGATCTCCTCAAGGGATCCGGAGCTCCTCCGTCATCTTCCGCCGCCTCATCTTCACCGCCCGTCGCCTCATCAGGGATTGACAAGCGCGAGCGTGAGTTCCAGCGTCGCTCCTCCGCTCTGCCGAGGCGCCGCCAGCTGCTGTGCCCACGCGAGCGCGAGTTCCGACGCCGCTGTGCCCACGCACGCCCTCTCGGCCTCTGGTCCTCTGGTATCTTCTCTGTGCTCACCAGGACGTCTGCAACTTTTAGTATTGTGTTGCTCTGCACTGTGATTAGTATTGCTGTGATTGGTACTGCTACTGTTGATCTGCTGATCTGCTACTGTTGCTCTGTTGCTACTGTGATTAGTACTGCTGAGGTATGGCTAGATCCGACTCAATGTTTGGTGGTAGTTTATCTCTTGTGTTCACGGACATCAAGCTCGATGGGTTGAACTACCGGGCATGGGCATTCTCAGTCAAGACTACTCTCAGGGGTTATGGTTTGGCCTCTCATTTGACTGATGATCCTCCTGATCCGAAGACCGTTGATGTTGAGGCATTAAAGTTTTGGCAGAAAGAGGATGATCGTGTCATGATCGGCATTGTGCTGAGTGTTGATGTTTCTCTGCGGATGAGTCTTGAGTATCATACTTCAGCCAAGCAAATGTGGACATATTTTGAGAAGAGATATGTTCAGTCCAGTGGTGCTCTTCGCTTCACATTGCTCAAGAACATTCATAGTCTTCAGCAGTAGCCTGATCAGTCAGTGGAGGAGTATTACAGTGCTTTCACTCACATCACCGGTCCTCTAGAGTCTATGACACCAAGAAATTTCTTTGTTACTGTCGGTCTTGTCTTTGCTAAAGATGAGTATGCTCAGCAGATGCTCATATATTAGTTTGTGATGGGGCTTCGATCGGAGTTTGAGCCTGTTCGTACTCAGTTGCTCAACTATCCCACTCCACCGACTTTGACTGCGGCGCTCTCTAGTTTGATTGCAGAGGAGACGCGTCTTCATTCCCTTATGCCTGTCTCAGGATCCTCACCACATACTGTTCTGAGTCTCTCACAGCGATCTGGATCTACCAGAGCGACACCCACAGGAGTGTTGGTTTGTTCCCATTGCAAGAGGACTGGTCATCATGTTGACAAATGTTTCAAGTTACATCCAGATCAGCTTATTGCCTATCGTGCTAGATGACCATTTGACCGTAAATCGTGGAGCACTTCTTGGGCCTTCCAGAGCACTCATCGGAGCGATCCATCACGACACATCCACATCTATCGTGACTTTTGGATCGATTATGCGCTATGACATCGCTTGCACCTTCGCTTCTAGCGCCGCTCATCCTGGGTTCTCGATTCAGTGCTTCATTTCATGTCACATCCGACTCTCGGCTTTTGTTGCTCGAGGCTGCGGATCGATGCTACTTATGTTCACACCGCCGATGGTACACCTTACTCTATTACCCATCGGGGCATTCTCTCTACATCTTGCTTCTCTCGTTCTGATGTGTCTTTTGTTCCTCGCCTATCTATGAATCTTCTTTACGTTGGTCAACTAACCGATATGAACTGTTTCATTGGATTTGATGATTCTTCTTGTTTCATTCAGATCGCCGAAAGGTAATAGTGATTGGTTCGGCCATCGCCAGTAGAGGCTCTCCCGCCTCTATGTCTTGGACACCTTACATCTTCCTTCCACCAAGACGTCAAGGCCTTGGTGTCTTCTCGCTATGTCTTCATCTCGGTCTCTGTTGGGTCTTCCTTGAAAGAAGTGGCATCATCGACTTGGTCATCTTTGTGGAGCTCGCCTCACCACTTTAGTTCACCGAGGTTCCTTAGGTCATGTCTTTGTTGAGTCCAGCTTATTGTACTTCGTTGTAAGTTGGGAAAACAACTACAACTTCCATATCCCAGTAGTACCTCTCAGTCTTCTGATCCTTTTGATTTGGTGCATTCAGATGTATGGGGTCCATCTCCTTTTGTTTCGAAGGGTGGTCATAGTTATTATGTCATATTTGTTGATGATCACTCTCGATATACTTGGATCTATTTTATGAAACATCGCTCTCAGTTGATTTCCATTTATTAGTCTTTTGCTAATATGGTTCATACACAGTTTTCTTCTTCCATTCGTGTTTTCCGTTCTGACTCTGGAGGAGAGTATCTTTCCTCAGCCTTTCGTCAGTTTCTTTGTTCTGAGGGTACTCTTCCTCAGCTCTCGTGTCCCGGTGCTCATGCTCAGAATGGTGTTGCCGAGCGCAAGCACCGTCACATCATCGAGACTGCTCGCACTCTTCTCATTTCCTCCTTTGTCCCCTCTCACTTCTGGGGGGAAGCGGTCTCTACAGCAGTCTATCTTATTAACCGTCAGCCCTCTTCTAAGCTTCAGGGCAAGTGTCCTGGTGAGGGCCTGTACAAAGCACCTGCTCACTATGCTCATCTTCGCGTTTTTGGTTGTGTCTGCTATGTCCTTCTAGCACCTCGTGAGCGCACAAAGCTGAGCCCTCAGTCAGTTGAGTGTGTTTTTCTGGGTTATAGTCCTGAGCATAAGGGTTATCGTTGCTATGATCCCTCAGCACGTCGCATTTGCACCTCTCGTGATGTGACTTTTGATGAGGAACGTCCTTTCTTTCATCATCCTTCTCCACATCCCACTTCTTCTTCCACAGATTCCACTTCCTTTTTGTGTCTACCTACCATTCATTCTCCAGATACACCTTCTCCAGATACACCTTCTCCACCAGTTTCACCTTCTCGTGTACCTTCTCCACCAGCTCCACCAGTTTCTAACACTTCCACTTTTCCCTTCCACTATAGTCGCCGACAGAGAGTTCCTTCTGATCCTCAGTCCTCATCTCCTCCACTTGATTCTCTGTCCTCCTCTCCTCCGCTTGATCCTCCCGCCAAGACCATCGACTCGACGATCGTTTCTACTACATCACGATATGCCCCACGTGATCGTTCTTCTATTCGAGCACCGAGAGATGGGGTTTTTTCGTGCAGTCGCGATGGAGCCGAGTACCTATCGAGGTCACAATGTACCGAGTGGCGATTGGCTATGATAGAGGAGCTCACAACATTAGAGTGCACGGCACTTGGGATCTTGTTCCGCTACCGTCTCGAGTCGTTCCTATCACTTGCAAGTGGGTGTACAAAATAAAGAACAAATCGATGGGTCAAGAGAGCGATACAAGGCTCGTGTTGTTGCAAGAGGTTTTCAAAGAGCTTATGGTCGAGATTATGATGAGACTTTTGCTCCAGATTGCTCATATGACCACAAATTGTACTCTTATTGCGATTGCAAAGACAATACGCACATGGACTATATCTCGATGGATGTCAAGAATGCTTTTCTTCATGGTGATTTACATGAGGAGGTCTATATGCACCACCTCCGGTGTTAAGGCTCCTCTGAGCTATGTTTGTCGCCTTAGGCGTGTTTCTATATGGTCTCAAGCGAGCTCCTCGTGCTTGGTTCGAGCGTTCAGATTACGTGATTCGAGTGCTTGGTTTCACTTCGAGTGAGCATGACCTCGCCTTTGTTTGTTCACACTTCTCACGAGGTCGTATTTTTGCTTCTTTCGTATGTAGATGATATGTCGATCACGGAGATGACATGGACCACGTGGCTTTTGTCAAGAAGAAATTGAGTGAACAATTTATGATGTCCGATTTGGGACCATTGAGCTATTTTCTAGGAATTGAGGTTCATTCGATGGTGATGGCTCTATCTCTCTCAAAGATCGCTATGTTCAGATCCGCTTGCTCGCCTGGGATGGTGATACTGATCGCCGCCACACCCATGGAGCTTCACTTGCAACTTCGACCTACAGATGGTGTACCCCTGACAGATTCTTCTCGCTATCGTCAGCTTGTTGGGAGCCTTGTCTATCTCACAGTAACCAGGCCAGACATTGCTCATGCTGTTCATGTGCTCAGCCAGTTTGTCAGTGCTCCCACCTCAGTTCACTATAGTCATGTTCTTCGTGTACTGAGATACTTGAGAGGAACTGCGTCCAGACGTCTGTTCTATGTTAGCCGAGTCAGTCGGCTCGGCACGCTTACTCGACTCTACTTGGGCGAGTGATCCTGCTGATCGCCGATCTGTCACTGGCTATTGTATCTCTCTTGGTACTTCGCTTATTGCCTGGAAGTCCAAGAAGCAGACTACGGTGTCACACTCTAGTGCAGAGGCAGAGCTTCGAGCACTTGCCGCTACAACATCAGAGATCATTTGGCTTCGATGGCTCTTGACTGATCTTGGTGTCCCTTGTGACAATCCTACCTCTCTCTTTTGTGACAATACAAGTGCCATTCAAATTGTCAATGATCCAGTCAAGCATGAGCCGACAAAACACATTGGTGTTGATGCATTCTTCACGCGATCTCATTGTCAGCAGTTAACCATCACCCTCAAGTATATTCCCTCAGAGCTCCAAGTTGCAGATTTCTTCACTAAAGCTCAGACTAGAGAACATCATCGACTTCATCTACTCAAACTCAGTGCATCAGATCCACCTTGAGTTTGAAGGGGGGTGTTAAGAGTATTGTATATTCTGCATTTCTCTTTCTCTCTCTCTTGGCCCATGTGGCCCATGTAGCCCATGAGGTCCATGTATCTTTGTCTATATATATCTCCTTCATTAATGAATAAGATGCAGAGTTGTGAATAGCAAACCTAGTCTTTATCTTTCTAACATACCCGTCCCGGTCATCGTAGTACTTGGACCACAGCATGATGCCGCCGTACTTGCCCGACGCCTTCACCACCGGGAGCACGTGCGACACGAGGTCACCCACGATTTAACCCGCTCGGCGCATCATGGGCGACGCCGGCAGCCCGAGGAAGATCTTCCCCGCCGGGACCGACAGCCACTGCCTCCAAGCGCCGGCGAGGTTGGCCGTGCTCCCAGCGCTGTACTGGCACGGCGGGTTGTTGTAGAACTGCACCCGCACGTAGTCGAATAGCCCGGTGCTTTCGGTAGCTGCCCACCCACACGTCCCCGAACAGCATCGCGGGCGCTACCAGGTACACCTTCTTCTGCCGCCAGACGCTTTGAGGTACTGGCGAGGTCGTCGATCTTGGCTCGTGCGCCTCGATGTCGAAGTCGACGCCGTCGAGGACCGCGCCGCCGAGGGGGCACGATGGCGACGTGCCGCCCAGGAAGTTGTCCCACAGGTAGGTGGCGACGTTCTTGGCGTCATGGCGGGAGAGGTAATGCCGCCGCCGCCGCCGATGGAGAGCATGACCTTGACGCCGCTGCTCGACAGATCGATGTTTGCCCGCCGAGTTTCAAGGCAGCCGCCGTTGTGGGGTCGCGATGGCGGCGAGTTGAGGACGGGTGGCCGCTCTTTAACGCCGCAAGGAAGGCGAGTTGACGAACTAGTAGTCGCCGTGGCGCGCTCTCAAGAAGCGTGCCCTCACCGCCGCTTCGCCCCGATGAGCGGCGATGATGCTTGCGGCGTCTTGACCCGGCGAATCACAAGAACGCTATCTGCATTAGCGTTAGCTTGCACTACGTGCTTGTGTTGCCATGATGGAGTTCGTGTTGTTGCGAGATTTTTCTCCTCTCTCAACCTGATCTCGTGTATGATGATGGAATCTGCAATTGGGCTGGGCACTCTCTTATACTGGTGAACAGTGTTAGTCGCTCGATTCTTGCTCTTGGTGATAGCAAGATCCTTACTCTCATTGAGAGGATGACACTTGGAGATGGGGCAATTTTCTTTGTTTATTTCTCACACAACGCCATGCCAACCTGAGGGGTTGGGGATACAAATTTATAGGCTGCTAACCAGCCAAGCATATGCTAAGATGCTAGTCTAAGATGCTCAAGCATATGCTAAGATGCTAGTATAAGATGCTGTCCTAGATGCTAGTCAAAAGCTGTCCTAGATGCTAGTCTAAGATGCTGTCCTAGATGCTAGTCAAAAGCTGTCCTAGATGCTAGTCTAAGATGCTGTCCTAGTTGCTAGTCAAAAGCTGTTCTAAAGAGATGCTGTCCTTGAGGGGCAGCAAAAAACAACACAAAAGAGACTTATCCATCACTCTCCCCCTAAGTCTTGTGTGTCTCCTTGTGAGAATCTGAGCCATCCCGATCCCGGGCGCCGAAGCTCTGGAACTTGATCCGCCCAAGAGACTTGGTCGAGGTCGGCGAAGTGGTCTTGGGTGTTGATGTTGGTTGGACGGACGCTCCCTTCATCCAGCGGACTTCGATGAAGTGATACCTCACCAGATGTGCTTTCTGCGCTCATGGAAGACAAGGTTCTTCGCCAAGGCCAAGGCGGACTTGTTGCCCACCCTGAGCTCCACCGCTCTGCGTCTCGCCAAGGAGATCGCCAGCAGCCGTGCAGCCACAGAGCTCGAGTAGAAGCGGTAGTGGCTGCAATGTACTCGCCGCGACTAGACAAAGCCACTACTGCCGCTTGACCGATCGCCACCGACGGACACTTGCCGAGGAAGTACTGAGATCCGCCGGTGCTTTTGCTCGTGTCGATGTCGCCGGCGTGGTCATTGTCGGCATGCATTCGATGAAGTCCGCCGGGCACCTTGGGTAGTCAAGCCGTGGTCGGAGGTGCCCGCGACGTAGCGGAGGATCCTTTTCACGACTTCGCCGGTGCTCCGTCGTCGATCATTGATGAACCGGCCGACGAGCCGACGGCGAACGCCAAGTCGTCGGCGTGTGGACAAGGTAGCGAAGGCGCCCACAATGCGTCGATCTTGCGTCGCGGCCCACCTCCTCCGCCAGACTCTCACGACTTAGCCGACCTCTCCTCCATAGGAGTGTGGGGTGGGTCAGCGATCGGTGAGGCCGCCAGCTCCACGATGCGCTTGGCGTGGCGGTCTGGCGAAGAGAGATGCTGGGAGTCGTCTGGCGGACCTCGATCCCGAGGTAGAAAGAGAGGGCCCGAGGTCGCCATCTCGACGTGAGACGCCTATCGATGAGGCATTGCCTCCCTTGCCCCGCCGATGAGACCGCATGACCTCGTGAGCGCTTCTCTTGGAATCCCATTTGCTTGAGGTGGAGTCGACTTGGCGTTCAAGTCGCGGTGCTCGCCGAAGCCGTAGAGGCTTCTTGCGCAGCGTGAGGACCCTTTCTTTTGCGGGGATGATGAATCCGGCGGTTGGCGACGAGACCTCCTCCTTCAAGTCGCCGCTGAGAAAGCAGACTTGACGTCCATGTGATGGACGCATCACCCTCTGAGGCTGCGAGGCGAGAGAGGAGACGACGGACTCCATCCGCGCAACAGCGCCAAGGCATCGTCGGTCGACTCTCTCCGCTGGGCGAAGCCTCGTGCCACGAGACGCGCTTTGTGCTTGATTACCTCTCACCTCGTTTTTCTTGAGCTTGAAGACCCACTTGAGAGAGATGGCGTGGTGGCCGGCTGGAAGATCGGCCAGCTCCCACGTCTTGTTTCGCTCGACAGCGTCCATCTCCTCCTGCATCGCGGCACGCCATGCCGCGTCTCTCTCTGCCTCGGCGAAGGAACGAGGCTCGCCGTCGTCCTGTGCGAGGTGCAACTTTGCCTCGAAGTCGCGCTGCGCCAGTTCAGGGACCGGCTGCTCACCGAGGAGGTCGTCCACGGTACGGTAGCGCAGAGGCTCGCCGCCGTGGTAGGCGTCGATGCGATCCTCGTCGTTGGACAGCGGAGTGGCGAACTCCACGTGTCTGTGCGCTTCGTGGGCCGGCTGCCGGTGCCGAAACTGAAGAGTAAGCGCCGTGTGGGAGAACGAGGCGTGGCCGTGGTCTTGGCGGTGAACTCGCCGGCCGGTGGTGGCGGTGGTGGCGACTCGCCGGAGGTGGTGGCGAACGGGTGGTGGGGTAGGCGAGCTCGGTGAAGACGGCCGTTGGCTCCGCCGCCTCGGTGGACGAGTCGACAACGAAATCGCTGGTCGTCGAGTCGAGCCGTCATCCACCATCTTGTCCCACGCCGGCCCGCCGCTTCGTCGAACACGACGCCACGCGTGATGCGCGACGCTGCGTGTCGAGAGATCGAGGACGCGAGGCCTTGGCGCCTCGCGTAGCCGATGAAGACTCTGGCGTGCTCGGTCGCCGAGCTTGCCGACGTGGTTGAGCTCCTTGACGAAGGCAGGCAACCAAGACACGGAGGTGGCTCGCGCGGCTTGCGCCGTGCGAGCCTCGTATGGCGTCTTGCCGCCGAGGGCCTTGGTGAGGCGGGAGCGCAAGCAAGTGAACAGCGATCATCAACGCCTCACCCCAAGAGAATGCCGGCATCCCTCGCTGAGGAGGCGCGCGGTAGCCACCACCGTCTGGTTCTTGCGCCGACGACGCCGCTCACTGCGGGGTGTACTGGCGCGAGAAGTGACGATGGATCCTCGTTGGCGCAGTACGCCGCGAACTCGGCCGCCGTGAACTCACCGCCGTTGTCCGTGCGTAGGACCCTAAGCTTGCGGCCGCACTCCGCCTCCGCAGCAGCTTGAAGGCACTTGATGGCGTCCGCCGCGGCTGCCTTGACGTCGAGCAGGACAGCCCACATGTAGCGGGACACGTCGTCGACGAGGAGGAGGAAGTAGCGCCGGCCTCCAGGTGTAGCCGGTGTCACGGGGCCACAGAGGTCACCGTGTACGAGCTCCAGCTTCTCCTTGGCGCGGAAGCTCGCCTGGCGAGGGAAGGGAAGCCGCCGCAGCTTGGTGAGGACGCAGGTGTCGCAGAACTGCTCCACGTGGTCGACGTGCGGCATGCCCCGCACCATCTCCTTGCTGCCGAGCTGTCTCAGGGCCTCAAAGTTGAGGTGCCCAAAGCGCTCGTGCCACCTCCAAACGTCGTTGTCGCGGCGGGCTGCAAGACAAAGAGGTTGCGCCACCTGCGCGTGAAGGACGTAGAGGCGGTTGCTCCTGTTTACCTTGACGAGGAGCCGGCGACGATGATCCCAGATGCGCAGCACCCCGTGCTCAATCTCCACGCGCGATCCGTTCTCATCCAGCTGTCCCAAGCTGATGATGGAGTTCCTCAACGCGGGGATGTAGTAGACACCGGTGAGCAGCCGGTGCTCGCCTGTCTTGGCGACAAAGACGACAGAGCCGACGCCCTTGATCTCCACGGCGGAGGCGTCGCCGAACTTGACGGTGCCTCGAACGCCTGAGTCGAGCTCGGAGAAGAACTCCCGCCGCCCGGTCATGTGGTGGGTGGCGCCGGTGTCGAGGCACCACCCGTCGGTCTTGTCGTTGCGGAATCGCCGCCGAGAGGCGTGTGCTTTTGGCTCGTCAATGTGGAGGAGAGCCGCCGCGGCGGTCTGCGCGGAGGTAGTTCGATGCTCGCATGAGCAATGAACGAGCCGGCCGCTCCTCCTCCTTCGCGCGACGTGGGCTGGCCGCGTCGTGGTCGCCGACAATCCTTGGCCCAATGACCGTGCTTGCCGCAGTTGTAGGCAAGAGTCGTCTCGTCTGCGGCTTTTGCTTGCGCCATACTGGCGCCCACGGTCATCACCCTAAGACGCCCTCGCGCCCTGCTGGCGTCTTTACGCGGCTTGCCGCGCTGCCACGCTATGCCGCTGTCGTGGAAGAAGGCTCCCTTCTTCCTGTCACCTTGGCCGTGACCCATCGCTCCCGAGCGAGTGAGGAGCTTCCGCCAATGGTGACGGGTCCCGAGAGACGCCGTGGCTCATCGCATGCCAACGACCTTGAGGCGACCGCGCCTCCTCGATCGTCATCGTGGAGAGGTCCAGCAGAGACTCGACGAGCGAGCCATCTGCTTGTACTTCTGGGACGCAGCGGAAGAGCTTCTCCACGCTCTCTCCTCGCCGTAGGTGTCGCCGCCGAACCGCACCAACTTCGCAGCAGAGTGTTGAGGCGGAGAGCAAAGTCATCAACGCCCTCACCGCTTGAAGGCCGATTCTCCCACTCCTTGCGTAGTGCTCGCAATGTAGACTTGCGGCGCGATCCGCCGCCGCGCGGCCGCGGCGATGGCGTCCCAAGCCTCTTTGGCAGTCCGCTTGTTGGTAAGTGAGAACTGCATCTCGGGCGGGACTACAGCGATGAGAGCATCCAGCGCCCGTCGATCCCTGGTCGTAGTCGGCGTCTCCGTCTGCGGATTGCATCCCACATATGCCGCGACTGGAGCTTTAGCCTCATCACCGCGCCCCGCTCGACGTAGTTGGTCTTGGTGAGGGTAGACCACCCGCCGCCGGGGCCGATGTCCCTGACGACAGCCTGGTACTCGTGGTGACCACGGTACCGAACCGGGGAGAGAGAGCCGCGTCGCCTGTGAAGGCCGCGCTCTCCGTTGACCCGACGCCGCCGCGTCGCGCGTCTCCTCCAGAGCGCCGCCGCGTGCGTCCCGCTGTCTGAAAATTGCCGCCGGCGCTCGTGGGCGTCTTGCGATTGCTCATCGCGCTGCTTCGCTCAGGCCGCCTCCCTCTCCAGCTGCTCAAGGTCGCGTCGGCGGCTGATATCGCAGAGATGGAGCTGCTGCTTGCTGCCGCAGAACCTCGACCTCATTCTGCTGCCGCCGCGCTGCATCTGCCGCGCGCATTGCTTCCATCTCGCTCGCCGCCTTTGCCCGCTGCCGCCAATTTTTGACGCTTTTTTTCGCCGCCGCGGCCTTTGTCGCCGCTTCGCTTCGCGTTCCTCGCCGCAGCCAATTCGGCTTCTTGCCGCCGCCAGCGTTTCGAGGTGATCGAAGGCTGAGATCGTATCTGCGGACATGACGTACACCGGGAAGGCTGCTGCGTGAGAGAGAGCCGCTTCTCTTGGTTGGGACTGCTGCGGGCCGAGGCGAGGTCGAGAAGGGATTGAGCGAGAGATGCTCAAAGTTGCGTGGATAGTACGGCTCGATACCACTTGTTAGTCGCTCGATTCTTGCTCTTGGTGATAGCAAGATCCTTACTCTCATTGAGAGGATGACACTTGGAGATAGGGCAATTTTCTTTGTTTATTTTCACATTAACGCCATACCAACGCGAGGGTTGGGGATACAAATTTATAGTCGCTAACCACCAAGCATATGCTAAGATGCTAGTCTAAGATGCTCAAGCATATGCTAAGATCTTTAGTCTAAGATCTTTGTCACAGATGCTAGTCAAAATTTGTCCTAAATGCTAGTCTAAGATGTTGTCCTAGATGCTAGTCAAAAGCTGTCCTAAAGAGATGCTGTTCTTGAGGGGCAGCAAAAAACAACACAAAAGAGACTTATCCATCAAACAGTGTGTGAAATTGTTCTCGTTAATTATTTACAGACGCGTTACTTTTGGGCAAACCAGTTCGTTGATGTTTATGACAGCACACACATGAACGTGCACGGCAAATATCAGACTTTCAACAGTAAAAAAACTAAATGATGGAGGAAAATGATGAGATTTACTGGATCAGCAACCTTATTTCACTCAAATGGTTGCATTGTTTTATGCTTTTTTGGACTAATCAATACTCGAGAATGTCTTCCGAGGCAAGTAAATGAAATACTACAAGCTACTGTCTGTACTCATGCCCACTCCACATTACTTGTACAAGGCTTCGATCTGTCTCTGATATTTGGCTGTCACTTCATCTCTTCTTATTTTCATGGTGGGAGTCATCAAACCATTATCAACCTGAATCAGAAATAATGTCAAGCTTGCAAGCATGACAACTACTTAACATTTTGCCCGTGAAACTTCCCGCAAATTGTTCTAAAAAAAACTTACCGTACATGGTTCGTCAACAATTAGAATAGGGCCAATCTGGAACGAGCAATCCACCGTCCTGACATTTACTGACAAAATAATTCAACACTTGCTCTAGTTTAACCGACAAAGCTCAAATCGTATATCAAAATTACAAACCTAATATGGTCACCAAACCGTTATGAGAGCAAATCCCCCTAAACCCCAAGTGTGTAACTGTCTCAAGTAGTCAAGTGTTCATTCCCACCTATCAACAGCAACATGCCAGTGTCTCTCTTTTTAATTATTTTTACCTTTGTATTCCGAGTGCGTGATTTAACTCTACTGTGATTTTAGCACATCCTAAAATTAGCTAAAAACCTCCAGTATGTTAGACAGTGTAAGCAGAGCTCATAAGAAAATGATAGATTATTTGAACAGATAGAAACAACAAAGCAAGCAACTCTTACCAAGTTCTCAACTCATCGTATAGCAAGTTCATGACCGTATCTTTGGCTAGTTCGTTATTCCCATCAAGGATGGACTTTCTTTTTGCAGTTGCTAGAACTTCCTCATTGTTGGGGACAATAATAGCACCAAGGCGCCGTTGATCCTATGCAAAAAAAACAAAAAAAGAAGTTCATGACTTTGCCAATGGTATTAATCTATTTCATCATTGCAATATCCAAATCTAATCCCATTATGGCAAATGTTTTCATGAAGAAATGCCATAAATGTAAGTCTAATGGTAACGCCACATGGTTACAGATAATGATCTGGTGGTTCTCTAAAATATTTCCTCTTATCACTTCAAGGGGAAAAAAATTGCACACATCAAGGAGCATAAACTGACCATAATCATGATCATAATAGGACATATTTCTAGCAATTATCTCTTACCTGGCCAATAACAACTATCTGATGAATCAAGTTACTCCTGCTGGCTGCTTCCTCAAGCTCAGCAGGTTCAACATTTTCACCTGAAAATTAGGACATTCAAGTGCAATCAGATCTAGAAAACATTCAAGGGCAGTCAAATCTATTAAGATTTAAGAGTTACGTGATATCCAACTACATATGAATTATTTGACTTCCAGAATGCAACATCACACTCCCATATGCAAAGAAGTAGCAATAAAGCTCATAATCGATGTATAAAGATGACGGTAAATAGATCTTATATTCTTATATAATACTTAAGTAACATTCTGAAGAAGAAAAAAGAGATTAATTACAACATGTAACCTGTAGTGAGAACTATCGTATCCTTTGCACGCCCTTCAAGAACAAGCATCCCTCCACACTTCCGACTCGGCCCTGTGGCATGGCAAGGTGCAATCCAACCTATATCTCCGGTGTTGAACCAACCTTCTTGATCCAAAGCTTCATTTGTAGCAGATGGATTCTATGACAATAAAAGTTTCAGGAGATAAATGAGAACCTTCTAAGAAAGTTGGCGGTTCAAATAACATAACTTCTCTGAGCATGGTACTTTAACATGAATTATAAGATTTAGCTAACTGGGTTCTTCCTGTTCATTTTGGTATTGGCGATATCCAACAACATCATGTCAGATGCTCTTAATTGCTTTATAGAAATGGTATTTCAGGAATATCACAGCTCCTGAGTTTTTGTTAAATATTTATTGAAGCTATTAAGTTGCTAAATGATTCTGTCAAATACTAGAGTCAGTGTTATGACTTATAACACATACATCAACAAAAGTGTTGTTTTTGTTACATATATCCTTTAGTTGATTATAAGTTCGTAACATCTAAAATTATTCTCCCTATGAAGAATCCGCATGTTGAATTCTTATCAAGATAAATAATCTGCTTATTTCTGCCCAAACAATACGTTTATTTTGACCCAAACAATATGTTTATGGAACATCAGTTTAATTTACACTTGACAGTTGATTTGTATTAGTAAAGTGAGAAAATAGAACCTTGTAATATCCCTTCATTACTTGTGGTCCTTTAATTTTCACAATCCCCTTTGAACCATCTGGGAGCACCTCACCAGTATCTATGTCCACAACCGAGATTTCTGTATGGTTTACTGGGTGGCCAACTGTGCCTATAACCTTCATGTGACACAAACTACTTATGTTAGTATTAATATAAGCTACAAATAGCAAACGGTATGAATGATTATACCCATGCAATGAATCAATAAGTGTTTCTCATCTCACTTACATGTAACTGTCTAATGAGAAGTATGAAAAATATTTTCAAGATGCCATCCTAATGCAGATAAGTTTGTTACCAGTTCACATCACGCACAAATATGTCCAGGAATACAAGATTAGCACAAAATTACAGTATCATCTTTCTTTTTCCCCAAGAACTAAACAATCCAGCATAAAAATATGCTACTCTAAATAGAAGAAAAAAAAGTTGGCCGATTTTTTTTAATACATTTCACTTACTGGTGTAGTAAGATTTCTTTTCTGGGAGCACCCAAAACGTCCCATCTTTTTTTTAAAGATTAGGTTATTTGATCATTTAAAATTAAACCGTTTGATGATGGGCAAAATTTACCAATGAAAAATTTGCCAAGGACAGGATATGAAAAATATCAGTATTCATTGTTGAAGGAAATTATGGCCTCTGTGAAGGCTTCCAGATACACAACCCTGGGTCCTTTATTTTTTCCCTTTTTAAGGAAATAACACCTAATTATCCAAGAATGACTCCCTATATCTATATGAACTCATTATCTGGTTCTTTCCATAATGGAATAAACTCATGAATAATACCAAATACAAAACCAAATATTTTTTAACATGCCAAAAGATCAGTTAAGAAATGCCAAGAATATATAGAAACAAATTCTAAATGGAGCAATATCAAGTCCTGTGGAACCTCTTACATTACAGAATGGTCGTCTAGCAGCTACAACAGGGGAAGTCTCTGTTAGACCGTAACCATTTTGCACTTTGATGCCAATGGCCTGAAAGAACAAAATATTGATGAAAGCGTCAACATTTAACATAAGAAGTTTATTTATTGCCAATCCTCTACCTCAAAGAACTTGTCCACATGCATCGGGAGACTCCCACCACCACTAATACCAGCCTGCAAGTTATCACAGAAACCACAGAATTTATTGAGCATAGCCAAGATTGGAGTTAAGGAAACTCATTTCATACTCAAATCTGCACAAGGATTATCAAGGTAACAAAGAAATATGAACATGGTCAAAATAAATATACCTTTGAAATTCCAATTGCAGAATGGATTTTCTTGTAGACTAACTTCTTTGCCAGATTATGCAAAGGCCACAGAAGTGCAGCAACAATTCTTGCCCATAGCCAATTGATCGTATAGACAACAACTGATGGTTCAACAGGATTGTTTGATAAGACCGTTCCCTTTCCAACGGAAGAGAAAAAGAGGAAAAGAAAAGGAAATTTGACTCAGGGCAGAGAAAGAGGCTACAAGTAGAATTGTTCTTCTTAAAAAAAAGAATAATTCAATGGGACAAGAATTTCTACAGCATCCAGTCATCAAAGAATGAGCGAAAGGAAAAAAATAACATCTCTGAACGATTTTAGTTGCAGCTAAGAAAACGAAGAAACTTATGTCAACTCGGGGTCCAGACCGTGTATATCTTCTTTGCCTCCATATATAGCAAACTTATCTTGATAAGTGCAAGAGCAACAATTTTTCTAGCAGTCGAACTGGAAGATATCTGCCTCTGAATTGAACTGTACAAAGTGAAGAATAAACATTAGAAAATGGATAGAATATTTTCGATGAACTGCCACTAATCACTACCAGTTCACAAGAAAATTTCAATTTCATGGACGGTCTTTTTTTTAAAAAAAAAAAGATTGACAGGTTGTCCACACTGCTTCCTACCAAACTACTTCAAACCATTCAACCCAAACAAGAGGGAAAGAAAACATAGATGACGAAAGTGAACAACTATATCCCTAAGGTGAATATGGCTTGGAGCCAAATTGAGGGCATTAGTGAACTGAAGTAATCCTATTATTTCTCCAATACCATTTCCTGTAGAATACTTTATATAGGCAGTTTACCATTATAGTAAAGCAACTAACCTGTACAGAGTTTCATAGACCAGTGGTACTGATATAATAAAATGAGGTTGGTACCGCTGCAAATCTTCCTATCAAAGAAGATAGAAGAAGATGTCAAAATGCTAAAACTAACTATAATAAGCAAATTTATGATGAAGCATACCAAAATCATACCTTCAGGTACTTCACAGTTGTGTAAACTTGTTGGATTCCATAAGTGAAGATGAAGTACTCACAAGCACGTTCATACGCATGCCATGGTGGAAGCATGCTCAGGAACCTATCACCAGGTACTGCTGGTACAATGTCCCACAAATTCTTTATCTGCAGAACATAATAGCATAAAGCTTTATGTGGATAGAAGAGGAACATATCAAAAAAAACTAAGCATTTCGGTTCAAAAAAATTTCAGGACAGATGAGGCTTGAGATATTTCTAGGAAATCCAGAAAAACGTAATATTAATCAGCACAAGTGCCCAAGTTCATATAATAAGAAATCACATCAAGATAAGGAAACAAATTAGAGGTTATTGCATAATTGCATAGTACTGCTTAAAACTCATGGTTAAAATTTCAATATTACTGCTTGTTTAACCTGATGCAAGAGATTTCGGTGGGTAAGCATCACGCCTTTTGGTGTGCCACTTGTTCCACTAGTATATATTAGTGTCGCAACATCTTCTGGACTAATGGTTTCGAAGACATCTTGCCGACCTAAAGGGGGGAAAAACAAAAGTTCCAATGAACTAAAGCATAATTGTGAGAAAAGGAACCCTTTTTTGGGTGCAAGTTGACAAAATTGAGAGTACTGAACATGCAAATTTGCCAAATTACACATGCATAATCACTCTATTGCATGAGATGACAATATCATTGAGAAAAGGAAGAATTTTCCGAAGAACTAAAAGATGGGTGAGAGTTTTTGGCTAACGTTCTATTCTCAAAAGAAACAAAAAAAAAGGTGTAAGTGCTCTTATTTAATACATATAACAAGTCCCAAAGCTACTCTGCTTAGAAATAAACAATTTGGGGTGGGCCGCAAAGAACTCAGGTCGCAAGCTCTTGATATAACTAAATGACCAAGCAAACCATTAAATCAGAATTTTTCAAAACGGACAGTATATTCACAATATTGTTATGCTGGGTGCATCCATTAGCTGTTTACTTGTACTGGGATGCTTGGCTTACTGGGTGATAAGACATCTTACAAGATAACAGGATGAAAATTCTACAGGGAAACTTAAACTATCAAGTTTTCTGTCACTCAACGCCAGAATGCAGAAGATTATGTTGCAAAAGGTAAAGTACCAAAAAACTTGAAGAAACATCCAGCGTACACTGTCAGCTAATTAATTATGTGATTCATATGACATTATGATATTATGCAAAAGATACCTTGCTCGCGAGAGTGACGCAATGCATTACGGCTTTCTCGCCCAAGTTCAGTGATATCCTTGTAGCCATAAAGTGGTATGTCCTTGACAGCTTTACTATCTAGGCATGATTTCTCACCCCAAAGTAGCACAATAAATCTTGCATTAATCCTTGAAATGAAAGATTTTGCAAGCCGGTTATAAAATTGAGGACTGTCCACAACAAGTGCAACACTGCAATGGGAAAAATACCCATGAAGTCATATCATAACATGAAAGAAAAAAATTGAGAAAGTACTGGAAGTTAGAATTCAGAAGCATAAGACACTCATGGTACTATCATCTAACAGTCCATATGATACATACATTTATAAAGTTACTGAAGATGCTTCACACATTTATACATTGTACAATATTGATGACATTTTGATTCACCAAGCACCAGTGTTATATTGAAAACATGAAGCATATGCTCCATGTTAGGTTCAAGATGAAACATTCCAGTTGCAAAATAATAACTTCACATGCATATTTCATGCGATCAGGTATACGGCCAGCTATTCATATGATAACAATAGCATATTACAAACATTTTGGCCCGTTAAAGAAGTAAAAAATGCATTGCAGATGTTTTAGTTATTTCCAAATGCTGAAATAGGTTCAATGTAAAAGGTTGCCTATTTGAGTACTCTATTGCCACGTGTAGTCCATCCAGTTCTTATGTTACGTTATGGACAAAGGCGTGAGGCGTCGTAGCAGGCCGTGAACAGGACCGTTGGTACTGTAGCGGCATGTAAATAGTATCAGTCGGTACTGTAGCATGTTGTTTCCCATACGCTCTGGTTGGTTTCCTAGAATAAAGAATACTTAGTTAGGTAGGTTATTTTGCGATTCCTTATCTATCTAGTTATTGTTAGGAATAAGATCTTATTTATTAAAAAGGTTATTTTTAGTAGTTGGAAAGATTAGATTGGATTGATAGATTTCCTTATAAATTATTTCTTAGGCGTCAAGTCGGATTGTCCCTATAAAAGGGATAACATGTATCTATTATCAATCAAGCAATGAGAAATCAAAAATTCAACTAAGACTCAGAGCCTCGCTACCTCGACAGGGAAGAGCCCTGCTGGCGGTTAGATAAAGGCGAGTGCCCTACCCTCGGTCCTCGGACCCATACTCAATCAACGACCACAACATTTGGTATCAGAGTCAATCATTGCCCCTTCCACCATGTCGGGCAGCGAGGGTCAGGGATCAGAATACCGTTTCGGAGGAATCACGGCGGCCAGAACCGAATTCTGGAAAAACTCGGTCAAAATTCGTCTAAATAAATTTGAATTTGAGATGTTTCCGCCGGAATTTTGAAGTTTTCCGGCCGGTATTTAATCCGGTTCCCATCAGTAATCCGATTCTCTTGAGAATCCATGAACCAATAGGGTTTTTAATTCCTGGCGAGGGTTTCAATTCCATGACAATCAGTGACATGCTAGGTCACATGATTGAGATGCTTGAAAAGATGCTTGGTGTTTCGGAGGAGGAGAGAAGCCACGCCAGGAGCAAGGAATGTTCCAACAATCCGCTGGCCTTGACGGCAACCCCGCTGAAAGCATCTAGGCTCCTAAAAATTGTTTTGGTAATTAATGACAATATGTGATTATGGGACTAACATGTTTATTGAGTATTTACAAGGTTAAGTCACAGTAAGGAATATGACAACCTGCAGATGCATGCTAAAGGTCAACATGAAGATCAATATGGTTTAAAAACAAAATACAAGTCGTCTAGGACCCTTTTTGTATTTTACCGGTCTTAGGAGAAAAGGATGGAAGACCGGATTTTAGGTTAAATGCCGTACTATTAAGAGACCGGATTTTAGGTTAAATGCCGTACTATTAAGAGATCGGATTTTAGGTTAAATGCCGTACTATTAAGAGGGATCATGACTAGTAGCTTGATAGCATGTTCTTGTGCCATTTGGATCAATATAGGATCATGCATGTACTTAGAATTTGTTTTAAAATCCATCTTTGCACTTCTCAGGAAAATCGGTAGTACTGACGTTTTGTCGGCGGTACTACCGCACAACGGTATGACTGGGATGGTGACCCGGTCGTACCGAAGAATAGTTGGTGGTACGTATTTTCCAGAGTGACACCACTTTGGCTTGGTTGCTCACCCAGTGAGCGGTAGTACCGGGGTTTTGTGGCGGAACTACCGCGTCGCGGTAGTTCCACAATTTACTTGACGAACTACCGCAACCCGATATATAATTAGTACACGGTACGTTATTTCCAGTGAGTGTCCTTTTTGGACCTCTGCGGTGCGGTAGTACCGCCCTTGAGTTTCGGTATGACCAGAGATCAGAACTACCGCGTGATCAACGGCGGCAGTACTGTTCTGCATTTTCAATGGCTAGATCAGAGGCATTAAATGCGCTTGCACTAGCCGTTACTGTGCAATTGGTGGGGTGTGGTAGTACCACTACCAGCCATTGAATGGCGGTACTACCGCTTGTTCTGAAAAATCCCGAGTTTTGCCCCCAACGATCGTATTTGTTTGTGAAGGGTATAAATACTCCTTCACCTGCTCAAGGACAGTAGAGAGACTTCATTTAACATCTTTTGAGCCTTTAGCATTCTCTCTACACCTCCAATACTCTTTTTGCATTCATTGTGAGGTGGTTGAGCTAAATTCAAGTGCATTCATTCTAGATTGATCCTTTGCACTTGATTGCCGTCAAGCAAAGATTGTGGTTCATTACTCTTGGTATTTGCCAAACACTTAGACGGCTTGGCGGGAGTTTGCACGGTGATCTTTTTAAGAAGATTGTGAAGAGGTCCGGTGCCAAATTGTGAGTGGTTCGGTGTTCGCCATCTCCAGAGTGGATGAAGAACAACCACTAGTGATCGATGGAAGGCCTAATTTATGAAGCCGGCTTGATTAGTTCAAGCTTCCTCAACGTGGACTAGTGAAGACCGGCAAGTCTTCGATACCACAGGAAAAACTTTATTGTCTCCTTTGTGGTTAATTCTTGTCTTTACTATTTTTGCATTTACATTTCTAGCAATTATCTTGTGTAGAATTGCTTAGCTAGAATTGTATCTAGTTTAGACTTACTTCATAATTGTCTTAAATTATCATTTAGTCAAAAAGTTTTAAAACCTCCTATTCACCCCCCCTCTAATCGGTTATCCTTGATCCTACACCCGTCGGCCGTGACATTGGCCAAGATGGAGGAGCAAAAGGAGGTGACGCCTGTCGTCACCAATATGGCTGCACTGCCACTTCCATCACCTCCAGAACTAGCACAGCCAACAATACCATTCCGGCCGTCGTCACCAACACCTCCTCAACAGGCAACGCTTCCCTTGGCTGCACCCCTGGTGCGTTCGCCGAGGAGGGTTGCCGCTGTCCAGCGGTGGTATTTTTCGCACGGTCGGCCGACATCGTGCCCTAGGCGATGCGGAGCGCAATGGCTAAGGGGCCAACGCCACCGTCATGTCCTCCCCGCTATCATCACGCTCCGTGGCAGTACGGGCGTCACTGCTTCCGCATGCCGGTTGCCCATGTTGCCGGCGTCTTCCTCGATGCCACATCATGCTAAGACGTTTCTTTCTTGAGCGTCATATGTTGGAGTGTCGCTAATCTGCTCTCAAGCGAATCGACGCTGATACCAGATACTATTGTCAACATAGGGTCACCAAGGACTTCAACCGTGGCCACCACCGTAGCTCGAGGACGAGCTGCCTCACCGCGAGGGGTGTAATGTTATGGAGAAAGGCGCGAGGCGTCGTAGTAGGGCGTGAACAGGACCACGGTACTGTAGCGTCATGTCAACAGTACCCTTCGGTAGTGTAGCACGTTATTTTCCATACGCGCCGGTTGGTTTCCTAGAATAAAGAATAGTTGGTTAGGTAGATTATTTTGGGATTCCTTATCTATCTAGCTATTGTTAGGAATATGATCTTATTTATTAGGAAGATTATTTTTAATAGTTGGAAAGATTAGATTGGATTGATATATTTCCTTATAGATTATTTCTTAGGCGTCAAGTCGGACCGTCCCTATAAAAGGGATAGCATGTATCCATTATCAATCAAGCAACGAGAAATCACAAGTTCAACTAAGCCTCAGAGCCTCGCTACCTCGATAAGAAAAAGCCCTACTGACGGTTAGATGAGGGCGAGTGCTCTACTATCGGTCCTCAGACCCGTACCGAACCAACGACCACAACATATTAACTCTAGATGGCAAACAAAATGTCAAGCTTGCACCCCCCCCCCTCCCCCCAAAAAAAATTGCATATCCCCTCAACCGTCAACATCTTGCTCAATTCCCATCTCAACATCCCGTCGAACAGAATTAGTGGAAGGATTTTATGAGGCATTATGGAATGATTGATTGGCTTTAAATGGCCAAGTGTTGAATTCTCATAGGGGCTTGGCTTAACAGTTACTAACAGAAACTAACCAACTGATTCTTTTTTTCATTTATTACTGCAATAAGAAACAGTGAGGCTTCACAAAGCCATCAGAGTTGAAAGAGATAAATGACTGGAACTTCATTTAATGTTGTGCGTGAATACTCAATTATCTAAACAAGAATAAAATGATTTCAAATTCACATATGAAAAAGTGTTGAGAAAACTCACCTTTCTGAGTGAGTGTATATTTGAAACAATTCTTCATCTGAAGATCTTGTTCCTCTAACAACATTGATAGCACCAGTAGCCATGATTCCTGAATTGCATGTGTTAGTGACATGATCACTGATGAACATAGCTGATCATGTATTGGAAGTTGGAACGATAGTTACAGGAACTCCTCTAGATAACTCGCATAATAAGCACGGGATTCTTTTTTAGAAGCTGCAGGAGGAAGGTGGGCAATGGGGAGAGAACTAGGTTTTGGGAGGATGTTTGGCTGGGTTCTTCTTCTCTAGCAAGTCAGTATCCCAGGTTGTATTTTTCTCACCTTTAGCAAAAACTTTTCCATAGCAAAAGTTTTTTAGAATGGTTGGGGGTCCATTAGGTTTAGAATACTTTTGTGGGGTGAGACTTTACAGGTGTGGGTAGATTTGCAGAAGAAATGCTCTGATGTCAAGCTGGAAGATAAGACTGACAGGTTACTTTGGTTATTAGATAGCAAAGGAAGATTTACAGTTAAGTCTTTCTATGTTCATCTGAAAACTAGGAAAAAGATTTTCCCACATAGAAATTTGTGGAAAATCAAAGTACCTTTGAAGATAAAAAATATATTTTTGTGGTTGGTTCTAAGAAACATAATTTCAACCAAGGATAAATTATTGAAGAGAGGGTGGAAAGGATCTTCTGCTTGTATGTTCTGTGGTGGGGAAGAATCAGTGAATCACTTGTTTTTGTCCTGTCCTTTGGCTAAATATGTTTGGGCAGTGGTTCAGTGTTCTGTTGGTATTCAATGTTTACCTAATACTGTAGAAGATTTGGGGGATTCTTGGCTATCTATTTTCCCCAAGAAAGTTAGAGGTTTAGTTTCAGTAGGGATTGCTGCAGTGCTGTGGACTTTATGGAAGACAAGAAAGGATGCTTGTTTTCAAAGAAAATCTGTTACTGAACCAACTTCGGTATTGTTTCAAATTTATCATTGGATATATTTTTGGTCTGGTATGCAGAAAGAAAACCAGCAAGAGGAATTACGTTCGGGGTCCAAGTGAATGTAGTTGGTGGCAACTGAAGCTTTCAACCGGGCGAAAGGGTGGACGCCACTGACGCATAGACAGGAAGCTGGAGGGGGGGTCTTCTCAGGTGATGGGTGTCTCAGGAGTGTAATTTCGTCAGAAATGCTTATTGTGGTGTTCTGGAGGATGGTGAGTGGTTGAGTCTGAATTATGTCTGTTTAGGTTTGTGTGATCTTAGTAGTTTGTAAGTGTGAGTGTTGAAATCTGCGGAAGTCTGCCCAACATATTCTTAGTGTGCGTGGTGGCGTGTAAACTCTGAATCAGTTTCCTTACGAAATTGGAGGCATGTCCTCTGTTTCGAATAAATAAATAAACGACAAGCGCACCATTCAACAAGCTGATATTTGTGATCCAGTATCTGTATTCTGTAACAGTCAAATGCCATAGCAAAGACATTGCTATTTGGGTGTTTTCATCATGTCCTATTTGCTAGGAAAGAAACAGTAGCATTCATATAAACATTCTGGTGATTTGAATTCTTCAGCAGCTAATATAGATAAGGATAAAAGACCATAGAATTAATCACCGTGAGAAAGACACATTAAAGGGAAATATCAATATTGGGTATCATAATACATGTTGACCATCTTGAAACGAAAGAGGTAAATTACCTTGATCTGCAACTAGCCATCGGCATGAATTGTCAGCAAAAAGGGCTAGCTTTTCATCTGGAGCAACACCAACGGCCCTTAGACCTTGAGAAAAATCCAATATTTCTTGTTCAAGCTGATTAAAGATTGTAATTAGCATTTAGATAGCATACTGCTATGGACACTAATCCTCAGAATTAAAATGTAAATGTTACATTTGAAATGAGCTAAGGAAGATATGAGTGTATTCAGTTGATAAGAGCACACATGAAATAAAAAACAAGAATCTTGAAGGATTGCCAACTGGACTATGGATTGAGATTGCAGATTGTTTTAACTGATCCTTGCTCCGGTCAATCATAAAGGCTTCTCTTTTTTTCTCTAAAATAAAATCGAAGTGCGCATGGAAAGTTGCAGTCTACTGCACAGGCTTACAAGTAGTTATTCATTAACCCAAAAAATAAAACATATAGCCCAATGCATGTCTACTTTGCATTCCTATTCTCAGAGAAACTGTCTTAGATCATCAGGCATCAAGGAATTCTTATTGAAGTTCAA
The DNA here is from genome assembly GCA_036346405.1 of Phyllostachys edulis. Lineage (NCBI taxonomy): Eukaryota > Viridiplantae > Streptophyta > Magnoliopsida > Poales > Poaceae > Phyllostachys > Phyllostachys edulis. Next base: position 40,453 of record JAYEVD010000265.1, read on the forward strand.
GGTGTACCTGCTTATAAGTCAATTCTGATGGAGGTTCGTGATAAGGATCTACCAAAGCTACGCGATCAGCATATTTTTCTGCTGCTGTCCTCCAAATATCTGGAACTGCCTTCCATTCATGCACAGTCAAATCATTTCCACCAGGCAATAGAGCACTCTCAAGTAAAGGTGAGCATTTTCTGCGAACTGGATATTGTAGCTGCAGTGCGGATTTATGAAAGCTTCAGGCAAAACATTTTATACGTTGAGTGAGAATTCAATATATCAATCGAGTACTCCATGACATGATTCGTTCCTACTTCATAAAACTATTATTTGCAGCACAATACTGAAGACTCCCGCAATTCCACAATTTCATGCATATAATTGCAATTTCACAACTGCATGTGCAACAGCGGAATGCATTCGCAATTTCATGCACGCAATAAAATCCAGACTCCGGCAAAGTTAGGGAGAACCGGGTTTTTTTTAAGGAAAAGAAAATCTAGACAGCAAAGAGATCCACTTAACCCGGGAAGAATGAAAATAGGAACAGCAGTACCAACACCTCATCTGCCCCTTAATGGCCATGGGTGATGGCTGCCCAGTTCGGTTGCACTCGATTTGACAATGAGATGGTCTACAACAGCTGAAAACCAGCGAAAAGCTTCTCTCCTCTTTCGACTTCTATTTGGCAAAGGCGAAAAACTAGTGGCTCTTCCAAAAGCGAAACGAGGTTATTGCTTTCCCAGCAAAGGGGGATATATACTGCAATTTTAAAGCCACGATGATTCCTACTAACGAATTCATGTCCCCTGGCCTAGCAATAGCAATTATAGCAAGCGGCGGCGTCCAGCCGGATCGCCGCTGGCCTCACCAGAATTCAAGCGACCGTTGCATAGTAATTCCTACTACTCATCAGAGAATCGTAACGAATATAAGGCCGTTTGGATCCGTGTCACTCGCGGAGTACTAGGATGAGGTAGGAATCGGCACGGAACAGGGAACTGTAAGAGCTCGGGAGCGCAGAGTGAGTCTGTGAGTGACCGCTGACCGTAGAGCCGGAAGGTGCGGCGGCGCACCGGAGCACGCTGCCGCGCGGCGGACGGCGGTGCGACGAGGCGAGGTGGCGGTAACCTCGGCGGCGGGCGGACAGGAGCAGAGCGGCGGGGCGGCGGAGGAGGGAGGAGGGGAGCGGCGAGGGTGAGGGGTGGCGCGGGAAGCAGAGCGCCGCCATTTGGCCGGAGGAAGCAAGCATGGTCGAGCCAACGATCTGATAGACAGGCTCGACTAGACTCTGGAGCGATGCCGATGCGGTGAGACGTCACGTGTTACATAGGAGAGCGACGAGGCGAGGCGGAGGAGAGGAGGGAGGTGCCTCGGCCTCGTGGACTTCGTCGATCCGCGGAGAGGTCGAGGCTGCATTGGCCTCCGGATCTTCTGCGGGAGGATGGATGGACTTGCTTGTAATCTACAAGATCCATGACCTCAAAAAAACGACATTTATTTAGTTCTTGTTTAGGAATACCTCCAAGAGCTAGAAAATAGCTTAAGGAAATATAAAGTCACGTGTACAAAAGAAAGTTTCACTATTCCAAACTAGTGTGCACTGAACCATGTAAAGAAAACTATTTAAAATTGATTAGGTGTATTTGTAGAATTGTGTCTCAGCTAGTTTTAGCATGTTTTCTACAAAAATACATGGCCTAGCTTTAACTTAACTATATGCAATTTTTAGATATACATTCTCCTTGGAATATCATCACTTTTAAGCTATGTGCATGTACATGTAACTCGACTATATGAAATTCAAACAAACTCACACGCCTCATTCACAGAGGTACTCTTGTTCATGCTGCACTTTGGTGGTATTTTAGAGGGTTTCTAAATGCTAATACGTACTAATGGATTATACTCCTTTTTTCTTTTGAAAGGTAAGTGATCTTACCTACTGATGTCATGTCAAAACAAAAAAAGGAAAGATCCGGCACACTTCAATCAGTGCATTGCCGCCAAAAGAAAAAAAGAAACCAATTAGAGCATCCGAACCAAACTCTATCCAAAGGAAGGCTGACTGGGATCGACGGTCGTCTCCACAGCGAGACCGCGAAAGTAGCACCACCCGCCGTACTGCTCGCTGAACTTGTTCTCGTTGAATATTCCTGTACGTTTTTTTTAATCGTTTGCACATTGATCGTTTCTGTTTCTTTGTTTGCCTGTAGCTAAAACGTGCAAGTAACGGCTGCTGTGATGGCTGCTAGTAATGACCTCATTAATTTGCATCATTAGTGGTGTAGGAAACTGCTAGCAGGTTAGTGGCGCATCATGCATATAAAATGAGAAGAAAAAAACTAGAATTAAAAGCTGTAGCATTTGGCAGCACAAAAAAACGTCTTTGTGTTCGCTTGTTCACCTCTGTTGATTGGTGTACTAGGCGATTGTGTTTGAGTTCGAGCGTTCGCGTGCGTAGGCACCGGCGAGCGGGCTAACAATTGGTATCAGAGCTTCATGCTCTCCTACCTGTGAAGATGTCGTGCGACGGTTCACGTTCTCCTGCCAGGTCGCCTCCGGTGCTAGGCGACGGTAGCACTACTCGCACGATCAATATCAGCGGCAATGGCGATCGCGAGATTGGATCCGGCAGCAACAGCAGCCAAGAGCGTGTGGTGCAGCGGGTGGTAAGGGAGACGACGGAATCGGTGGTCTACCCCATGCTGACGCAGACGAACTACACCGACTGGGCCCTCGTGATGAGGGTGAGCCTGAGGCACAAGGCCTGTAGGAGGCGATCGAACCTGGCAACGCCGACTACCGCGATGACAAAATATTGGCATTGTCCGCCATCCTCCATGCGGTGTCGTCGGACATGCTGTCCACGCTGGCGGTGAAGGACACAGCCAAGCAGGTGTGGGACGCCGTGAAGACGATGCGGATGGGCGTCGAACGCGTTCGCGAGGCGAATGCACAGAAGCTTCGCAAGGAGTTCGAGGATATCGAATTCATGGATGGTGAGTCGGTGGACGACTTCTCCATGAGGATCACGGGACTCGTCAACAATCTCTGGATCCTATGCGACACGTTGAAAGAAGAAAAGGTAGTCAAGAAATTCCTTCGTGTTGTGCCACTCAGGTATACACAAGTGGCAATCTCAATAGAGACACTGTATGACTTGAGCACGTTTCCGATTGAAGAGCTCACCGGCCGGCTTCGATCAGTAGAGCAGCGCTATGCGCGCGACAACTTGGGCGGCTCAGGTGGGCGTCTACTTCTCACAGAAGAGGAATGGCTCGCATGCGCCAAGAAGAGGGAGCAAGGTGACAGCTCCTTCGGTGGTGATAACTGTTATCGCAGCAAGCCACGTGACCATGGGCGCAGCAAAGGCGGGCATGATGGCAAGGACGGTGGCTCGTCCAGTGTGCGCCGTGACATGTCGCAGGTTCAGTGCTACAACTGCGGCAAATACGGGCATTACTCCAGGGACTGCCGCAAGCCTAAGCGCGCCGAGCAAGTTAATCTGTGTCAGGACCCCGAGTAGCACCCCCGAGACCCTCTGTGCTCACTAGACCAGTCCCATGATCAGCGGTTGGTCCGCACTATGATCAACAACGATGTCATCACAACTATACAACAAACTAAAGATGAAGCAGGCAAATTAACAATATTAACAATAAAAGACCTTACGGTCAAGCTTTTTATAAAGGTCTTGCTACGTAGGGCTAACAACAAGAGAGAGGTCGCAGCGGGAAAACAAAACATGTGGAGGCCACTCGATATGCCCACAGGCAATCGAGTGGAGGACGTCCTAGCACGCAGGGTCTTCAAAGACCTCCTCTTCAAAGAGGTCGGAGCACCCTAGGAGGTCTTCTTCAGCTACTGGTCAACCAGATGGCACAAGCCATGAGCACTTTGAATGTACTCAGTAAGCCGTAGGGAATTGTATGCAAATAATATTCATGCAAAGCTCAACAAGGACAGCTTTATGGTTATTTTGCAGAAGCAATGTTGAATTGAAGTATAATAAATAGATTGTAAAGCACAAGTTAAAAGATTATCACATAAGTTGACAAGTTTTCTTTTGAAACAACCCACGACCACCCTGGTCACTACCCAGACCACTCACGACCACCCAGGTCATGAGCTAGACCACTCCAACAAGTTTTGAGAAAGTCTACACCTTGCGTGAAATCACCAGGCATGTCCATAACCGGGGACACAGCTATTCGAATATATTTACATTCTGCAGAGGTTGTACAGCTTTACCCACAAGACACGAGTTATCTAGTTTGTTTAGCACCCGTCAATGCCACTGCTCACTTCCTTGGGTAAGCAGGCTAGAGCACGTGACAAGCCCTTTACAAGGTTCTGCTTTGACTCAGTTCCGCTCGCTAAGGTTTCGCCTTTCTGGCCCTCTCTTACGCCAAGTGTGGGCATCTAACCCAGGTCCTTCCACACTTCCACCAAAACGGAACCAAATCAAAATATTGCCAATTAGTTGGTCAGGTCCACCCCATCCTGGACATGTGGTTGCACGGTGTGGCCCGGATCGAACTCTTACAAGGTTAAGTCCTTAGTGGGTGCTCAGGCGAGACTTCCTCATCCCAGTGTGCTTCCTGTACCCCCTTTACTGCACGATCACTCGCCCGAGCAAAACATTTTTGGTTCAATCCGGCCAATGACCACCCTAGTAATGGCACCACAAATTTTATTAGCGGCCACGCAAGCCAGGGCAACGCTTGCCAAGACAAAACGTGCAACAATTCTATAATCTCTTAGTCAAATTTAACATCTTTGAGACAAGTGATCGAGAGACAGCGCATAACTAAGCAGGTCTAAGCAATATATGCACCCATGTTGGTTATCACAATAAAGAGGTCCAACTAAAATACCCAACCTATGGTGGTCCAAAGGTACATGACAACATGTCAAATACAATTATCCAAGGAGTCATACTACCAAGTAGGGGTTTAGCTACTTCCCAAAACCATTTTTATACAAATAGCCATGCATGTTGATATAAAACAAAGTAATTTTGTAAAACTAGGTTCAGCATGATCAAAAGTCTACGACTTGCCTTCGATGTAGAGCTGAAGTTCTTCGGTAGAGGTCGCCGGGTCCACGAACTCTTCGGTGAAGCCGGAATCTACACGGAGAAAAAGAGCCAAATAAATACAACGAATTCAAATAAAAACCAAAACTTCCAAATAAGAACCAAAAGAGAAACACTAAAACAGAAACAGACTCTCAGGAGGAGGTCCTGAGGAGGAGGTCCAAAGGAGGGGGGGTCCTGTGGAGGAGGTCCACAGGAGGGGGTCCTGAGGAGGATACGACTACCCCCGTGGTCGTAAAGAGATACAACCACGCAACGTGGTCGTGAGAGCAAAAAGGGAACAAGGCACGGAGGAACTCATCCGGACAGAAAGAGATAGAAAGAGAAAAGACAGGAGGAGGATGGTGAACGGTACGGGTGCTCCGGTGAGTTCTACGGCGGCGAGGAGGTCAAAGACGGCGCAAGCTCCAGCGGGCTCCTTGGCAACGAGGAGGGCTCCAGCGAACTCCTTGGTGAAAACTCCAAGCACGGAAACTGGGGTGAGAGCAAGAGAGAGCTGGGTAAGGAAAAGGTGATGATGGAGGGCTGCTCAGACTTTTATAGCCAGGGGGAAACAAAGAGCAGCAGAGAGACTCAAAGACACACGTGTTCAACGAAATCGAAATCAGATACTCCTGCCTGCGTTGGTTCTTCTTCTCCAATTTATACGGCAGACGTGAATAATAAATAAATAAGTAAATACTTAGTGGCATTTGGGTGCTACTAGGCGTACAATAGTCAGTTGATTCTCTTTGTTAGTGAATTTTAATTCAATAACATTTTTCGTGTCCCGCTAGTTAGCACTCCCCAACTGTGGTTGCTCTACGGTCTACAGGCTTTGGGATCGAGTTTGCCGAAACTCGCGTTTTATTGTGCGGAAATAAAATACTACTCGTGCTCGTATTTTACTAAGTTTATCAAATTTTATTCACGCAAATACGCTTAATTGATTTTATTTAAGTGCGTACGTATTTATTTAATTCTCTAAATAGGCTTGAGGTTGATTTATTTAATTATTTTAACTTGATTAAATTATTTCTAATGCAGAGGTGATTTTATTAGATTGATTTTATCTTATTTTACCGGCTTTTAATTTTTCTACCGGTTGGTTTGCTGTTAAACATTCTAACGTGGTTTAAGAATTTATACTTACAGCGATTCGTCCGAAAATCGCAGGTATGGTGTGCACGCGTTCCCTCTATTTGTTTCTATTTTTATAATTTTTTTTTATTCTTTTCTTTTCTTCCCGGTCTACGGCTATTTATTCGCACGGGGCTTACTTAAATGCGTTTGGTCCCAAAATTACACAGTGTTGAAATTAATATAATTGGTGATAATTTTCACGGCTAAATCTACTTACTACCTCACTAGAAAATTTACCTTTTTACTCTGTACTATTTTCTATTTTTCCTATTTACTAAATCTCACTCTCCTCTTGCTTAATCTCCCCTTTCTTTATTTTTTCTCTCTTTCCTACTTATCTATTCACGACTGACACAGGGCCCCTGGTCTTTCTTCCCCAATTCATTTCTGCTCCACTACTCACCTCCATCCTCTATCCACTTCTCCATTTTTTCCCATGGTGCCTAGCTTGCTCCAGCCGGCTCCCCTCCTAGCTTTGCCTCCAGCCCGGCTCCCTCGACTAACCGCCGCCACCGCCTCCCCTCCTGTGTGCATGCCCGTGCCTCCTCGGCCTCTCTCCCTCCCCAGGCGCTGTCTCCCCTATGGCGCTGCCGCTGCCACCAGCTTGCTAGCCTCTGGCCGCCAGCCTCCGCTCGGTCCCCCTCTCTCTCGCTCCCCACTGGCCCGGCTTCCTCGCGCATGCGCCCCTGGTTCCAGGCCCAGCCCGACGTCTCCCTTCTAGCTCAGCCCCGGCCAGCGCCTGTGTGTCTGGCTTGGGCCGCCCCATGGCTCCTCTGCTGCTCGGCTTGGCCGCTTCGGCCCGCTTGCCAGTCCGGTCCCGCGCCTGCGCGCACCTCTTGACTCACCCGTCTGGCTTGGTTCCGGTTTGGGCTCGGCCACTGCGCCTCGCTGCCTCCTGCGTCGCATGCTGCTCGCTGACCTTTGACCTTCGCTGGCCTTTTGCTTCGCTGCGCTTGGCTCAGCTCAACTCCCCTCTCTCTTTGGCTGCTCTGATGCTAGACTGCCTTATGTGAGGTTTTGGTGGCTGGGTCTTGACTACGGATGGGGTTGGCTTGTGCTTCACCTGGACTCGATTCCCTTTCCCCTTTTTCTTCCTATTATTTTAGATTCATGTTTGAACTTGTTTTGGTTTACTGCTGTGAGTTGATTTGCTTACTGAAGTGTGTTACTTCCATGCTTATGCATGGTAAGGTGATGGGGTGGGCTACTAGATGCTTGGTTCTGGTGATGCGGTTCTGGTGATGCGCAAAGGCTCTTGGTGGCCTGTGGTAGTCGAGGTAACTTACTCCCTTTCCTCTTCGCTCTCTCTGCCCCCTCCCCTTTTACTCTGTGATGCATATGTGATGATATTGTGAATGTTTTGTGATGGCATGGATAAAGATGGTGATATGGTGGTGGGTTTGGTGAAGGCTCTGTGATGTGGATACTTCCTCTGTGATGTGGATACTAAGGGCTAGGGTTGGTGTGTTGGGTGTGGTTTGGACAGAGAAAACAAAGGGGTATGAATGGGGTACCTCTTTTTGGGTTTGTCGATTTTGGGTTGAGGATGGCAGTGTCGATAGTGCTGGTGCTCTTCTCTTGCTCTTGTGGTCCTCTTTGTCCTATCGATTGGCGTGGTGTTCGGGTGGTCGTCGATGGTTCAAAGTCGTCGCCCTGACTCCGCCGGTCTTGCTCTTCTCCCTTTCTCCTCTCCTCCTCTCTTTCTATGGTTTGGTGATGGTGTGGATGGAGGTGGCAGTGGGGTGCTTGGCTTGGGCTTGCTTGTGCTTGGGATGTGGAGGGCAGTGGGCTTGGTGTGGCTTGTGCTCTCTGATCTTGGCTTGGTTTTTGCTGTACTTGTGGAGAGGCAGCGGCTTGGCCTTTGGCTTTGTTGCCTTCGGTTCTGGTGGTGGTAGTGGAATGGTTGTGAGGCTTGGGTATGGAATAGTGGTGCTTTGTGAGAGTGGCTTTGTGAGGTTGGCTTGAAGTGGAAAATAGCTTTATATGGGGGAAGCATTCGGCCGGGCACTGCCTTGCCCATGTACATGACCATTTAGCCCTTGCCCTTATCCAATGTGCCCTCACATGATACTATTTAGCTAAGGACCTTTCGGTTCAAAGGGTGTTTCGGTTGCTATACTCATGAACGTGGGTGTTGGGTTTTAATAATGCCGAATGATGAAACCTACGTACGTGAACGGTGCCGATTGACCTAGGTTAGCCTGGGTATCTTGCTGATCAAGGCGTCAGCTGACTTAAGTTGGTCTAGAAATCTGGTTGAGCTTTGGCGATCTGACGGCAACCTCCCTTTATTCTTTTTCTAACTTAACACTTTTGGTTTGCTATATAATTTCTGGGTTTTTGGCGGACGATGGAATGTGGATCGAGGAATGGTTCGATAGACCGGCGATAAATGGGCAGATGGCAAGGAGGCTTCCGCAACATGCAATGCCATACTTTATTATTTTCTTTTGTAATGTACTTAAGTTATAATTTTATATTTTGATCTGATGTAACTAACTCCTGTAATTTATTTGAGAGTGAAACAATGTTGTATTATTACTTTTCATTTCATTTGTAATGTCCAGAGATGGATTCTTGTAAGTTAATTCTAAGTTTGCATTAATATTTCGCTTATACGCGTAATGGATTCTTGTATTATTTGTTATGGATAATAAAATCTTGGAATTGACTTTGAGTTATAATGATGATGAATTATTCTTGTAGCAAAATTTCACACTGCACACTCTGTTGTTGAACTCTGATAATATTATTTTATATGGAATTGATTCGCGATGTGTTTGTTACCAACTGAGTTTATGCTTTGGTCTTTGTTTAATAAAAAAATTATTTTACTGCTAATTACATATTATCGTTTATTTAGATTAGCTTAATTTCTCGAGTTCTCATAGGCAAACAATAATTAACTACGCACAGCTGAATATAGGGCATCAGCTCTATCTCCTTTTATATGTTTTTCCTTCACCTGTCGTAGTTCGTTTTATGCTATACCCAGTCTGTTGTAGCTGTACAATTTGCCACCTCTCTTACCCTTTTTAACATATTGTTGCATCGGTTCCACATTCTACCAGTACGAATTCCGGACTGTCGTACTGTTATCTATAACAACTTCCATGAGTTTACGGAAAAAAAATTCTCATAAGAAATTATGTACACGATACTCTAATGCGTGTAGTAAATATCACCCTGACAGTGTTGCTTTTATAATTACAGCTATCGTCTCCATCTCCATGTCTTGTATCACCAACAGTTCCTTAGTCCTAATTACAATCTCATGTCTTCGATTCCGCGTGCCAAGGCGCGCAAGGATTACTAGTGTAAAATAATGGAAAGGCCCCCTTTCGATGCATGGGAACATCAACAGATGCTAGTTTTCTTAAATATTCCACTCTTGGGTCTACAAAAGTATACTCAACCAGCTTCAGAAAGCTAGTAACATGCGAGGATCTATTATACTGTAAGGCAGTAATGTGAAAGAGCACAATAAAAGTTTCAAAGTGAAAAAGAAAATAGCAAAATCACTTTGTACAAAATACCATGTCAAATTAGCAGGAATTATGGCACTTGACAATCTGAGATCCAACTATATCCATTCATATTCACGAAATCACATTGCAGTCACCTGATTATTCTGTAGAAGTTCAGTGCCAAAAAACTAGAAATGACTAGAAGGCAAACAGCAATACCACCATAGAGCCACATCTTAGCGAAACCATGGATCTGATTTATCGTATAATAAGCTTTTGAAGAAGAAATAGGAAACAGAGATTAGTGATAAAATCATGGAGTACACAAACATCCATTACCAGATCATGAATATCATCATCCACGGATAAGAAAGGTGTTAAGGACAAGCACCAAGGATAAAAACCGAGGAAGTAAGGTTAAACCCATAGGCTTGAAGTGAAACACCAAAACTAGGAAATTAGGTACTTAGCACACTAGGATATTAGTAGTTCTACACTTTGCGCATTAGTAGAAAAAGTCTCTGATCCAGCTCAAAGTTGGCAGCATTGGAAGGATCACCCTTGAGCATCATTAGGAGACCACCGAATGATGCATAAATCTCCCTGGAAGGAAAAGAAAACTACTGCATAAGAAAACATAGCAAATTAAAAAAAATCAAAATCCCCAGACATAGGAAGAGCTGGAGTTTAAATTAATCTAAACAAACCCATTAAGCAATTTGCTCCCTTCTTTTCTTCATAAAAATCAGATTGATCTTGAAGGAATTTTCATGTCCAATTAATGGCTATCATCATCAGATGAAAAGAATGTGCAACTTCATTATGATTGATGAAATATTAAAATAAAGTTCCTTTGATGTTTGATACACTTTACAGAATTGCCTTTGTAGGCTCAAACTCTGTCGCAATCATGTTTCATCATGCTTAGAGATAATAGGCTACATCCTATATAGTTACATTTTCTCTAAGACCATGAAAAACAACAAGTTAATTGTCGAGGTGTCCACTTTGACAAGTTCAAATGACGGGGAAATCTACTTGTTATTAGTTCAAGAATCAATAGCGGTTGAGGATTTGCTAGCTGACATGTATACTGTAAGAGCATATTATAATTCATAGGACCAAAACCTTGATAAAGAATATGTGGTAGGAAGCAGCAAGTGAACAAAATACACTCAAGGGACAAGCTAACCATATATGGTACACGCATTTTTAACAAAATAGTACTATTGTATTAGAAGGTAGAAAACCTATACATTAGTTCACTAACTTCCGGTTCAAGGAAAACCATACACTTTAGCATTTTGACCAGAGGAGGTGTCTTCTGAGATCTTGTAAAGCTTTCCATGCATGACATAATCGAACTTGTCAGCCATAGTTTTTCTGCCAGCCTGAAAAGGAGACAATTCAGTGTTAACTTCCCAATACCAGGAGTTTTTATCTATACTATATGCCTCATCAGATGCAACTCCATGAAGAGCATTGAAGAAATCTTATGAACTGAAAACACATTCCAACAATCCAACCTGCATTTGTGCCATTCAATATCATTAGATTATTTCAAGGTCAACCTGTAAGATGCACATTTCACAGAATGGCATGGCTAATCACCTGTGTATAGTAGCCAGTATCTGGGGCGCCATCCAAATTCAGAGTAGGAGCTAAAATCATGGTAAATTTGTCCCCAGTGTGCATAGGATATACCTCTGTGGCAACATCTAACTGCATATACATATCGAACTGCTCGCTGCGAGCTTCGATACGAGAAACTGCACACAAACAATACAGGGACAATATAACATCAGGTCATATTTGAACCAACACTGAGAACAGTACTTGAAGTGTTACATGTGAGATGAATATCGAAATCACGCTAAGGGGGGGAAGTTAATTTATTATTTACGGTATCTATCGAAACAGGAATTCTGAAGGTAAATTATTCGAAGCAACATTTGATAGAAAAGAACATTCATGTAATCGTCCAGTGTTGCAAGCATATCATCGGAAGTACATCACAACTTTTTTTTTTTGAATTGCACAATTCTGCAAGAACAATTCCTTGATTTAGTCAAAGAAGAAAGACACAGAAGGAAACATAAAGGTATTTCTTTTATAGTCAGCTTGTGTAAACAAAAGATTAAAATCAGTAGTCGTTAGGGGGCAAAAATGCTTAGAATCTGAAAGCATCATTGCAGGAAACAATCAGGAAGGTGCTAAATGCCAGCGGCAATCACATCAAGAGAACAGAGTGCTTCAAAATCACTCAAGGAACTGAAAAGTGTCAAAGACAAGGATCCTACCAGGGCAAGTAAAAAAAAATCAAATCCACCCTGATTGTGACTACACTTTCATTGCTTATTTGCTCAGATCACATTACATTTTTTTCCTGGGACCTCCTTTTTGCCTCTAACAGAACCATGAACATAGAACTAAGGAAGAAGTACATAGCATCGGCAAAAGCTTCCCAGTATAACACGAGCACTCACTGATCCGAGCAACGCAATCTGAGCTCGGAAACACCAACTCTAACAGCCATTACACTATTGCTGCCCGTGAATACATATTGAACATACTAGAGCGATTCTCACATAGCAAGCTGCAGCGCATGGTTCAGGGATCATTCTCTCAAGTGGCGGAGGGCCCTTCAGGAATTACCTTTGTCAAACTTTTTACCATCAGGATCGAGCCTGGTCACGATGAAGATGTCCTCGAAGGCATGCTCGGCCATTTTCCCTGCCAAAGATGGGGGAGCAAGAGCAAGAAATTCACTCTTAGATCGATTCTACAACAACAACAAAAAAAACGATTCTACAACAGGTGAAGCAACTAGCGGAATCCTGTAAACTAGTCCGTCAGTCCGTGCACCAAATTTAAGCTCGAATCAATCGAATCAGAACCCAAAATCCTCTCTATCAAAACGAAAGAAACTAATCGGGTGTAGTACATAGAGTAGGGGCGCAGTAAGCTCACCGGAGATGGGTCCGGGGTGGAGGTCGAAGAGAGCGGGGTCGAGTGGCGGCGGCGGCGGGGACAATACGCGGCCGAGAGCACAGGGAAAACAAAATCAAGAGGAGAAACGGAATGACATTCCATTTGTAGCCCATGCCCATGGCAGGTTCGTGACGCTGCAAGGCCCATCAAGCTGTCCTCTTCTCGAGAGAAAAAAAAAAGTATCATGACAACATTTCTTCTCCGTTAAAGTATGAATTTTTTTATTAATTAATTTTTTTTGAATTTTATTTTAAAGTTAACATCAAGTCAAGACTTTATTTAATTTCATTTTCTTTGATCACGTCACCACTCATAACGTGATAAAATAACATTGTCACGTCAGCCCATTTGCACGTGATAGTGTTGTTTTGTCACGTCATCATCCGTGGCATGACCAAAGAGGTCAGAATTAAAAATAAAGTACGTCGGGGTTAATTTTAAAATAAAATTCAAAAAAAAATTAATTAATAAAAAAAAGTTCTTAAAGTATCAAGAATCAACATTTTTTTGCTCGTGAAACAATCAAGAGCGTGTCATAGAGAAAACCGCATTTTTAAATTATTATTATTATATTCTTTACACAGTAGGATTTCCTTACAGTTTCATGGTAAATAAGGATTAATTCCTTCTTATATGCTATTAGTGTCATAACACGTACGCTAAACAGCAAACTTTGAGTAAATTAAAAAAAAAAACTATGGGACTCACCGGTTTGGTTTAGGCGTACCACGGTGGTTGTATTGTACCTAGCAGCAGCGCGGGCGGGAGCATGACGCCGTTACGCGCTCGGCAAGGAGATGACCAAACTACCCTCGTCGCCCTTATCCACTCGTTGCCAGCTCCACCACAACCCTCCCGGTTCCCCTCGTAGATCCCCACATCCATTCGGGGTAGGCTCGTAAATTGCCCACGCGGCGGCCCCCGGTTCCCCCATATCTTCTCGTTTCATCTCCTCTCCTTCCCCCAATTTCTCTCCTCCCCTCTCCCTCCAAAATATCGCCCACGAACCCCGGGCTCGGAGGCTCCGCCGCGGTTTTTTTGGTGCTGCCCCCAATTATGGTGAGTCGGTTTCCTCCCTCTTCCCAATTTTCGATTTTCGATCCCAGATTTGATTAGGATCTCCGCTCTTTGGGTGCTGCCCTTTTTTTGGGGGGAAATTTTGGGGGCAATTGCCGCGATTTTTTAGGTTTTCGCGCGATTCCCTTCAATTTAGGTGGCTTAATGGTTGGTACGTTTTGTTTGAGGTTTTTTTTATGTAGATTGTTGTCATTTAGATAGATTCTGTGTAATCTGGTTTTTTTAATTGTTTCCGAAGCGTACAGGATGGGGAAATGTGGTATTTCCCCTAGATTTTCCTGGTTCATTGTGTGATACCACGATAATTTTGGTTGTGATCTATCGCTTTTTGTAATATTGCTCTGTTTGATTGCCTTCATCTACGGTTAAATTTAATTTTCGCTTCGTCCACTGCTCAATTCCTTCAATTTGGGGCTTCCTTGCGATTTAATTAACTCGTCATGAAGGGGTTAATCTCTGCATTTCACATACCCTCTTGCTCTTTTGTTTAAATGTAGCCTTTTGATCTACTACGCGTGGTAATTCATCCCTGTTTGATTGCAAACTTTGCCTCCTTCTCGAATCTTCCACAGAAGATCTCTGCGCCTATTTACTGGAAGGCCTGTTTGATTTGTACCCTATATGAAGGGATAAGCACTTTTACTTTGATTACTTTGTTTGATAGTGGTTACTGTTCAATCATTTTTTATTTTTTATTTTGCACCGGTCACGTGCTTGTTACTTGGGGTGAATTACACATGCTTATGATGCTAGTTGCCTTTTTACCGAATTTGGATTTAATCAAATCTGGTAAATCTCTTGATGATGTCCAATGGAAGGGAAGTTGGATTGTCTGGAAAAGGCTAGAGAATAAGCTGATTGCCCTTCCTGCTTTTCATTATTTGTATGTACAAGCAACCTATTTCCAGGGGTTACGCAATTAGAGCTTTGACTTGTGTGGTAGACTTACTTTCTTGTTTGCATGCGCTCATATATGACCATGGCTATCGGCTATTGTCTCCACAGTCAAATATTGAAGCAAAGTTTTGTGCTCTTTGGTTGCAGATTTTTCGATGCATTTTAGGCTAAAAATGCTGGGGTCTGAAACTTATGTGTTTTCTTGGTCGCCAAAGATGGTGTCAGCACATATGATGATGCGTTTCTGAAGCTGACTGAAGCTGCAATAAGCATGACGGTTGTGCAAACTATGATGCTTAACCATTCATGTTGTGACACCCTCGTTTGGAACTTTCTTCTTCTGATGCAGCCGTGCATAACCAAACCTAGTGCGGAAGTGACTGTGATGAGTTTTAACGGTGGTGCGGGTTCAATGGTGTGGAGTTCTATTGCTGTTCAGTGATTCCCGGCAAAAGCTCTGTGGTAAAGTTGATGACCATGGAAAGGTGAGTAGTGATTAGCTAATTATTTTTGCCAATTCTATATTTTGTGGTGCATGTACTAATTTTTACTTGCCTTCCAATTTCTTGCAGGTACAAAGTGATAAGGGAGATAGGTGATGGAACCTGCGGAAATGTTTTTAGGGCTTATAATATAGAAACAAATGAAATTGTAAGTGCAAGAACTCTCTTGCGACAACACTCTGGTTATTTGGAACTTTAATGCTTTCAACATATCAAATTAACTTCTGTCTTCTTCTCGTTATCTAACCTATTAGGAGTGGATGATGTTACTTGTTACATTTAAAAGCGAGTTAGAGGGCACTGACAAATAATAGCATTTTCTACTTCATTCCAAATATATTACAGATTTGAGCTTGCACCTTCATCCGTGTGAAGTGCCATTTTTATTAAACTTCGCTGACACATCCCCATTTGCAGACTAACGCCTAACGGTTTGGTATTTTCTTGACTACATCCAGGTTGCTGTTAAAAAAATGAAGAGAAAGTTTTACCAATGGGAAGAATGCATTAGTTTGCGAGAAGTAAAGGTAATTTATTCTGTTGGTAATGAATACATCATATATGTGATGATCAAACTGTACTGTTTTGCAAGTTGTTTGCTTAACACAGAACCGTCCTTCTGCAGGCCCTCCAGAAACTGAATCACCCTAACATTGTGAAGTTGAAGGAGGTGACGATGGAAAATCATGAGTTGTTCTTCATTTTTGAAAACATGGTTGGTCTTGAGTTATTCTTGGCATACTTTTACTGTATATTCATTATAAAAAGAAAAAGGAAGGAAAGGCTATATTACCATGTAATTGCCGCACAGCGCACACTGTTATGATCTCGTAGATTTTTGTGCCAATTCCTGCTAAAACTATACTGGCACGAACCTGCTCAATTGTAAGAGATAATGTGGTTTACAGATTACATGCATCTCAGTGATAATCTTTGTAGCCCTGTAGTGCGTGTGTGCTCGCTGATATTTATTATGACCACTACAGTCTACACTACATTAGTTTGCATGTGTTCTTCACTATGGGTCATCAATACCACTGTATTTGCTTAGACTGCCATTTCTTAACTTGTTAGTGAGAGATCCAAGCTTCTTTTATCAGCTGGAGCTTTGATTTTCTCTAAGCTACCTTTTCTCATCTGAAGCTATGTGGTTTTTGTATAGCCTCTTAGGTACTTTAAGTGTCATTGATTTTTTTCCAGGAGTGTAATTTGTACGATGTCATAAGAGAAAGGCAAGGTGCTTTCTCTGAAGAGGAGATACGGAATTTTATGGTCCAAATACTGCATGGTCTTGTGTATATGCATAATAATGGATATTTCCATCGTGACCTGAAACCTGGTATTTTTGTTGGACTATATTCTGTTTGAATTGTGCTGTCTCTGTATTAGTAAAAGCTAATGAGACTTCTTTTTTTAGAGAATCTTTTGGTTACAAATGGTATTGTTAAAATTGCTGACTTTGGGTTGGCAAGAGAAGTATCTTCTAATCCTCCTTACACCGATTATGTTTCCACCAGATGGTGAGTCGCTGTTTGAAAATGTTCCTTTTATATCTATTGAATATGTTCCTAACACTGATAAAATTGTCTTCAGGTATCGGGCTCCCGAGGTGCTGCTGCTATCTTCAGCTTACACACCTGCTATTGGTGATGCCCTTTGTCCTTGCCCCTGCCTTTTTCTGTTTATCAATCTACCATTTTCTTGGTCTGTATAGAGTGGTTGATTTCCATTACCACAATATGCATAAAAAGTATTTCTCTTATGTTGCAAATCATCTTTTAGCTCATCCTGACTGCTTGCTATAGTTATTTGATTCTATTCAACACCTCATAAATTCCCATCTCAACAAGAAACAAATGACATCTTCTTGTGTTTTTGCATATAAAAATATTTGTTAGTTTTTTCGTGTGTTTTTATATCTTCCCCTTATGAGCCTTTACTACTGAATGATATCATTATTAATTTGTGCGCACTTTCACAGACATGTGGGCTGTTGGTGCAATTTTGGCTGAGCTTTTCACATTGGCTCCGCTTTTCCCTGGTGAAAGGTATGTATAATATTTTTTGGCCTTTGGGTACCATAATTCTACTGTTTCTGTAGTTTTCTATATTAGGTATCATCGATAATTTACTGTACCTGTGTCTGCGTATACACTATCTGCTTACCCTGTTTTTATTATAACAATCACACTTTTGATTTCTGTTAAAGTGAATTTTATTTGTTATTTTAATGATTAGACATGTTTTGGTCTTATGGATAATCTGCCTTTGTAATTTGGCAGGTTTACGCTACAGTTTTAGACTTTCAGTTTCGAGACTGAAACTGTAATTGTTTTGGAATACTTCTCTGTACTGTAATTATTTTCTCTTCATCCTTGAATTTCTAGGCTCATACACTGGTTGCCTTTTACATTTATACAATTAACCTTGCCTTATTGTTATTGATGCTGTTGAAACATTGTTGCTCAGCTCAATAGAGCTTGCACCTGTACTCTTTTTTTAAAACTCAGTTGAGCTTGTCGTAGCGTAAACCTAGACCAGATTTACTTTTGATTTCCCTAGATATTGCGGTGATTTTGCATTGCTTCTAATGTTTTATTTGATCACAGCGAGACAGATCAGCTATACAAAATATGCAATGTGATTGGGACCCCAGATCATACTGTCTGGCCAGAGGGAATGAACCTGCCTCGTTCAAGTAGCTTTAAGTTTTTTCAGGTGAAATGAATTCCTCCTACAATCATTGGATCAAACACCTTTCTGGCACTAATTTCTTTTTTTTTCTGTTCGAAAGATTCCACCAAGAAATCTATGGGAGCTTGTTCCTAATGCTTCCTTGGAAGCTATTGACTTGATTCAGGTACAGTGATGAATTTTGCTTCTTTGTTGTTTTATTTTCGAACAAAGTTATTCTTTATTTGTGTGTAAACCCCCCAAGTTATATTACTAATTACTACATGTAGATAGTGTAAAATAGGAGTTTGTATGATGTGGATAATCTAGTTTTGTTGCTTGATGTTATCTATCTGATAATAATTCTCCATACTAACATGGTACTCTTTTGCTGTCATTTTGATAGCAACTTTGCTCCTGGGATCCACAAAGAAGGCCAACTGCTGAGCAATCACTACAGCATCCATTCTTTAACGTACTAATTTAGTAATTTACACATTGAGTTGTCTTGTGGGTACTTTGCTTTGCTTTGCTTTTCTGTGGTACCTGAGTTTTTTGAGTTGTCTAGGTGGGTAACTGGGTACCAAGATCTCTCCATGATGCTTTCCATACAAAGACAAATGAATCTAGTGAGTTTTTTAATCACAATTAATTTGCATTAAATTGATTTGACTTTTTGTAGTACGTTACCATTTTCTGATGGAGCTCTTTTTTTAATCTTTTTGCAGGAGCGAATCCAAGGTTGGAACTGAACCTGTGGGATTTCGGTACAGAACCTGATGACTCTTACCTTGATTTAACTCTCAGTCTAAAGCCAAGTTTTCGTGGAACAGGTGCCTAGAATATTTTATCCCTGTCAAATTCCTTCGCAGCTATTGTCTTGTGTGTACTATTGGCTGGAACTACACAGTGAACTGTAGACTTGCTAGCTACAGTGAAATTGATGGCGATGGACTTGACAATTAGTTAAAAAGATTATAGTACATGTGTAAGTAACAAAACAGATATCAGCTGTGGTCAGGGTTGAAAACTATCAGTAAGTGGCATTTACTGTTGATTTTGGGCGTTAATAGCTAAGACCCTACTAGCTGGAAACAATCAGGAGCTAATCAGAACATGGTATACTAGGTGACTACTGGCTTCACAGCTTCTGGTCTGCAAACAGGATACGGAATTATGCTAGATTGACTTCTGTTCTTCTTACAAAGGACAAGCTTGTCCTTAAAAGTGTTTGCTGCCGGTGGTGGTATATAAGTAGTGAATAATGTTCTTATAGTAATCAATATAACTGGCATGTTCAATTTGTTTCAATTGACTCTGAATATGTTCAGTTAATATCGTGAGTTTTTTTTAGAATTCTTGTTTAGATTTTACCAATAGTGAATCTTGTGAACATTTACTATGAATTTTACTTGTCAACACTATATAGTGAGGTAAAAAAATGGAAATTAAATGTGGATGGTAAAATCTATTCAGAATAACCAAAATTACATTGATTAAATACACACTGGTCCAACAAATTGTTTCAATTCACACATTTAAACAGCTTAAATACATTCATGCCTCTCAAAACTTGATTATTTATGTTTTGCTGTCTAAAATTAATTTCATCTCTAATGATCCGGAGACGGGTTTCCACCCATTTTCCTTGCATTACTACTCTGTTAGCCTGCGCGCTGCAGACTGACGTTTTACATGGCCTTTTTTGCTTGTAGATCATGTTAATCGTGTTCCAGAACATACAGAAGAGGTGAGATTTTATTTGCATGACATGGAAACATATTTTTGCATGAGAATGTGATGTATGTTATCCTGAAGTTTGCTATCCTAACATGCAGGAAATTCTACTATGCTCAGGATTTGAGAATCCTCCTGTGCAGCCAGGTCCATCCTTTTTTCTCCATTGTCGATTGTTTGCTGCTTCCATCCTCCTGTTGTATCTTATATTCCCTTCCACAGCCAAGTGCTTCTACCATAAAACACCCCCACAAACCGAAATGCGCACACAAACAAAAAATGAAAAAAAGAGAGATAAATATGAAGGCACCCATCTCTTCTACCGCTAGCCAGTGGAGGGAGGGACCAACAAATGTGAATTTTTTATGACTTAATCTGTCAGATGCGAAAATTTTAAGCTAACTTTGCTGAAGTGTGTAGATGTTATTATCGATGCAATCAAGATATGTGTTGCTCAAACCTGGCTTCTTTCTACATCCTGTAACAGGACTTTGGCCTCTCATGTCAACAGATCGCCCCATGGGTGATATTCCAGCCATGTCATCCTGGCCACAGGCATATATGGTTGAGAGGTAAACATCGACACATTTAGCATATGTTTTTCACAAATGGGTTACTCTCTCAAAACCAGATTTTATACCCCATTAATTGCTGTCAATTTTGTGTGCTTCAGCCAAGCCACACTGCCAGCTGTTGGATTCTCGGGTTCTCCATTCAGTTTGAACCCCTTGCAGCCGAATCTGTTGGAGAACCGTTCATTCGCACCCATCCGGCAGGTCGATTTCTTCTGAGTGAATACGATTAACTGATTGAGGATTCAAACTATTTTTCAGTTCATACATTCAACTTCTTTCTTTATACATTAGACTCAAATAAGTGGCGGCAGCAGATGGAATGTATATGTGTTGGTAGCTCTTGATTTCTTTTTCGAACTCCACTTCCGGAGCATAATGTCGGATTCTGTATCCTGTACATAATATGACCTACCCCAAACAGTTTTGTATGACGATTTCTCAATGATAATATGGATGAGTGATGACTAATGAGTTGCTGAAGTATGCGCATGGTTATTTGATTATATGTTCCATGTTGTTAAGATATTTATGGCTTGAAAGCGTATAATATGACCTGACAGTTTTGATATTGGTGCCGTGTTCTTCCTGACACGGTAGTAGTAGCAACAACGTGCGTTCTCTAACTGATACTAGTTTTGAAGGCTTGCATTGATTGATCTGCCAAAAAAAACACAGACAGCTTGTGTTGTAAGCAGGAAGCAAGGCAAGAAAAAAATATGTAACAGGAAGAGAGAAGGAAGATGAGTCTGAGAAAAGAAGTGCCATCTGTCTGATCATGAGGTGCTGGTACTTTTGGCATGGAGCATAACATGCTCGCATGTTACGATCCTCCACGGGAAGGATACCCCACCGACTCAGGTCTGTAATAAGTTTCGAAAGGACGCGTTTGGTAAGCCCACGAGAACTTGGCCAACCACTCCCCCCCTGCACGCTCAAGTCAAGAAAAATATAAGAGTTTTTTTTCTGATTGGCGAAGGACGTGTTTGGTAGATTTCCAGAATCAAATGGTGAAAATTTGGGTGCATCGATGGATCAGAGTTTCTGATTGGTGAACGGCTCAAAGAAAAGGGGAACCTTTTTGTTTTTTCCTGATCAGATCGAATTGCATTGTCGATGTGCTTCGCCCCCTGGGCATGTGCACGGACAGCGCTAGTACGGGGAGGGAGCACCCACCTGATGACGCACCCATGTCAATAGAGAGGTAGAGAGAGACAAGAGTGGGAGGGTGGAGAGGACAAACGACTATCAACTTTAATTTTTAAGTAGAAGAGATTACTTGCGTAGTGAGATTCCGAAAACCATGGGGCCTTTTTATTTTACAAAAGAAGCGGCTCAAAAACTGGTGATCGCTGATTCAAACGGGCATCGCCGGAATTTCGTAAACGATAAGGGTTTTATGCAGAAATGGTGTGCTAGGATACCCAGTCTTACATTATTCCTTCCGCTATAATATAGTTATATAATATTAAGGGTGTAAACTAAATGGTTTAGAAGCTCAATGTTAAAGTTAGATAACTTGGAGAGTTTTTTTTTAAGTGATCGCAGAGTTAGGTCGCTAATATATATTTTTTTTTCTAAAGAAAAAGTCTATTTGGCTTCCGGACTCTTACAAAAGTCTAAAAAGCAAACCTTAACTATAAAACCGGATACGCGACAACCTCTAACTCATAAAACCGTCTATTTTACCCCGTCCTCTCTTCCCAGCCCAGTTTTTATGTGATGTGGAGGTGATTTCGTTGATATGGCCGACAGGGAGCTCTGCCCCCATGGTTTTGTCAGGATAGCGCGAGCACGGTGTAGAACTTTGAACAATGAAGCTAGTAGTGGTGACTTTGTGAACAGGAGAGGTCGAGTATGGTTGGAACGACATTGTAATGGTCGCGGAAGCCATGAAAACATGGGAGATCGGCGGTGACGTACGGACAGTTCCCTGTGAACCGACGACAGTTCTAGGCTCGGGAGGTGATGGAACACCGGGTGGATGCAGATATGGAAGGAGTAGACTACTGCGGTGGCCGGAGGCGGAGAACAAAGGTGGTGATCGATGCGGCTCACATTGGCACCGAGCTCCAGCAGTAGAACAGACAAGAGGGTGCGAGCACGGTGTAGAACTTTCGCGAGTACACCATCCCCCAAGACGTCGGTCTTGTTCAACATCTTCTCCATCGGGTGCGACCTGGCATGCTGGGAGGAACCGCACGAGTTCCGGTCGGAGCACTTCATGCCCGACAGGCCAGCCGCCGCTGGACATGGAGGAGGCGGAGGTGCTCGTCTCCGCCAGAGCAGCCGCTCGTGCTTGTCCCCACGACCCCACCCAACACCTCCACCCACTCCCACTCCCACTCCCTGCAGCAGCAGCTCTCGCCTAAATGAAGGCGTCGAGGAGCAGGAGGCGAGGCAACCACAATGCGTGCACGCGACGGCGCGAGCACGGTGGCCCTCTCCTCCAAATCCCATGGTCTCGAACTCCCCTGTTCACGATTCAATTAATGCAACTCCTACCCATGGCATGCATGCATCAACACATTCCCCTTCTCTCTTTTTTCCCCTGGATTTGGATCTTAGCCTCGGTGTGTGGGTGGGGATGGATTTGGCTTTGGCTTCCTCCAAGGAATGGGGAATCAAAATGGAAATCGGGAATTGATGAGGAAAATGGCTTAAGGATGTGTACCATTGATCCATCTGCAGCCTTCCGCTCCCTCCGATCCCCCCCCCTCCCAATCCAAGCATGGAGGGACTACTACTCTTGGGTTATTTGCGAATGGCGGACGCACGAACTCGGAAAGGAATTCCCTGGGGAGCCTCCCCCGGGCCGTTGGATCAGGAGGGGTGGGGTGAATGGATGAAGATTATGGAGAGGCCTTTGGAGAGGGAGGGACTCATAGAATTTATTTTCCACGAACTCAATTGCAGCTGGCAAGCTTTTATGAGCTCGATTGGGAGAGAGAGTGTGAAGAAGGGGAGATGGAGAAAGAGAGAGGATGTGATTTGGTTGTTGAAGTGGTAAAATACGCTGATATAGATATTAGGGCATATACAATGGTACAAATAACTGGTGTTTATATCAGTCATCCATGTCACCTATAGACAACACTAAAGACGGCTCATATAATGAGTTGTCTGTTAAGTTGTCTATATGAGATCCCACAATCTTTTAGTTTTTGCTTGGAAAAAATATTTGTTATAGACAACAATTCATACAATGGTGTTTTGTGTTGTCTATAAGGGTTTTATAGACTGTCTGTTGCATGCTAGACAACTTCATTATATCTCCTTGTTCTCTCTCATCCACGTCATTAAAAATCTTACGTGGCAAAGATTATAGACTGCTGATGTCATCCACTGTACATGCCCTTAATGTAGATGCCACGTGAGCACAACAGGTGGTTTTGGTCTCAAAGGGCAAACTGAATGGTTTTAATAGTTGGAGGTCGTCATGTGTCTTGTTTCATAGTTGATGGCTAATTTTTAGACTTTCATAAGAGTTCAGAGGTCAAATGGGCTTTTTCCTTTTTCTAAATACTCGGAGAGTTAATATTAACGGGCTTATGGGATTGTTAGGGAGAATGGGGCAGGCCGAAGGGCAGAAACCTTAGGCTTGTTTGGATTGCGTTCTAGAGTCAACTTGCCTGGAATGGAGCTTCCCTGGGCTCGCCTAGGGTGTGTTTGGTTGCCACCCTGGGAGCT
Source organism: Phyllostachys edulis (assembly GCA_036346405.1). Classification (NCBI taxonomy): domain Eukaryota; kingdom Viridiplantae; phylum Streptophyta; class Magnoliopsida; order Poales; family Poaceae; genus Phyllostachys; species Phyllostachys edulis. The sequence goes on from JAYEVD010000265.1 coordinate 64,268, forward strand.
TGCCTAGTCTAGGCTGGGACGCTAGGGACAGGCGCTTGAAAACGAACGCCTGGGAGCTAGGCGAGCGACCGTCTTCTTCTTCCTTGTGGCACCAAGCTCCACCACTCCTGCCGCCATGACCTCGCTCCATCGCCACCTCCTCCTTGCTCGGCTCCGCTGCCGCCGCAACCTCAATTCCTGCCGCTGCCCCGACGCCGAGCCTAGACCTTGTTGCCTCTTTCACCTTGCTCCGCTGTCGCCTCCTCCTCGCTTGGCTCCACCGCCGCCGCCACTCTCCCGTCCCACGCCTCTAGCGTCGCGCCTGGCTTTTGCCTCCCCCATCTCGAGTTGAAAGAACAGGGGATGACGATGAGGAAGGAAGGTGTTTGATAAGCGTAGTTTATGGTTTTACGCATCCTCATTCTCAAAACGTGTTTTTTTATTTTTATGCTTTCTTTTTGCCCAGGTCACCAACCAAACAACAAACTCTCAAGGCTGCCTGACTAGGTAAAAACATCAAAACTCCAAGCCACTTTTAGACACAACTTTTTTCCTAGCACGAAGCTCAAGATGGCAACTAGAGGTGACCAAATGGTCGTGCCAGCAGGGCCGGCACGAAGCACAGGACTATTGGCCCGGCCTCGATCCAGCACGGCCTGACACCGTAGTTGTGCTGAACTAACATGACCCGACGAGGTGTGCCATGTTTGGGTCACGACCCCGGCCCAGCGGGCCACTCGACACAACATGCATCGTACCGTGCCTTGCACAGCCCAAGCACGACACGACCCGATTGGCACAACCGGCAACAGAGGAGGAGATGGCGCGGTGGCCGGGCGTGGCAGAGGGGCGACCGGGCGCAGAGGAGGAGGAGGAGGTGGTGGCGGCGGCTCGACCGGTCTTATCATGCTTGGGTCGACACTCAAACCCACGGGCCAACAAGATATGGACCATTTAGTTAGCCGGACAGGCCGTGTCGTGCCTAATCAAACCTGTGTGAGTCAAGCCAGCCATTTGGCCAACTCTAACCATAGTTATAAAACCCGAACCTGTCCGGCGATTGAATCGGAAAAACTCGAACCCAGAGGCTTTGCTGGGCCGAGCACACTCACAGGACCAAAGAAACAATTGATCTAGGAAAACTCAGACCCAAAGGCTTTGCCAGGCCCAAAGCTGGCTAAACGGGCGGCCCGACCCGGCATAGGCCCATTTAGGCACAACCTGTTTAGGCTCGCGAACTATTCATTTTGTGCCGGGCCAGCCCACATGCCGGGGTGGCGGCCCAAGCACGGCCCGTCGCCCATTTGTGCTGTGTCGGGCCGGTAGGAGCCCGTTTAGCCCCTTGGGCCAAGTGTGGCCCATTTAGCCCGTTCGACGCTCCCGTCCTCCTCTCCTCCCAACTCGGAGGCTCCCCTAGTCCCCTACTCCCCTTCGCGGCTTCGCCCTCCACAAGCCTCAGGCCTCAGTGCCAACGCCGCCTCCCTCACGGCCTCACCTCCCTCAACGCAGGGCCACCGGCACCTTCCTCCACACGCGACGCTGATCTGGCCCCATGTAGCCATGCCAAACAGGCTAAATGGGCCACACTTGGCCCGATGGGCTAAACGAGCTCGTGTCGGGCTTGCACGGCACGAATGGCCGATGGGCCGTGTCTGGACCACCACCTCGGCACATGGGCAAGCCTGGCACGGCACGAATAGTTCGCGGTCCTAAATGGGCCGTGCCTAAATGAGTCATGCCGACACGGGCCCGTGTCGTGTCAGGTCGGACCGCCCGTTTGGCTAGCTCGCTACGCCGCCCCGCCTCCCATGCCGTGTGTGGCACCGGCGATCAAGATCGCCACGCCCGCCTTACTCGGTCGGCTGCCAGCTGATCACGCATCTGCCCGCTATATCGCCTCCTCGCATGGCGCTCCACCTCCTCACCTCCCTCAGCACTGGCGTCGCCTCCTCACCTCCCTAAGCTGCTCAGTGCCGGCTCCACCTCCTCACCTCCCTCAGCACCGGCTCCACCTCCTCACCTCCCTCAGCACCGGCTCCACCTCCTCACCTCCCTCAGCACCGGCGCCTCCTCCTCTCGGCTCTCCTCACACAGCGCCGCCTCTCCTCACAAGCTCCTCTCCTCCCGGCTATAACACCCTGGTTTTTCTGAGCCTTTTTGGAAATTTTCAAAATAAAAAGAACCATTTGGTTTTCTTGAAATTCCAAAGCTTAACCGAGAGTTTTAGAATTTGGAGTGTTTAAAATGACTAAGCTAAACTTCAACTAATCCTAAAGTTTGGTTCTTTGGAGCTGTTAGAGCCCTTGTGTTGAAATCCCTCACCTCAGCTTGTTCTACTCTTCCCTTGGCTCAGCCCTTGCTCTCTAGGCTTTCCTCTTGTTTGGGCATTTCCTTATGTCCAGACCTCCCTTCTGTCTAGACATGCCCTTATGTCCAAATTCCCCTCGAGTTGGACATTTGCCCACGTCCAGATCCTTCCTTCTCGATCAAACCTCACTTGACCCCTTTGGACCTCCCCTCGTATCTTTGGTTTGGATTTCCTTTAGTCCAGAGCACCTCCTTGTTGCTTTGAACCTCTTTATGGTTCAGACCTCCCCTGTGGTTTGGACCCCCTTATGTTCAATTGGATTTCCTCGTGTTCTTGTGAACGTCCTCAGGTTCATTTGAAGCCCTTGGTACTCACATTGAACATCTTTAGACTGCATTGAACCTCCTTCTAGTTCATCTGGACCTCCTTGTATCCATTTGAACTTCTCTTTGGTTCATCTAGGCCTCCTGTGTTCACTTAGACCTTCTTTGGATCCTCTGAACTCCTCTGTGTCCCTTGGACCCCTCTGTGTTCATTGGAACCCCCTCTGAGTTCATGAGGACTTCCTGGTATTCAATTGAATCCCTCTCTTGTTCACTAGAACGCCTAGTGATTCATTTGGATCTCCCTTTGATCAAATGGACTACCTTCTGTTCATTGGATCTCTTTGTGTTCAACTAGATCGTTTATTGTCCAAATGAACCTCCTTGTACCCAATTGGGTCTCTGTGTGCTCAAGTGAATCTCCTCGGGTTTATTTGGAACCTCCCTTGGGTACAGTCGGACCTCCTAGAGTTCATTTGGACCTCTCCGTGTCCATCTGAACCTCTTTTGGACCTTCCCCGGGCCGTTAAGACCTCCCCTTTGGAGATCTTAACCGTCCAGACCTCCCCCTTGTTAGATCTGGCCGTTAAGACCTCCCCTTTGGAGATCTTAACCGTCCAGACCTCCCCTTGCGAGATCTGGCCGTTAAGACCTCCCCCACTCTTGCTTGAAATAATCTTTTGAGCAGGGAAAAGAAAGCTTGAGAAGACATTGTTGTGGACCTAGTGGTCCTGGACGTCTAGGATGCGCCCTCCAGCCGATTGCCTGTGGTATATCGGATAGCCTTTATGTTTATCTTCCGCTGTGTTCTGGTTTGTTGGCTTGTATGCCTTCCCTTTGTAAACAACTTTGTTGATATTAATAAAGATCTCGTTGAAGTGTATGCTACCACCCTTGTATGCTGTGATGAGCTAGCTATTGATCCTTGGGATTAGCTCAGTTGCATAGGGGACCTTGGAGTGCCTGCAGTCCTCCACGATCACCCTCAGGTCTGGTTGTGAGTGGTCCTGGGGTAGTCTCGGCCCTCCACGACCTCCCCTGGTTGGTCGTGGGAGGTCTTGAGGAGACCTTAGTTCCCCCACAACCTCCCCTGGGTTGACCGTGGGAGGTCTTTGGGGCGCCCCTTGTCTCCACGACATCCTCAGGGACTCTCCCAGTACCTCCAGGCGGTCCTACCGGACCTCCTGGGCGGTCCTGGAGGACTTCTGAGAAGTCCTGCTGGACCTCCTAGGAGGTCCTGGTGGACTTTCCGGGAGGACTTGGAGGACCTCTCGGGTGAGCCCCTGGTCAGATCGTTGCCCAGACTAGGAGACCTCCTGGTTTAGCCGCGACAGGACCTCCTGGGTCCTGTTGCAGCTAGGCCTAGAGGCCTCCCAGGTCGGGGTGTTACACCGGCTCCCCTTCGCCTGCCTCCCCCCACGGCCTCACCTTCCTCAGCGTCGGCGCCGCCCAGCCGCACCCATGTACCGCCTGCCTTGCCTCCTCTCCTCCCGCTCCGACGCTCCCGTCCTCCTCTCCTCCCGGCTCGGCGGCTGCCCTAGTCCCCTACTCCCCTTCACGGCTTCGCCCTCCTCATGCCTTAGGCCTCACGCCTCACTGGGTCTCCTCTCCTCCGGCCTGGGCAGGATGGGCGTGCTAAAGCTTTTTTGTGTTCGTGCCATGCCTAGCACGGCCCGACACTATTCGTGCTCTGCTAGGCTGGCCCACCGTGCCTGAGTGGCGGCCCAAGCACGACACGGGCTATCATGCTGGACCGACACGAGCCATGAACAGTGTGGGCCATGCTGTGCCTCGTGCCGGCTTGGCAGGCATGGCCTATCTAGCCAGCTCTAGCCAGGCTAGGCACACTCACAAGTCCGGAGAAGCAATTGACTGGGAAACCAGTAGAGCGGAAGCAGTTTTGTTTGACCAGTAGGGTTTTCTTGATGAGGCCAATTTTCAAGAAACCTCTCAAATGAAAGAGTTTTTAAGACAAAATTGAATGGCATGTTCACATTTTGGTTGCTGTTAGGTTTTAGTAGAAATCCCTTTGTGAAATTGGCGGCTACACATAGATAATTTCTATCTTTACCACTCTCTCTCTCACCAAGCATCTCTCTCGTTTCTCTTTCGGCCGCCTCCATCAAGCAAGATATGATGCATTTCCTACTTGCTTGATTTGCTTGTCTCTACTCTCTACTCTCTAGTTAAGATGTAAGTGTTGGATTTTTACCGTTTTATTTTCTAATCAAAGTAATATATAGTTAGATCTAAGACATATATTGTAAGATATAAGTTGGCAGTTCATGTATTAAGACAAACATGTAGTTCGTCTGGATGTGAGAGGAGTTGAAACTTATTTAAACATATTCATTCAAAGAACAAAAATAGACTAGGGCATTAACTATTTAAATGATCTCGTTATTGTGTGAGCCTATGATGTCCCTCTTTATGACTTTTTTTCAAAATTTTTATATTATTTAATTATTGTTGTCTTTTGTGTATCATTATTTTTTTCCTTTTTGTGGTATATATATTAAATTTAAAAATATGTGGTCCGACCACCAGATCAGTAACCCGAGACCTCGACCGGGAGAGTTTTTTTCTCATATGGTACTATTGACGGCACTAATAGCAATTTTGGCTCTCCCCTGGGGCACAGTGGAGGATGCCATTTTTGACGTCGGGAGAGGATTAAAATTGCTATTAGCACCGTCAATAGTGGCATATGAGCCAAAAAAAAAATCCAACCAAACAAGCCTATGTATACTGTGCACCACTCGCGAACGGGCTCATACAGACGCGTAGAAACTAGTGATACGCACTAGGAATTTGTAGGTTATCTTGATGCTAGTGTCTGATAATGATTTGGGTCCTCACATGTCTGTGATGGCATTATGCTTTTGGATCATCTAATGTGGGTTTTTCCCCTTCTTTCCCACTAGGGATACTTGATCGACACATGCCATCTGTTGATGCACTGCCCTCTCTGAGATCAAGGCAATGGCAAGTGATGGTTCTGGTGCTACTGGATGCACTCGCCTTTCAGCGGCTCACTGCTCTTGCTCCAGTAATGTCAGATGCATAGCTTATACAAAGGGTGATGATGCCTTTCCCTACCATTCTGATGTGCAAATATAGGGATGTATAATCCTTCTGAGGACATCTGATTGTTTTCTGTTGCGTACTGCAGGTTCTGAACTCGGCTCAGGTTAGCAGAGAGTATGACTCCATGGTCGACTTCTTTCCCCCTTTCGGAAGATTCATCCAGACCCCTCTGAAGAGTTCAGGTTCTGAACTCACGCAGGAAGTTCCACGAATCCATCGGGAGTGCACCGATCCGCTAGTGCTTAGGATCTGGATATATGTTTACACAACCGAAGAAATAGACACAAGTTGTTCCATATCAGCATCAGAAGCTAGCAAGAAAGTCGTTTCAGATACTGCCACAGTGACGCCTCCACTGGCTGGTTGCCTGGTTCTCTCCAAGTAGACTCGGAACACGTCTACGCTCAGGCAGTGCCTGTGCAGGTTTTGCTGTATCTTTTGTAATGTATAAGTATAAACTCGGTCCCTAGACCATATATCTTGGTAATAAAATTAAATTCATATTACATGTTTTAATCGCAAGCTTGTGCAATATATCGTACTGTGCACAACTGAAATCTTGCAGAAAATGTTTCGGAGACGCCGGGTTTAAGGCGGGTACCCCCACATCTGTTTTGTCCGCATCAGCCACTAGTTCATATGAGAAGCGCCCCCTTTCTTCCAATAGCAAGGATTAAGGTCCAACAAAGATCAAGCATCAACCATAAACAAAGAGGTTTGTGCAACAGATCATTTATGCAATCATGAAAAAGCAATAAAGACAAAAATAAATAAACTGTCTTAAGCGTTATACGAAAGGACAAAATGTAAAGCTGGATTAGCATACAGCCCAACAGTCTTTCTGAATAAGACGAAAAAAGCATATACTAAAGCAAAACATTTTCACACCAAATAGTCGAAACTAAGCAGCAGCTCATACCCTCTATGAGAACCTGGAAAATTAAAACCCACTTAAACAACGATAATCGGTGAATATTATGTGTACATTCAAAAGGGTTCAATAAGCAATATATATAGGGATGTACAAGAGGTTTTCATACACAAATAAGAAAATACAAAAGAGTCATATTCTAACACCCCCTCAAACTCATGGTGGATCATACTCACTGAGTTTGGAGAGAAAATAAAAATGCCGTGCCCTAGTCGTGGCCGTGAAGAAATCAAGAACTCAGTAACTCGATGGCACAAAGCTGTAAAGCAAGTACTCCTCCTACACTGTGGCGTGTGTATGAAGCATCCACACTAATGTGCTTAGTAAGCTCATGCTTCACTGGGTCCCGCAATCTTGATACTTTTTGTCTTGTTAGACAAAAAAATCGTAGGTCCCATCACAGGCACTCCAAGATCTGCAAGTAGCCACCTCAACCAAGTAACATCTGCTGTCACTGCCGCCATGGCTCTCAACCCAGCCTCTGCACTCGAATGAAAAACCGCAGTCTGCTTCTTAGTCTTCCAGGCAATCAGGGAGGAGCCAAGAAAAACGCAGTAAGCAGAAAGAGAACGACGATCAGAAGAATCACTAGCCCAGGTCGTATCAGAGTACGCTTGAAGCTGTAGTGAGGTAGAGCTAGAGAAAAACAAACGACGAGAGATAGTCTCACGCAAGTAGTGAAGAACACGAAGAATGTGACTGTAGTGAAGATGGGTAGGATAAACCATGAACTGACTCAAGATATGAACAATATAAGCAATATCAGGACGAGTGCTCACAAGATACACCAAACTCCAACAAGATGGCAATATCGAGTAGGATCCTCAAGAAGATCACCATCAATGGCACGAAACTGTAGGAATAACTCCATGGGAGTCTCAACGGTGTGAGTGTCAGTCAGACCAGACCGATCAAGAAGATCCTGGACATACTTCTGCTGGGAGAGGTAGTAGCCCTTAGGCATGGAAGAGACCTCAATCATAAGAAAGTATGTAAAAGAACCAAGATCAGTCATAAAAAACTGCTCACTAAGATGCTTCTTCACATACGTGATGAATGAGGAATCATCACCAGTGATGAGCATATCATCAACATACAGAAGAAGCAGTGTCCTACCCCGAGGTGAGATATGAACAAAAAGAGCAAAATCATGGGAACTGGCAGAAAACCGATAGCAGTAATCACTGAGGTAAAATGAGCAAACCAGGCACAAGGAGCCTGTTTGAGGCCATAAAAAGCACGACGAAGACGACAGACGTGCCCATCGGGAACAGAATACCTAGGTGGCGGCTGCATGTAGACCTCCTCATGCAAAACATCACTAAGAAAGACATTCTTAACATCCAACTAAGAGATAGACCACTAGTAAACAGAACCAACCACAACAAGAGTGCGAACAGTGGTCATATGGACAATAGGGGCAAAAGTCTCATCGTAGTCACTACCGCATTCCTGCTGAAAGCCACGAGCCACAAGACGAGCCTTGTAGCGCTCGATAGTACCATCAGACCGGGTCTTAATCTTGTACACCTACTTGTACGTGATCGGACGAGCATGCACAGGTATCGGTACAATATACCAAGTCTCTGTACGTCGAAGAGCATCAAGCTCCTCTGACATAGCGAAGTTGCCACTCGAGAATGAGGAGCGACCTCACGATAAGAACTAGGCTCGATGTGAGAGAGCATGAGCTATCAGAGCAAATCCAAGATGATCAGGAGGTCGAAGGGATGCCCGGTCACGAAGGACGTAACGAGGAGCATCATCAGAGGGATCAGATGTGAGTGTCGGCAAGACACCAGGAGAGGAGACTGGTGAAGGATAAGGACGCCTGGAGAAGTGAATACCAGAGAAACGAGATGGCGGTGCTGCAGTAATAAGAGGCGGTGTTGTGGGAGGCAGCACCGGAGGCAGAGGTACAGAAGGAAACACTAGAGACAAACCAGGAGAAGACTGTGATAGTGGAGAAATGGGTGAAGAGTCAGAAAGAGACAACCATAAAATTGACACAATGGTGGCAACAAGAGAAGAAGTCGAATCTCGATAGAAGAAAGATCGAGATTTGTCAAAGACAACGTCTCGTGAAATCCTGATCTGTCGAGCAGAAGGATCCCAGCAGCGATAACCCTTATGCTCAGAACTATAACCAAGAAACACACACTCAACTGACCGGGCCGATAGTTTAGTGCGCTCATGAGGCTACAGCAAAACAAAACAAGTACAGCAAAAAACACGAAGGTTAGTGTACTGAGGGGATCAAGAGTAGAGACGCTGTATAGGACTGACACCCTTAAGAGTAGTGGATGGTTGCATATTGATGAGGTATGTAGCCATAGAAACATCCTCAGCCCAGAACCGTGGTGGAACGAGAGGCAAGGAGAAGGGTGCGAGTAGTCTTAATCAGATGAAGATGTTTGCGCTCAGCAACCCCATTCTGAGTATGGGCACCAGGACACGAAGACTGGTAAAGAGTGCCCTGCTAAGAAAGAAACTATCTAAAAGCCATAACAGTACTCGCTAGCAGAATCACAGCGAAAAGTACGAATGAGAGAATCAAACTGAGTACGGACCATCGTTGCAAAGCTACGATAGATCACAAGAAACTGACTACAATTAGACATAGGGAAAATCCATGTAAAACGGGAATAATCATTAATGAAGATCACATAAAGTTTATATCCGCCTTTAGAGATAATAGGCACGGTCCCCATACATCTGAATGAACTAAGTCGAAAGGACGAAAAGACAAAGACTCACTAGAATGATAAAGAATTGTAATTGCTTGCCCAGCTTACAACCCTGACAAAACATGGACGTGTCAACAGTAACATGTCCAAGAACACCCTAACGAACTAATGAAGAAAGACGGGACCCACACAAGTGGCCTAAACGGTGATGCCACTGCGCCAAAATGCTAGAGGTGGTGGCAGCAGTGGCAGTGGAAGTAGACGTAGAGGTGACAGGAGCAACTGAAGTAGACAAAAGGTGGAGGTGATCAAGGATGTAGAGACCCTGACGATCCCTACGATGTCGGCCAGTCCCAAGTACCGTCCCTGTCTATTGATCCTGGATGAAACAGGTGTGAGAGTCAAAAACAACCCTACAACCAAGATCGATGAGTTGTATTACTAAGAGAAGCTGCATGGTAAGCTAAGGAACATGGGAAACAGCTGGAATAGAAAAGTCAGTAGACAAAAGAGTGCCTTAACAACTGACAGACAAAGGAGTATCGTTAGCTGTCTGAACAGAGATAGAAAAAACAGGAGGTCCTACTGAAGTGAGAGATGTGGAGTCCAGTGTCATATGAAATGAGGCACCAGAATCTAGAACCCAAGAAGTACCTAGAGGAGACATCTGAGCTAGACTAGCAGAACTGCTTTGAGCTCGAGAGAGATTTCTTGAAATAGAACTGGCAGAAGCGCTGAGCAGAGTCACCTCGCCGAGAAGATCTGATGTCTTTTCTGCCTCCTCTGTCGAGGAAGGGCCTCCCTACCCCCCTTGGAGCGTCCAACTTCATGCGTCTTGTTCTATTTTTTTCCGCACCGCACAACGCTGGTAGTCGTGCCCAAAGTTCTTGTAATAATTGCACTAAACCCTAGTTGGTGCAAAAACAAGAGCAGAAACAGATACCTGATGAGGGATTGTAGTCGAAGCAGAAACTGTCGGTATAGTCGAAGAAGAACAGGTAGCAAGCACAGTCGAAATAAACTATGCTGCAAACCCGCGGCGAAACTCCTCAGCACAAAGCGTCGAGAGAGCCTCGGTGACTGTTGATCATGGTGAGCGGCTCAGTAGTTGAGCCTTAACAGACTCAAACTCTGGGCGAAGATGGCAGACGAAGTCATAAAGGCGAAGACGATCACGATCCATATACGCACTTTATGACACTCTGGCAGAGCGAGAAGCATTGCTCGTCGGTTGGCGCCGAGGCGGCGAGCTTCGGAAGAAGTCGTCGACGGATGAGTTCTCCTGGCGAAGCATCTCCAACTCACGCTGAAGCGAAAAGAACTGAGTATCGTTGCTCTACTAGTATCACTCGCGCAAGTACTCCTAGATCTGACGAGTGGCACGCAGATCAACAATGTCTGGCTGGATGGAGTCATCGACACTAACCACCAGGATGGCTCGAACATGAGTCTCATCAGCATACCAGCGCTCAAAAACGTCTATGGCATACTAAAAGGCCTCATCAGCAGCAGCAATAGCGGCCTCTGTCTCCTTCTTGACAGCCTCATCTTCTGCAGAAGGTGCAGAAGCAGGCTATCTGGGAAAAGGCCGAACCGACGACGACGGACAAGGTCGAGCACCAGTAACATGTCCCCAGAGGCAGAGACCATCAAGCGTGATCTCCATAAGTGAAGACCACAACATGTAGTTCATTCCATTAAGCTTTGTTCCCGAGAATGAGATCGCAGTTAATGGAACATAAGTCATTGGTAGGCGGCGCTGGACGACATGACGACCAAGACAACGAAGCCTAACAGGCGGCGCTGGACGGCGCGACGATTAGATCGACACACTGTTTTTTACCTTTTTCTTTCTTTTCCGGTTGGGCCGGGCCTACTTAAGAAACGCAGGAGCTCACACGCAGGAAGGGATAGGGCTTCCCCTTGCTGGCGGCGGCTACCCAAGCAGGAACCGTGAGCATGGTGCACGTGCAAAGAGCAGCAGAAGTTCGGGGGTGACCAGCCGGAGGCGGGGCCAACGAAAACCCGATGGTGCTTGACCGCAACCGAAAGCAGTGGAAGCCCGAAGACGTGCTCAACACTTGGAGTGGCAGCGGAAGCCCAAGCCAGTGGTGCTCGGCGACGCGGAGACGACGGAAGGAGCCCGAGCCGGCGGGAGCAAGCGGTGCACAAGAAGGCGGTAGGAGTAGAAGGTGCACTCGCCGCTTGGGGAGGCGGCGTAGATACAAAAGACGCTCGGGCGTCGGGGAAGGAGGACGGCATCGAGAGGCGGCAGCGGCGGCCTAGCGGCAGCGGTGGCCTGGCGACGATGGATGTGGTAGCGGAAAGAGCTAGATTAGTGCCATAGCTTTGATACCATGTTATGAATATTGTGTGTATATTCAAGAGGGCCCAATGGGCAGGGATGTACAGGGGGTTTCCATATATAGATAAGAAAATACAAAAGAGTCCTATTCTAACAGCAGTAAATTAAATTTTTTTCTAAAAGAAGAACAAAGCATAAGCGCAGATTAATATCAAACACACCGCCAAGCCATCTCATATAAAATAATATAATCAGAATTCAACAGCAGAATTTTACAGCCGAAATTATTGCTGCATTAATGAATCATCCACATAACATTAGAGTCATTTACAAAGATCCATTGTAAGCAAAAGTAAAATATTACAATCTTAGGTTTAATTATAATAATTCGTGCAGGCAAAAATAAAACAATGGTACAAGCTCTGAATTAATTACAACAATTAATTACATTCGATCGAAATATAAAATTACAACTTAAGTACATTACAAAAGAAAATAATAAAGTATTGCATTGCATGTTGCAGAAGCCTCCTTGCCATCTGTCCATTTATCGCCAGTCTATCGAACCATTCCTCGATCCACATTCCATCGTCCGCCAAAAACCCAGAAAATATATAGCAAACCAAAAGTGTTAAATTAGAAAAAGAATAAAGAAGGTTGCCGTCAGATCGATGAAGCTCAGTAGCGTTCCCAGACCAACCTAAGTTAGTCGCCACCTTGATCTTCAAGATACCCAAGCCAACCAAAGTCAATCGACACCCTTGACTTCCGTAGGTTTCATCACCCGACGTTTATTAAAAACCAACACCCACGTTCACGAGTATAGTAGCCGAAACACCCTTTTGGCCAAAAGAGTCATGAGTAAATAGTATCATGTGAGGGCACAATGGATAAGGGCAAGAGCATAGTGGTCATATGCATAGCCAAGGGGAAAGCCAGCCGAATGCTCCCATCTTTAAAGCCATTCACACTCACAAGCATGCCCTCATTCATTCACAACCCTAGCCAACCTCAGTTCCTTCACAGCCAAGAGCAAAGCACCAAGCAAACCTACCAGAGCCAAAGCACCAAGCCAACCAAGAACAAGCCACCCACTACCATCCAAATGGCATAGCCAAGCAAACCAAAGCAAAGCCCCAAGCTAGCAAGCAAGCCCAGCAGAGCTCAAACACAAGCAAGCCAAGCACCACTACCACCAGCAAACCATCACCACCACCCTCAAAATCCACACAGAGAGCCATCGGAGAAGGGGACTAGAGGAGGCGAGGAAGACGACGGAGCGTGGATGGCATCGGCGATGGCCTCGAACCATCATAGGCCGTCAAGGACAACGCCTCGACGACAAACACAAGAAGCAACAAAAGGAACCAACAAGAACCACCAGAGAGCACCACCATCCCCAACCCCTCATTGTCATCCCTAAAGCCCAAAGCGACCAAGTCAAGCTAGGTAACCCACATAGACCTTTCCCCCATTTCTAGTGTTGTCCAAGAGGCACCAAGCTAACCTTGCACAGATGCACATGCCCCAATGGCCATAACTATAACATCACCCATATCACAGTAGCATCAACTCGATCCTTTCACAGAGCACTAACACTAGCCCTCAGTAATCCACATCACAGAGCAAGGGGCAGTAGGGATAGAGTAGAGAGGGTAGTAGTAGTATACCTCAGTGTATTTGTGGCAAAACCCCAACACCAATAGCAACCCACAGTTAGCATCCTCACCATGCATCAACCATCTAACATCAAAAGTAAATCCAACACCTTCAATAAAACAAAAGCACAACAAAAAGTAAAAAGAGAAAAGGGGAAAATGGCAGAGAGGTAAGGCTCGGGCGAGCAAGCCGGTGGTGCCATGAAGCCTTGTGCGACGCAGACCGATGGGGCCGAGCGCGGGCCAACCAGGGAAGGAGCTGGGCTGGGAGCAGTTGGGGCGAGCGACCATAGGCCGAACTGGACAAGGCGCAGAGCCGGGCGCGACCGAGCAGAGGGGTAAGAGAGGATGTGGTGCCATGAGCCCTTCGGCCAAAGAAAACCACAGAGAGGAGAGAAGCACCAGGAGGCGAAATGGAATAGGGGAGGGATTGGGGAAGAACCAGGGGCCTTAGGCCAATAGAAAATAGAGGAGAGAGAGGGGGCGAAGTGAGTAGCCTGGGGTGTCTCAACCGAATGAGGGGAGTGGAGAGAGAGAAATGAGGAGATGGGGGGAAATAGAGAATGGGAAAGAAGCAAGAGGAAGGAGAAGAAGCAAAGAAGCCCGGGAGCTGTTGGCATAATGAATAGTGTGGAGAGAAAAGAAAGAGAAGAAAAAGAAAAAAAAGGAAAAATATATAGATTTTTTTAAAAAATTAAAATGGAAAGAGAGAACACATTCATAGCATACCTGCGATTTTCTGGCGAATCGCCAAAAGTATGGATTTTTTAAACCGCGTTAGAATAAATAGCCGCAGCCCAATCGGTAGAAAAATTAAAAGCGGGGAAAATGAGGTAAAATAAATCTAATAAAATCGCCATTGCGTTAGATAAATAATTTTACGCGTTACCTGCGAGTTTCGGACAAATCGCCAGAAAAATGAAATTATAATCCGTGTATAGATAAATAACAGTAAACCGACTGGTAGAAAATAAAAATGGAAAAATGAGTAAAATTAATATAAGGCTATTTAACAAAATTAATCGTAAGTAGCACCCGCTAAGTTAGAAAATTAATCTGTTGCATTAGAAAATAATTTAAGTATAATAGTTAGATTAAGCAACACCGACGTAAAATCAATTATGCATTTAATTGCACGCGTAAAAGTTAATGAACTTAGTTGCATGCAGGATTCACATAGCATGTTATTTTTTCGCACGATTAAATGCACGAATAGGCAACCTCGATCTCAGAGCCAGTAGACCGTAGAACGACCACAGTCGGGGAGTGCTAATTTAACGGGGGTCCGAAAAATGTTATTAAATTAAAATCCACTAACAAAAAGAATCATCTGACTAGTGTACACCTAGTAGAACCTAATTGCCACTAAGTATTTACTAAATTATTTATTATTCGCACCGTCGCGTAAATTGTAGCAGACGAACCAACGCAGACCGGAGTAGTTGATACTGATTTCTTCGACGACGATCTTTTCTACAATTCCGAAGGCAAGCTTATATCTTGATCACCAACATAGTTATATTAAATGCAAACCATATTTTGTTGTATTATTATGCATATGTGCATGAAAACTATGTCTCAAAATCAAATTGAACTAAAGATGAAAATGAGAAGAAGATATGAAACGGGGATGAGATGAGGAAAGAAAATTACTAGGCTGGTAAAGAGGGCCTGGGCAGGGGAAAACGATGATGATGATGACGACGAGGGAAGAGGTGGGACCCCTTTACATATGGTTAATATATAAGGACCAACAAAACTCTCACCCGGATCAGAGGCCATAAATTCAATGCCAACCAATTTCCCGGGTTGACAGGCAGAAAATACTACCTTGTTACGTGACTATGCTCTCCACATCAGGTAAGTAATATGTGTGAGTGTGATAGAGGAACCTAGGAGTGGGGGGACGCTATAGTGCTAGGTGGAGTGTTGGGTGGCGGGCAGTCCGGCCCAACCAACATTACTGGAACTCGGTGGATAACTAGGTTACCACCGTGACAAGGTCAGTACCAACGGAAAGTAATGAGTGGAGACTTAATCACGTAACTTGAAAAACGTTATGTATTCTGAACTCAAAACTGTATCAAAGGAAATGCGGGAGCCCTATCTCAGAGTAGATATGGGTAAAGTGGTACAAAGTTTGTGCAGTGCTAAATAAAATCATGAATTCATGCCTGTCTCCTGGATTGGAGTCTACGGAAACCGTTAGGGGTCTATCCTATCTTCGAGTGACTAGTAGTCTTTTTAGTATTAAAATCTGTCACCTTTTGGCGAGTTATTTATTTTCAGAAAAAAGAAGATCTAGAAATTGTGATAACGAGCAGAGATAGGTCATCCAATGCATTCTTTTGCTATTAACGCTTGCTGAGTACTCTGGTACTCAAACTTACTATTATTATCCTTTGTTAGATTCTAGTTCGTCCGGGAATTATCCCGAGTAGGATGAAGGACACGCAGGTACCGCGAAGACCGTAGGAGGCGAGGGAGCTGACTACGAGGACCAGGGCGAGATGAACACCTTATTCGACGACTGGGATGAATAGATGACAGGAGGATCAAGGTAGGTAAACGAGGGGAAATCCGTTTCTCATTGTAATTAAATCATTGTATTAAAGATCATAGCCTTACGTGGTTAACTGTGTAATAAAGTGCAGTTTCTATTTTATTGTTCTGTTGTGTAGATTTTGGTAAGACTTATTATTTATTAGAACGATATCCTACCAAGCAGATAAATAGTAATGTATATGTTAAAGTGTGATTACCCTCCGGCTAACTACACGACGCTAGATGATCAGTCTGCTATAACAAAGTACATTTTCCAGTCTGTTGAGAGCACCTGCAAAAGCTCCATATAGAAATAAAAATCTGTAGCAAAACAGGTGAAGGGACCGGGTGTCGGGTCAGAGAGAGAGAGAGAGAGAGAGGGAGGGGGGAGGGAGAAAATCGGTGGCTCTAGTGAGGCGTACGAGATGAGCGGCCCCCTGAGTTGTTGAGGTCACCGGGGACGGCGATGCCGGAGCAAGCCAACCCACGTAGGCCGGAAACGCGGCTTTTTGACATCCTGTAACAGCGTTTTGTTCTCTCACGACGTTAGGTCGTCGTCGTCCCATGGGTGATGTTCCAGCCTTGTCATTGTGGCCACAGGCATAAATGGTCGACAGCTAAGCATTGGCACATTTAGCATATAATCCCTCCTCCGATTCGAAATATAACTCGTTGTTGGACTAGTCGTCGTTACATTGCACTTTGACCATAATTCTCTACGAAAATATGTTTTTTAAAAAAAAACAAGATACAGTACGAAAGTATACTTCATATTATCAATTTTGGCAATTCTTTATATATTGATTATCAAACATAAAAATGTTTGACCGGCGTAGATTCTAAAACGACCTAGATTTAGAATTGGAGGTAGTACTATGTGTTCTTCACAAACGAGCTACTCTCTCAACACCAGATTTTATATCCCATTAATTGTTGTCGATGTTGTGTGCTTCAACCAAGCCGGCCTTTATGTTTAAACTAGAAACCCGCGCGCGCCAATGGTGCGCGGAGTTGCAAACGTGCGATTATAATTAGGACAAATAAGTTGTCAAAGATTGTATGCAACACCAGAAATCGTAATAAATGAATATAGCACTCATTTGTAATAGATAACTTTCGAACACAACACATGGACAATAATCTTTTTAGGTTGTACAAGTAATATAGAAGAATAGCATAAGCTATGAGAATAGTATGTGGCTGCAAATATAAGTGAAAACATGCATACTTGATTATAGGCTTACACCACAAGAAGGGGTGCAGCGGTAACGGTAGATAAAAAACTCATATAAAGAAGAGTGCAAATGTTCTCCGATTGAGGGCTTGCATTTCAAGCTTTCGGTGTATTAAGTATTCATGTGCAAACGACACATTCAAATAGAAGTCAAAAAAAAAATTGCCCTTTCCGGGATAAGAAAAGAGCTCTGAACTTTGTGTGCAAGGGATTACAACATCTACTTATAGGAACGATTTGCATGAACATGTCTGTGTCGTCGTTTGTAAAGGAAAAACTAATATAGAGATGACATGAGCAGTTGCATGTTCTGTAGTGGTTGTTGGCTGGAAAAGATGTTTTCTAGTTGCTGGTATCACGGTGTGTGATTCTTGAATCCTGTAAGATGATAAGAGATGGAAAATATGTGTGCCGTAGCAACGTAGACGGTGTACATGTATTTGAGAAAAAAAAACAGCGATGCTGACAGAACGTACTATATATATAGCCTTCGCCTGCTGGACCAGGGAAAATGACTATATTATACAGTGGTTGTGGTGTAAGCTGAACATGTGTAAATACACATATGATTAGTAGGTGCAACCGTGCAAGGTGTGCTAAATGATTAAGCAAAAATGACTAAGATAGAACAGTTGATGCGTTCTTAGGAGTACATGAACAGCCATAAGTTTTTTTAATGATGTTTATTTTGGAGTATGCAGGCATGCAAAATATGGTCATAATGTAGCTGATGTCCTACATAAAGCATGGCTAAATCAATAAACCATGGATCATTTGTGCTGTATACACAATTAAGAACACCATATACACACTGATTATGGGATGGAAATCCTACATATGAATTGAGGTTTGAAACATGAATAGTCGGCATTAAAAAAACGCAAGAGACTATCTACAGTAATATATTATAAGGTAATTGTATGGTTCGT
The DNA here is from genome assembly GCA_036346405.1 of Phyllostachys edulis. Taxonomy (NCBI): domain Eukaryota; kingdom Viridiplantae; phylum Streptophyta; class Magnoliopsida; order Poales; family Poaceae; genus Phyllostachys; species Phyllostachys edulis. The sequence goes on from JAYEVD010000265.1 coordinate 82,253, forward strand.
AGCTAGCAAAACTTTTTAGACCCAAAAAGAGGTTTGCATGCATGCTAAACTTTTCTTTCTGCGAACTACCTGGTACCGAAAACACTTAATATGTAGATTAATAAGACTAATTGTGCACATGTTTGGTAAATCCATACTTTAATTATGTAGTTCATGAACTAATTAAAAACCAAGAACCATAACATGACCCAGCCTAGTCACACCATTTATGTTGAACCGTGGAGTTGAAAACAAAAATGCTATTTTACATCTTCAAAATCAAACTGTCGACATAGGCATAAATATTGTCAAGCTAAACATTCATGCCTCGTTCCCCTCGCGTCTTTCAGTTGTAAACATGCAATTCCAGGCAAGGTAACTTGATTCATGCCTCCATGGCGCTTAACAGATGGCTCTACATGCGAACTATCATAAATCAGAGCTACCAAACACCTATGTACTCTATAAAGTTTTACCTGAAGCAGTTTTCAACGTTCTTCACCAAACCTTTTTGGATTACTTTATCTTCAAATGACCCACAACAAGGTTCTTGATGATTCTTTGCCACACTGTTTAGAAGCCATGAATGAGGAGAAGATAAAAAGACATCAAGTAAGAGGTTGGATAGAGCAGAGCTAACTAAGCAGAAATTAGTAACAGATTGCAAAAGAAAACAAGGGAGCAGAGTGGCAGATCTCATTGTTTTTTTATGGATCTTGAACCACGTTAAATGAGTCTGAACCTGTTTTTTTTTTGCCCATTTTCTTCTTGGTGAGGGTTTGTGTTGACAACTAAATGTTTTCTTTTGCCTTGTTATGCAACTGAAAAAAGACATAAGAAAGCATCTTAATAATGCCATATCAAAGAAGACGATTCAATTTGGACCTTAAGATTATGCAACCGACCCCACTGTTTGTTACCCCATACTGTTCACCGCCCATGAAATGTGGCTACATTAAAACTTGCAGAAACAAATTAACAAAATGAAGCAATATTAGTAGTTCACGTTTTAGATAGGTCGCCTTGTAACATTAACACAAACTGATAACAGCATGATTCTTGATAGTGTGTCACCGACTCACCGTAAAATTTAGAAATAAAACATTTCATGAAACATATGGCATATACATATCACGACGTAATGGGCAGCTAAAGAATGAAAAAAGGACTCTAACCTGAGGCAGGACTACAAGAGAAACGATGCTCTAGAACTGAAGCTATGTGGGACTTCATCTGTCGTAGTAGAGTGCCTCCTCATCGTGCCAAGTTCTTCGCCTGGCTCCTCGTCCACGACAGGCTACAAACTAAAGGCAACCTTGTTCGGAAAACCACCCTAGTGGACTATGCTGCCTGTGAAGTCCCTCGGCTTGCTCCTTCAGCATCCCGATCATCACGGACATGTTTTTTGGAACACCGCTGATCTACAAAATCAGAGTACCACTATCAGGTGATGTACCAGATCAGAGTAGTCTTCCCAACTCCAGGAGGTCCAATCACCGATATGGAGCAACCTTCCACCACCAATTCACGGATCATCTCTGCGTTGGCAGATATAGATCGGCCAACACAACAAGTGAGACCAATTATTTGCGCCTTCCGGATTTTGATGGTAATAACAAAATAAATTGAAGGCACTCACTTCAAACAGTAAAAATTTATGTGATTAAATGTTTTTTTCCTGCACCTTTGGATGTTCTCCACGTCCCCTGAACAAGCCAGGCGGTGCTACTCTGAAATTACCAACCTGGAATGAACAAACATTTTAGCCCAGGAGCACTGTACACGGAATGCTCGTAATATAGCAGAGTAGATGGCAGATGATACAACTGCTATGCGAGCACAAGAAAATGAAGCTATCTGCTAAAGGAAATTCTTTATCATACAGTAACAATTCATTCTTCACATAGAAAGGCTCTATCAAAGGAAATTCTTTATTACACAGTAACAAGCCATTCTTCACGTAGAAAAGCAATAGGCTATCAACATAGCAAAAGAAATGTATAGCTAGTATGACCATGATATTATAGACCTAATTAAACATAGAAGAAGACTAACTGGAGCTTCATATAGACCGGCATTTTAAACCATCTAGCCCACGATATCAACACACGTCGACGTGTCATGCAAAAGTTCAAAAAAAAGTATTAAAGAATCCCTTCAGATAATCTCAACACACTAATCAAATCTGATGAAAATAAATGTTTGCACCAAATGTGGACAAATAAAGCTACTATACATCAACTCAAGCAAAAAGGAAGACTTACATGTATCTCAACTTCACAAAAGGCAAGACATATTTTTTTGTTCTCTCTTAAACCAATGCAAATCTGCACATTGCCACCCAAAAACATTCTATGGAAGGACACTCACAGATCCTCCTATATTTCGAAATGCTAGCATCCTAGTCGGTTACCTAAGGCAAGTGCTACAAACTGCAATTGTTTTTTTCTCGCCGATATTTTTTGTCAGGACTTCCAAGCACAAGCCTTGCATAGATTAGAAACAATTGCAGCAAACTGCAACAATGCTCATAGCACAAATATTGCTCCATCAATCACCGATGTTGCCATTGCAATCACTATGTAAGACAACCAAGCACAGAGAACTGACATCAATAGCCCTAGCCCTCACTGAATCCATCACAAACCACTAACCATTCCATCACAGAGCAAGGGTAGAGCGGAGTAGAGTACCTCAAGAGCCATGGCAAAGACCCACATACCTCATGTCACCATCCATCAATGAACTAAAATCGAAAATGAAAAATCGATGCAAACATTAAAACCAAAATCAACAGAGAAAGGAGAAAAGGAAGGGTTGAATCGTGGAGGAAGAAGCAGAGAGGCGGCGTAGAAAGGCCGGGAGAGCCGCCATGGGGCCGGCCAATTTGGGCCATGGGGCGGCCCTAAGGCGGCGGCGAGCATGGGGCCGAGAGCGCAAGACGGCAAGCTGAGGGTGGCAAGTGAGACCACCAGGCGTGGTAGCGAGGGAGCCCGAGGGGAACCGAAGCGGAAGATGCTGAGAGGGCCGACGATAGGGGCGGCTAGGCCAGCGGAAGGCGGCGGCGACGGGTAGACCGCCAAGGGCGGCGGCGGTGTCGGGTCGAGGGAGGGGAGGGTTGAGGGAGGGGATGGAGCAATCGGAGGAGGGGCGAATGAGAGAAAGGAAAAGCAGCAAGCGTCGGTGGTGGGGATGAAAGGCAAGGCTGCGGGACACACGTGACTCGTCCAGCTGAAAGTAGCACACAAACCCATCGCCCAACGCGCGATCCGATCGGACGGCGTGGAAAGAGCACAGCGAAAATTCGACGGCCCAGAAAAACGAGCCGACGTGGATGCCCTCCCTGGGCTCGTAGCGCGCAAGGTTTTATATAGAAAGATTGGCTCCCTGCTGCCTTTTTTTTTTAGAAAAATGGCCCTCTTTTCCAAAATTTGCAATTCTAGCCCACCCTCGAGCGTAAGTTTACCTGAAGATGACACATGACTTAATACGGTCGGGGAGCGCATGAAGTCAACTTCATGCTGTTCGATTCTCAGGTTCTCCGTTTGGTTTGTCCCCCTTGCAACCGAATCTGTTGGAGAGCCGTCCATTCGTACCCATCCGACAGGTCAATTTCTTATGAGTGAATACGATTAACTGATTGAGCATTCAAACTACATTCAACTTCTTTCTTTATGGATTAATTTCTTATTTGCCAGTGAAAGTTAGCCGGGTCCCTAAAATACCATCGCGAAACTGTTTCTCACTTCATTGTCATTGGATCTCAACTTTTAACTTGTTTTTGCCAATCCCATCGGTCAACCATGAGTTGACTGCCAAATTATATACAAAAAAAACTTATTTACCCTTCTTCATCCCTCCTCCCCCCGTCTTTCTCCTCTCTCCCTACCGATGAGCGGCAAATGCGACGATGGCGCACCAAGGCCGACGAGAGCACAACATGTTCCCGAGGATAGGGAACCCATTTGTGGCGGCGCGCGTGGACAGGAGAGGACTATGAAGGCTGGAACAGTTGGGGCGACCTCCGGTGGAGCTGGCGCGAAGCGAAGCGAGAGCAGAGCGTGGATGGGAGGGGAGCGGCGACCTGGCGTGGCGGGAGCGGCGCCGCGGGAGGCATGAAGAGGGAAAGGAAGAAGAATGGTAAGATGGATATTTTGACAATTTTTCAATGGTTAACGGCGGTTGTACGTAACGACGCCAACGAGAGTGACAAAAACGGTATAAAAATAAGATCCGATAGTAATGAAGGGATAAACAATTTCGCGATAGTATTTTAGGACCCGATCAACTTCTAGTGATAAATAAGGATGGCGGCAGCAGACCGAATGTATATGTATTGTTAGTTCTTGATTTCTTTTTCTAACTCCATTTTTGTATGACGATTTCTGGGTGATAATACGGATGAATGATGACTAACAGAGCTCCTCAACTATGTGGTTCTCTGATTATGTGTTCGGGTGATAATACGGATGAATGATGACTAACAGAGCTCCTCAACTACGTGGCTCTCTGATCATGTGTTCCTTGTTGTCGAGATATTTCTGAGTACAGAATGCCACGTCTTAGACTTGAAAGCGTGTGATATGACCTGACGATTTTGATATTGGCGTCGTGTTCTTCCTGACATACAGTAGTAGCAACAACATGCGATCTTTAAACTGACAGTACTACTAGTTCTGAAGACTCGCATTGATGCGGCAACGGACGGCCGTGCAGGGCGTGGGCGCCTGGCTCTGACTGACTGACGCTGGGGCAAAGAAAGAAAGCATCACTTCGAGTAAACAAAAGTCATCGCTGAGAAATCTGACACGGATTCAACTTGAATGAGTGAAGTGTGTGTACCGTTCAACTCTCTCTCTCTCTCTCTCTCTGTATCCAAGGCACCAGCAACAACTGTTGCGTACGGCTGCACCCTGCAACTGCAACTCTTCATGGTTCCTCTCGGGTTATTCAACTCAGGTCGGGGCCTGAGAGGTGAGTTACGAGTAACCGGCCGGGGAAAGGAGGCAGGAGAAGCAAGGCACATGGCCAAGCACTCCGGACTCGCTGGCAGCTGGACAGATGCTCCATGGCCAGGTGTGGCTGATGCATGGATGGATGCGCAGACGAAATGAGCTGCCGCAGAAGAGGCTGTTCTTGAGCTGGCCTGGTCATGAAAGTTGACATCGGAAGCTGCCTGTCGTGTCGTAAAGCCACTACACTGCTCACCGTCGATGAGTAACTCGACACTGAAGAGCACTGACATGAGTGAAGAGTACAGCTTTTTCCGAGTACACTTGAATGTGGTGCCTTCTTATTTAGTATTTTTCTCCTAAAAAAGAAGAAGAAGAGTTAAGATTAAGAGCACATTTAATGGGTAGCTCTATTTCCCAAAAGAATTACTCCATAAGAGGGGTAAAAAAGGGAACGTGAAGGTTGGAGAATTGCTGCTGCAGCAATCCAGACTCTTCACAGGTAAAGGGAACGCGATACCTGTGTCTTTTGGGACCTGTTTCTCGAGCCTTAAAGAAACAGGTTTTCGATGCCCCTGAAAGCTCTGCGAATCAAATTTCATACTCCATTCGGTTCAAAAAATAAGTCGTTTTAGATATCGACACGGTCACTAAAATATAACTTTGACCATCAATTACTATTGTAATATATTTATAAAATATAACAGAATTATAATATTATGAAAGTAATTTTCGAGACAAATCTACACATATGATTTTCATACATCTAATATAAATATTAAAAAGATATCAATAATCAGATTTTCTAAAGTTTAACTCCACGCATTCCAAGACAACTTGTTTTTGTGAATCAGATGAAGTACCGGTGAAGTGGAGTACTTGTTTTCACTCAGCATGACGTATTTAGCACACCGGCTGGCCAGAGTGTCTACGGCTGCTTAGGTCGTCAAGGAAGATGAACAAAAATCCCTCTCAAAGCACAGAGCTGAACAGAAGCGTGATTACTTACTGTTGATCACGTATAATCTTGATCAGAGTTAAGCTTCTCTGTTACGTAAAAGTAAAAACAAAAAACAAAATATCTGGATGTAGAGTAAAAAAAGGAATTCTACGGAGTACCAAATTATATATGGCACTCACTCAGCACATACATGTGAACGGTGTTCAGCGTTGACCGGAGTCTTCAGTAAGTTTGGCGTGTCGCTCGGCTCCTACGAGAAGCTTCGGTTACTTAATTTGGATCGACCACCGGATTAGCTAGCTAGGGTAAGAAGGCAACAAATAATTCTGGATAATACCTCCAAATATCCCAAGGGAGTTGTTTTTTATTACGATTTTTTTTGGCGAAACTGGAATTTGTAACCCTGGTTGCACCTATTACGCACTGCTCTCTTTTTTTACGATTACTCGTATACAATGCTCGACAAGTACACCAAAATTCGCAGAGAATTAGGGTGTACAGCAAGAAAATGGGGAGGAGGAGATTTTTTTTAATTAATTGACCTTTTTCATTTTTAAAGTTAACATCCTGCAAACTTTATTTCTAATTCTGACCCTTTTAGTCACGCTACCACCCGTGACGTGACAAAACAACACTATCATGCTATAGAATAAATCCGATAAATAACATTTTTTGTCACGCCACCACTAATGGCGTGACCAGTGGTGACGTGACAATAGTTTAATAAGATACGGACTGACGTGGTATTGTTTTTTTATCACGCTACGGGTGACTAAATGTGTTAGAATTAGAAATAAAGTTTACAGGATTTAACTTAAAAAATTAAAAAATTCGGAGGAGGAGAGTGCATGTGAATAATCCCAATCCCAGCAGAATAACAAAAGAAATAAAATAAAAGAGGAAATAACCCCACCCCCACCCACCACATGTTGTTGCCCCTGTGGCCCGGCTGTACTATATATACCCCTCCCCGGTCACCTCTCTTCGGTTTCCTCCCCCTCTTCCTCTCCCCCTCCCCGCTTGTCGCCTCAACCCTACTCCTCCAAATCCAACCCGACACACGAAAGCGCCATCGAAACAGCGAGCGAAAAATTAAAAAAAGGGGGGGAGATCGCAACGAAATAACAGTCACTGCTACCCGATTCCGATCCGGCGGGGGTTGGATCCTCGGATCCCCCGCGCCGAGGAGAATCCGGCGCCGCCCCGGCCAGATCCCCGCGATTCCGGCGGCGGGGATGAGAGGCCGGAGGACATGGTTGCGGCGGCTGATGGCGCGGGCGGGCCAGCAGGAGTGAGGCAAGCGCGGCAGCAGCGGAGGAGGTGTTTGTGGCGGTCGTGGCCTGAGGCGGAGGAGGAGAGGGGGGTGGTGGGTGATCCGGGGCCCGAGGCGGCCGTGCCATGTCTCGCTGCTTTCCGTTTCCGCCCCCAGGATATGAGAAGACAGCGCGCCCCGACGGCCAGCTAGCCTCGCACCTGCTCGAAAAGGTGGAAAACCCGCACATCTCCGCACACTCCCATGCCCCGTCTCCGTCCTCTTGCTCCGTTGGTCGGTCCATGGCCGCTCCTAGTACACATAGGGATGCCTTCCCCGTCTCCGCGAGGAGATTTTGAGCAATTATATGCTGTTAGTTGGTTGCAGGATTTCGGAGTCAGGCGTAGCTCACATTCCTGTGGGGGAATAGATATACGGGGTTAGGGCTAGTTGATTAGGGCTGATGTGTGAGGAATTTAATTTCTAGCAGCGCTTGGTTTCCTTGGGTCAGACCACAGGCGTGTCGGCTTGCGGAAGGCGTTGTCATTATATGCGGGAATCGTTGACTGATTGGGGGAGAGCCAGAGAACATGGTGCTGCTAAATCAATGCTTTCCTAAAGAGTGCTCTAATACCTTGAACTAGATAATTAGGGCTGCATGTTCGCTTAGTTGCACGCAAAGGCAGGGGTTACTTTCGGATGGTTCAACCTTTAACGAAAGAAAATGTGCTGGCTTACAATGGTTTTTGTTGGTTGGGGCTTAGATCATGCAAGTTTCAACTGTATTAAAGGGACAAGAAGATTAGCTTATTTAGTATGTCAGGTTGGTGACTGGGATCTAATTGGGCAAAATCGTAACGTATTGTTTTACCCCATTCCCGTGGCTGATAAGATGGTGGAGGCTTATTTCTATTTTGTTTTTGTGCTGCTAAAAACGGACGTGGATAATGTTCTAGAGACGATACTTCTGGTAGCTACTGCAGGAAAATTTCTTTGTCTCATCTCTAGACAACCTTTTGTCAATATCTTGTTACTATAGTTGAAGTTTACATGAGGAGTTAGGCTAGTTGTTAGTGCTTGTATTCTCATCTCAAATTCTCATCATGTGACATGTTGACCTAAAAGTTGGACATTTAACCAGTATGCTCCCTTTTGATGGACTTCATATGTGTTCGCCTAGATCTGATTTTTAGAACACTGGTAAATTTGTGATCACTATGATGAAATAAGTCATGCTAATTGCTGGTCTCATACTAAGTGCTCTAAATCGACTGTGGCTGTGCTGTCTAGACCATGTAGGATGATGAATTGAATTGATGTGGGAATTGTACTGTAATCATTTAGTTGGCAAATTATCAATCATCTCGGTGCAGTTAGGTGTAGTTTACGCAAGGGTATAATTTGATATTTTTGTCAGCTAAAGAATATATAATTGCTTGTTACTCTCTCTGTTACAAAACAGATGATGTTCTAGCACACACTTCTTGTTACACAATAGATGATGCTTTATGTTTTCAATTTAGTCTCGTTGAAATGTGCCCTTTTATTAATCATACTGTTTATTTTGGTTGGGATTAGGAGTTACTAGGTGGGTTAATTGAGGGTGGATTGGTAATCTTGTGTGTGTCTTAATATGTGTACAACTTGCTAAAAGATCTTATATATATGTTCATACTGCTAATAAGACAGCCTATATATGTCCATTCCCAACCTCAAGGTTTTTTAGGAACAGTTCTGTTGGTCATTTTCATACCTGATTATGTACTGCAGAAGCTCTGCATTATGCTAGTAGTTGGCTGGGCTTGTTGCCTCATTCAGTTGCATTTTCTTGCGTCATTGTGCTTATAGATGATTCCATCCTCAACAACTAGTAGGCTTAACAGCTGGTTTTATTCTTGGTATATCACTATATCTGTTTTCAAGTTTGATGTAATTTACATATGTTGGTGTTCATGTGATTGGATAGATTCTGAAATCTAACGTTAGTGGCATTTCACGACACATCTATCTGCTTCTTGCCTATTTTCTTCTGCTTCATGAAACTTAGTTACAGGCTAACTTGTCTGTCCCTCCTGTTCACTCTTCTATTTATTTATATTTTTAATAGCTATTGAATGTAATCATGTTTGTTAATGATGCATATATAGAAAACGTTAATACCTTGAAAGTTCAAAGGGCGTGGAGCTTGGAACTTGAAACATGGTTATACTAGAAATGAAACGATTTGGATTGCCTAGTGTGACAAATGCATATGGACTGTTTTTTAGCCTTTTAGATTATGTTGGCTGTAAAGCATGCCTATAATGTTTATGCACTTCATCTTTTAGATTATGTTGGCTGTAAAGTATGCCTATAATGTTTATGCACTTCATCTTGAAAACATTAATTAATAATATGGATGAATGTATCTAGGGAACAAATTCACAAAGTTCTGTCTTATAATCTCTAAGTTTGTATATCATCATTGTTGTACAGGAATCATATATGGACCTTCATTAGGTGCCTTCTGGCAGCAGGGAACTATTTTTGCCTTGGATTTTCCCCTCACAATCATCGTTACGATGTCAAAAACAATTGCTATGTGACACTCAATATAGCATGAATACATGATACACAGTGCTTTGAGGAAAGAATGTTCTTATTTAGTTACTTACTCCCAACTTAGTTTTGTTAACTGGACTCACGTTCGGTTTCCCAATGTGAGGGTGTTTTGCGCATAATCCTTACTATTCTTAATTCATAGTTTGATTTCCAATAATAAGAATCTTGAGGGTAAATTTTGAAAATTACTACCTAGATAGCCCTTACCATCAACCAAGGTAACTCCAGGAATGAATATGGTGAAGAAATGTCATCACTCACAAATACCATGAATTTTTTATTGGCTTGCAGGTCTGGGTCTTTAGTTTGGGTTGTAGACATTTTTTATTGATCTTGATTATTGTGTGTGCTATCTTTAGCCTCTGATGCAGTGGATGCTTTTGTCAGTTTTGTGACATGCTTATAGGGCTACAGAATCTTGATATACGCTTGTGAGTTCCATATTGCCCGTTGAGAAAAACTACATAGGCTCCATTCGGGTACACAGTTTGTTACAAAGGATTTGTTTAATAGACTGTTTTAGGATATTTGGTGGATTGGTCGTTTGTTAGCTTTTTCCATACATACATAACAAACATTATTTCACTAAATATGGCAGATGTTCCTGTAGTAACCCTACCCCCATAGCGCACTGCAACAAATTGCTTGCAAACATGACCTTAGTATGCATTGTGAGAAAATTTGGCAAGTTCATCTTGGACTTGCAGCACTCTGTTCCACTTTAGGGGACTGATTGGGCTGGTTTGTTGGATGTGTATTATATGGCCTCAATAAACTAGCTTATGTAAGCCATGATGTTTGGATAAACTTGTTTATAATCCATTCCAAAGTTACAAACTCTACCCACTCTGGCCTATAGAATTTTGATATTTTCTGGCACAAATATAAATGTGCAAAAGGATGATTAGTCTTTTCAGGCAATTCTTTTCTTATCAAATAGAGTACACATCCTTCCCAATCTTTATTACTCATTTAATACTTGCATGAACATGGTACAATTTCCAGTGGTAACTTGATTGCTGGGACCAAATCTCCGAGCAGAATAGAGTGGTTAACTTCATGTATGTGGTTAGTCTCGAAGGAGAAGGCTTGGACAATGCAGAAAGTATTAGCCTGCATTTTGAACAAACTTGTTCAAACCTTTAGACTTGTTAACAAAATAAGCAGAAGCTACTGTCAGAGAGCCAGCCTATTTGCTTATCTTTATTCAATATTTGTGTAGTGTGAGTTAATCAGTTCAAAAATAACATTTCCGTACAAACTCAATAAGGATAGAACACTGAAAGCCAATTAGTGTAATTCAACGATCATAATGTTAGTAATTTGTTTTTCAGTATGCCTTTAGGCATTTACCCAGAATAGTCGTGTAGCATAGAAGTTTTTGTTGCCTTGATCATCCTGGAAGGTCACTGTTTATCAACTCAGATATTTTAGTTAACAAATTTTTTTTTGACATTTTTTGCAATATATTCATTCATTAGTGCTATGCTAACTACTTATTTTCTTTGCATTTGCTAGCTATTTGTTTCATGCTTGAACTCTTAACTTATAAGCAACCTCCTTTTTTTTCAGGAGAAACACAAGGAGACGAAGCATAAGAAGGACAAGAAGGATAAAGAGAAAAAAGAAGGCAAAGAAAAGAAGGATAAAGAAAGGAGTAAAGATAAGCACAGAGATAAAAAAGATCGAAAAGAAAAGCACAAAGAAAAGAAAAGGGACAAGAGCAAAGATAAAAGCAGGGAATCAGAGGAAGGAACTGAAAGGCATGGCGAGGCTTCCCATGATCAGAAGGTTGGAGAGAGTAGCAGGAAGTCCGAAGAAATTAAGGATCCCAAATTCAGGGAGGACACGGGCAAAAAGATACAAGATGAGAAAGGGGCGGCAAGTAGACCTGTTGAGAACTTTGCTGTTTCGAATAAACGAAGTCGTGAAGGCTTTGGTGCTGCACCTGCGTTGGAGAATGAAAGAACTGCGGTTAATAAAATGCATGTTCACTCTATTAATGCTTCAAGGAAAAATGAGGGCTTGGGGCAACAGGGCATCAACATCAATCAACAGAAAAATGGGACAGCAATACGACGTGGCGAGAACTTCAACAGTTCATCTCAAAGAACTCCTGATGGCTTTAATACAGCACCTGCAACGGAGAAGGAAAGAGTCAAAGTCACAAGACCTCTCTCCAACTCCACTGATTCCGCACCAAGGAAAGAAGGGATGGGACAGCGAATCAATAACATTAGCATACTGGTTCAGAAGAGAACAGAGAGTCCAAACAAAGAGATTGCGAAGAAAGAAGTTGGCACCAGCTCTACATTGCTTCCAAGCCCTGCTAATACTATGCACAAGGGAAATGGTAAGGTTGGTCGACCAATGGAGAATGCATCAACATCCATGCAGAGGTTCGACAGTCCATCGACATCTAGCGCGACAGCAGGAATGGATAGAGGATTGCCTAGGTCGACTGTCCCAAGCCCAAGCATTACAATTCGAAGGCCAAATGGGATGGTACGGCCGCCTGAAAGCTTTTCCATTTGTACTAAGAAATCCGATGCAGGAGGCCTTTCACCTGCTACGGGGAAGGAAAAGGAGCAAGGTGGAAGGATGCTACAGAATAATATTTCGACTGATCAGAAACTGGTTAATTCAAAACCCCCAAGTGTGGAGAAAGTTGCAGATGGAAGAGCTGAAAGGATGGAGAAGGTCAGAGATGGGGCATCTGATGATGCAAAGAAAGAGGACAAAAGGAGCGATCGGCATGAGAAAAAGAAAAGGAAAGAGAAAGACAAACACAAAGAGAAGAAAAAGGGGAAAGAGGCAAAGAAGGAGAAAGAGGAACATAATCACAAAGAGCGTGATAGGCTAAGAGAAAACAGTATAAATTATCAGGTAGAAAGTCTTCACATGAAGCCCTCAGCCCCTCCTTTAGCCCCTCCAGCTGATGATACAAAAACTGGCCTAGCTGATGAAAATCTGAAGAAGCGAAAGAACCACGAGATGAATGGTTACTTACAAAGTGAGTTCCTAGCTTTGCTTTTTTGCACTTTACCAGCATTATATAGTCTTGTAGAACACCATTATACTTTTCTATGGTGCTTTATATTATAAGACTTCTGAGTTCTGATGCTGTACAGACCATCATGATATGCGGCCTACAAAATTGCCGAGACCAGCCCTCTCCAACAATCATGTGGAGAATGGTACAGAATCTCATGTAGCCACACCATTCTCTTCCATGAAGCCAGATGCCATAAATATTGTTAAGGCTGAAAGGCTCCCTAAAAAGGAAGAGAAGATCAATGGCAACCAAGAAGCTCAGCGACCTTCAGTCGATTCAGGGCTTCGGGATCCTCTGGCTGCATCTGAGAATGGCACACCTTCTAGGAAGTCGCCTCACCCAGATTGCAAGTATCTTAGCCAGATATACACCATTCCTGAAGCACCTCAAATGATGGAATGGCATGAGCCTGATGACGAGGTCTGGCTGTTCGACCAAGGTAGCACTGGGACCCAATCAGAGAAGCCCACGCCAGAGACTGAGGCTGATGGATTGCCCCAAGTCTGGGCGCAGGCTCTGAAAATTGACCCGGCTGATGTCATCGCTTTACCGTACGTCATTCCCTTTTAATACAGTGCTGCCCAAACCGCTGAGTAAGGATCCTGTGGAGTAACTGAGCATTCAGACATCAAATTCACAACCTGTTTCTGCCACTGCTTTGCTACAATTTGTGTAGCTCGGCAGAGATGGATGATTCATCCATTTACGGGTAGCTGTTCCTGTAGCCGCATGCACCCTTCTAGATTGGTGCATGACATGCAGCAGCACTTGTGAGAGTTGACTTGGCATCTGAAGAGTAACCCGACGAGTGCTGCGTGGAGAGACTGTTACTTGTGATAACATATTCTGTAACGGGGTCATTAGCTAGCCTGCTGTTATCGCTGCACAATTTTGATCCGTAAGGTGTAAAAGCATTTTTATAACCAAGATGTACATTAGAGGAGGAGGGGACGAGGGGAGGGAAGAGGAAGAGACTTAAGATTCATTTATAGTTGGATGGTTCCAAATGCTGGCCGAGAGCACCTGCTTCTGCTTGATTTATTCCAAAGTTGCCACTTTACCTTGACTTGCCTTGTATATAACTCTCTAGTTTACATAGATGATGTGGTGGTGTTCCGAGATTTCTGAGGTTGTAACGGCATTCATGTTGAAGAGTCAATGTCATCTCGTGTCACATTATGAGGTACCATCAGAAGAGGATGAGGACTTGTTAATTTTGATTGACTTCACCTCTGAACGTTACTCCACATGCCTTCTAGAGGATGATGGTTCAAGAAGCTTGTTCCAAACTGTTTGCACGGGCATGATGGTTTGTTTTTAATGTAAATGTCTGTCTAGAGGATTGTTAAGTCTTAACAGTCGTTTGAAGTACAATCCCGTTCTATGCTCAGATATTCATGTGCTTAAGTTTTACTTGACGTTTGATTTTCTAGAAGAAGATCTAATGGAAATGTTTTTCAATAATCTCAGTGCTATTGGACTGTATTATATGTTCTTGTCAAAAGCAAATCCTTCTATTTGCACTAGCCGTTTTTCTACAATATTCTTGCCTTAGACCAAGTATTGCTTGTCAAGCTTTTGGCTCTGTTAAACTATCCATCATTCTCGCATTTCCTTATCATACTACAAAATTATATTCTCGCATTTCCTTATCATACTCCAAAATTATAGGCTACAAGTATCTATCTATCTTTTCGCTTTGCATTTGCTTTGCTTTCATGGGCCACAATGGGTATATGCCATAGACGTTTTGACATATCCTGCAAAGCATTTCCCAGGAAGAGAAAAACACACACACACTGAAGTGTTCATAAAGACAAGCATGATTTGATGCCCGGCCCGTCTTATGTTGACTTGCCTAATGGTGCGCCAAACGTCTAATGTTTCTGATTAGCAAAGTGCTTCTGCAAATGGCAAGTAGTGGCACAATTAGACGGCACGGCCAGCCGGGCCGGCCCCACCACTGAAGTGCTTGAGCATGACAAGATTGCAATGGAAGAACGATTTCCATACGCAACTCTGGACTGGTCTAGCCGCAGATCAGAATGGGTGGATCCTCGAAGTGAATGTTGATATTGCAGCAGCAGGCTCCGTCGCCCCGATACACGATACCTGTACCGCTGTACGGTGTTACCCTTACCGCTATACGGTGTTACCGTGACACACAATTTCCTTAAAAACAAGGATAGTCCATACAACAAGTATATGTACGAGAGATTGAGACATTGATATTGCCTCGATGAAAACTATGTATTTTTTGTATCCTAGCCAATAGCCATTTTTCGGTTGGCCGAGCTCCTCAATTCAAAGCTCAGTCCATACAAATAAATCATGTAGAGTGGGGTATTAGGGTATCGCCGCCGTATCGTGTATGTGAACGGCTGCAAGGTGGAGCATCGGGGTATATAGGCAGCAGGAAGCTAGGATGGAAGTGGGTGTGTACTTAAAAAGGCTGGCTAGCCAATAGAGTAATGGGCACACACCACACACACGAAGAAGAAGAAAGGATCTATCGAATTTAACGATGCTCTTGTTTCTGATCAATCATATCCATACTCCTACGTGTAAGCTACCATCGTCATCATCGTCATTCGGCAGATGCAAATCAATCATGCGCAACGCAAGGCTCCATCCATCCAAGGATCGATCGCCATCCAGTTGGCCGCCTAGCTGCCACCGTGCGCGTGCTTCGTGGGCCACTACTGATGGAGGATTCCACTACTCATTGTTATCTAGCGTGACACTGTAGCTACGCGAGGAGAATTCCAAAGGGGATTTTAATTTGTATGAATCGCAATCGCCCTCTAATCTAGTACTATTAACTGTACTGTTCTACGACCTGTGCAATTCAGTTAGTTTCAGTGTTTACTAATGAAGCTTGTCCGTCCAGGCCAATTGGAAGCAACTGCGAGCCTATATTAATATAATAGTGCTAGGAAGCTGACGATTGATGGCTGGGAACGAAAGGAAAGGGCCAAGCGGCTCGTGATTCCACGGCCGGTGACAGCTATCATCATCATCATCCTGATTCCTTCCTGCATGCAGTACAGAAATATACAGGCAACAGATCCAAGATGCTGTCGGAGCAGCAAGCCAAGTTTGTTGGTTTTCTTTCTCCAATTAGCTGCTTGTTTTGATTTGGGGAAACAGGAGGTCGATCCGGTTGGCGACAGAGCCTTGTTTGTTTGTTTTGTTCGTTTGGGAATTGGGATAGCAAAGCCAACAACAACCAACCCGTCCATCCGGCCATATATCATATGCAAGAACGATCAACTGTACTACTCGTCTGCATGATCCTATCCATTTCTGCCTGCTCCGGTCCTGCATACAATACACATAGACATAGACATAGACAGGTGCCCAGGGGAGTTTTCACTGGGCAGTCAGTCCTCGTATATACTTGTGTACCTCCTGCAGATCCTAACAACAACCTCGATCCTCCTCGTGTGTTTGTTTGTTGGATTCAATTGGCCACATGTGCAATGCATGCATGTATGGTAGCTGTGCCATGGTTTCAACACAAGTACTAGTATGAATTTGCACCTCCAGTTAAATCAACAACTACTCCAATGTGAGCATCAGTATGTATCATGCATGCAGGGTTGAAACGATCGCCAGCTACACTATATGTGTAGCATCAGTCAGCGTCGGTATCTCTGCATCGGATCACTGCCGACGTGTGTACTGCAACCACCACCAACCACCACCGACAACCACCACATTGCACTATCAAGTATCAGCTCAAGCGATTGCTACAGAGAGGCAGCTAGCAGAGCATCACACTGGAAGGAAGGGATGCTGCTTTCCAATTTCGCCGAGCTTGCTTGCTTTTTTCAGTGCTCCGGTCAGAATCGCTTGCACCCCACTCCAGTAATCCATGTCCTCCCAGAGCTGCAATGTGCAGAGTGGTTGTTGGGTGACTCCGAGCCCTGTTTCTTCTCCAGGGCTGCCTGCAGCAATAGTGCTCTCCATTTTACATGTAACTGATGCAGGTAAGCAATAGGCAGCATGTGCGAAGCGAACCTGCAGCGTGCACGGACGGCTCCATTGATCGACCCAGCCGATCGACGAGAACTTTCCTTCCTGCATGGCAAGCTTGGTCATGAAGGCAACTGTGAGAGAGAGGGCAAAATAGACAGAGAGAGACAGAGGGAAATGTTTCATGCGGCCATTAATTTGTCTTAGAATATAGTGGGTTGTCTATCTCTCGTTTAGATTAAGTACATGTGAACAATCCCTTTCTCATTTCCTTTGCTTTCTTTTTTCTTAATTTAGAGCAAATGGATCGGAATTAAAGCAGGTGGTTGGGTTGGAGCAGAGACAAGACTTGTTAACCTCAGCCAAATCCTGATTGAGCTGATATCAAATCGAAGCATGGGAGATTATCAAATTGACTCTAGAGAAGATGATTCGTGACTTGTAGACACCTGCTTTTGTTGGGGAATATAGTATAGTGTCGGCTATGGTTAGGGTTCATTCTAGCTAAGTAGCTAGTGAGTGATTACCACCGGGCGTCCCCGGACCAGTTAAACCGTGCTGCCTGAACGGGCTAGGCAATTGGAGTTCCGAGCAAAATGAACGGCGGTTCATTGAACGCGTTGCGTTGTGTCAACTTTTTTTTCTATAATGAAATAGAAAAACTCTCTCGGTCTCTACATCCTCTGTATCCAGGACGCACATAGTCCAATTTATTACAAAATTTCAAGTTTAAAAATAACCAAAAAGTTAAAAGTGGTCAAAGCCTTACAACCAAAAGACAACTGAACTTTAAATTCATTCATTACAAATCCTATGGCTAAACCGCCACCCATGATTCTTGAAGATTTGCTTCGCCATATACTCCAACCTGGCGCTTCCAATCAACAAGGACCCATTTTGGGTCGATTTCTGCATATCTGTGTAAGCTCTCATCCGGTTCCACTCAATAAGATAACCTGCAAGCGATCAGTGATAGTCTTTTTTATAAAAAACAACATCATTCTGATATAACCAAATAGACCAACATAAGACATTGGCTCCCACAAGGAGTTGTATCTTTAAAGTTTTTGGAATACCGACTAACCAATTCTCAACCATGTTGGCTATATTCACAGGAACAGATAAATTAAACGCACATTGAACAACTCACCATACAAGACGTGCAAAGGAACAATCAATAAAAAGATGCTGCATTGTTTCCTCTGTAATACAGAAACAACATTTTTTGCTTCCCCTCTAATTTTTTTAGCAGATTATCCTTAGTTAATACTACTCCTCTTTTGAGATATCATAAGAATATTTTCACTTTTAATGGAATTTTAAGTAATAAAAAACAATTCCTATTGGGGCTCGATAATTTCTAATAAGCGTCGTATATAAAGACTGTATCAAAAATAGTCCAAACTTATTAAAATTTTATCTAAAAACATCTTTTTGATGGCTCAATTGTAAATTAGCAATTCTTAAAATTAACTCATTCCAAGCTCTGTAACTTATGCTCAACAATAAGTCTACGAAAAGAAATATTTATAGGAGCTGATCTCATGATATTTGCGTTGTGTCAACTAGGTCAGATACTCTTAAAATGCACGTTTAGATCACTAAAGTGCGCTTAGTGATTCATTTGCGGGTCACAAACGTGCATGCTAGACAATGCAAACATGGACCAATGCAAACGTGCGCTTAGTGATTCATTTTTTTTTTGAACCCTGAATGGCCCATGGCCATGCAAACATGGACCAGTCCACTCCAGTGCTACCGAGGGAAAATAATTAGAGAGAATGTTTATCTAGATAAGCTAGTATTAACATGGATGACACATATGGCATGACTCAAAAGATGCACTAACCAAGATTTGGTTTCCACAAGCTAGTCTCAGTGCGAGAGTGACAAATCCATACATACAATTTATATAGAGAGCAACTAGAGCACGCTATACTGTTGGGAGTCTTTCCTAACGGTATAGCATCCACTCCAGTCATCTAGTTTTATGCAGTATTATCGTGTTTCATCTAGTTTCATTCAGATTCATGTTAATGTTTGAAGTGTTTCATAGAGTTTCATCATGTTTCATCAAGTCTCATGGAGTATCATCGTGTTTTATAACGTCTCATGGAGTTTCATCATGTTTCATCAAGTTTCATATAATTTGATCCCAAAGTCTTATGGAGTTTCATTGTGTTTCATCCCAAGTCTTTTGGAGTATCATCGTGTTTTATCAAATCTCATGGAGTATCATCGTGTTTCATCCAGTTTCACTAAGATTCATGCTAATATTTGAAGTATTTTATGAAGTTTCATCCCAAGTCTAATGGAGTATCATCGTGTTTCATCAAGTTTTGTGTTATTTCATCCCAAAGTACCATCGTTTCATCCCAAAGTACCATTTTTTCATTCTAAAGTACCATTGTTTCATCCCAAAGTACCATTGTTTCATCCCAAGTCTCATGGAGTATCATCGTGTTTTAACTCAAGTCTCACGGAGTTTCATCGTGTTTCATCAAGTCTCATGGAGTTTCATCAAGTTCCATGCAGTATCGTCGTGTTTCATCCAGTTTCACTCGGATTCATGCTAAGTGTTTCATAAAATTCCATTCCAAGTCTCATGGAGTATCATCAAGTCTCATACAGTATCATCGTGTTTCATCAAGTCTCACGGAGTTTCATCATGTTTCAACAAGTTTCATATAGTTTGATCCCAAAGTACCATTGTTTCATCCCAAGTCTTACGGAGTTTCATCGTGTTTCATCCCAAGTCTCATGGAGTGTCGCCGTGTTTCATCAATTTTTACTCAGATTCATGCTAATTTTTGAAGTATTTCATGAAGTTTCATCCTAAGTCTCATCCCAAGTCTCATCGAGTTTCATCAAGTTTCATAAAGTTTCATCCCAAAAGTACTATTGTTTTATCCCAAGTCTCATGGAGTTTCATCGTATTTCACCAAGTCTCATGCAGTATCATCGTGTGTTATCAAGTCTCATGCAGTATCATCGTG
The DNA here is from genome assembly GCA_036346405.1 of Phyllostachys edulis. Taxonomy (NCBI): domain Eukaryota; kingdom Viridiplantae; phylum Streptophyta; class Magnoliopsida; order Poales; family Poaceae; genus Phyllostachys; species Phyllostachys edulis. Next base: position 102,027 of record JAYEVD010000265.1, read on the forward strand.
TGTCATCAAGTCTCATGGATTTTGCTCTGGTTTTAATAGTTGGAGGTCCCAAATCAAACGGTTTTATAGTTTACGGTTGAAAAGTGGACTCAGACGGATTCGCAGGTTTCAGGTTCCAAAGGTTTGGTGTTTCAAATAGGTACCAGGTTTCAACTTCCATGTTGCAAATTCTGACGTTTTCATGAGTACCAGGTCTCAGGTTTGGTGTTTCAAATAGGTACTAGGTTTCAACTTCCATGTTGCAAATTCTGATGTTTTCATGAGTACCAGGTCTCAGGTTTGGTGTTTCAAATAAAGATCCTACCATTGATGGCCAAGTGGTCTGCGCACTGGGAGCGGGGCGAGCGGCAGCGAGCATGGTCTCAGGTTTGGTGTTTCAAATACAGATCCGACATTTAGTGGACGCGAGTGTCGCGGCGAGCATGGTTGATCGCCAAGGCCGACGGCTCGCGGGCCTATGGCTCGCCTATCCGCAGTAGGCTGAGCGAACGGTATACCGTGCACTAGTATTTCTTATTTATAGATACCCCAAAGGAAAGGAAAGACACCATAGACAGAATCAAGCAGTATGCACAGTCGATCCACAAAGAAGGATTGTGTGTGTTTTAAGAGTACAACGCACACCACAATTACATCTACACACACTAGAAATTTATTGGAAGCGTCAAATATCTCATAGAGCGTGAGCATGTGTTTTCTCACTGATTACGCACGCGTATATATACTATTAAAATCGGTAAACACCAACGGCAAATCTAGGACTTAAATTCAAGTGTACAGGATGCACATCCGTCTAGCCATCTGGCCACATTACGGCATCCAACAAAAGAACTGTGCATTTATAGTAGCAAATGATGGCGCCAACCTAACCCAGCACCTGTCATATATGTCGATTTGCAGTAGCAAAAGATCATTCAGATCCCGATTGAGGATATCATACCATACCAATCTCTCTCTCTCTCTACTTTCTGTCTCTCTCTCTCACCAAACCTTACCTTTTCCCTTGTTTTCGGTCTCTGTAAATTGACACTGTCAATCATGCATCCTTGCTAGCAAAGCCAAAAACACAAGCCAGGCCAGGCCAACCCTGATCGTCCATCCTTCCTTCCATTCATACAAAGAAGCTAGCCACTTGCACCATATAAACAAACACATACACTGTGCGAGTCTTGTCTGATCCTTCCCTGGCAGAGGCAGCGTACATGCTCATAGCCACTCCTCCCCTCACCCTCTACCCCTCTCCTCCTTCCTTAATTGCCTCTAGGCCCTCTACTATACTACTCCCCCTCCGATGAAGGACCGCCGCGCCGGCGCCGGAGTCTTCCCCTTCTCCATCGGCTGCATGTCGCCGTCCGCCGTCTCCGTCGCCGACCGGCACGAGAAGAAGCAGCCGCAAAACGACCCCTCGTCCTCTTCGTTCTCCTCCACCGCCGCACAGAGTAAGCTCTTCTTGATCATAGGGAACACTATGATTACTGTCATGCTACTAACAGTCAAAATGCTAACAATTGATCAAAAGGCGCGGAAGAAGGCGGCGGCGGCGAGAAGGCGAAAAGCGCGGCGACGGCGCCGGGGATCATCGCCGCCGGGGTGCAACGGCTGATCAAGGGGATCAAGAGCCTGTCTCAGATGTTTGCGATGTACGACGAGGAGGAGGAGGAGGAGGAGGAGGAGAGGGAGATGGTGATCGGGTTCCCCACCGACGTGCAGCACGTCGGGCACATAGGGTGGGATGGGCTGAACAAGGTCGGGGGCATGGGCATGGTGAACGCCTTCTCCCTCCCCTCCTCCCTCTCCCTCAGGCAGCTCGAGATGGCCATGGAGACAGCAAGTGCTTGATACTTCTTTGGCCATTGCAGTACACACTCCTAGTCCTACCTGAGCACTAGTACTAGTAAAATACTACATTGCACGCAATTGAATAGGGACGATTAACATGGGTGTTGTCGGTTTAATTTGCCTTGATTTCCGTGTGCTTGTTGATTACACTGTCATTTGGTACATACATGCCTTTAATTTTACCTTTGGGGTGAGATGAGATGATGAAAAGTATATGCATCAGTGTTTGTATATATGCATGTGAACTTGTATAGATTGTGAGAGTTTCTTCTTCGCTCTTGAACTATTCTTGCGCTCCGGAGCAGAGTCGTACCAGGTAGTACATGGGATCAATGTTGTCAGTAGTGACGGTAATAAATTGCTGCTACTCCAGCAGACTAGCTAGCAACACATTAATCGTGCATTCAAGTCTCTGCTGGATCAACGACGCTGGTACATGCGGCCAAGCGTACACGCATGCAGCTACTGGAGAATGCACGGCACCCTGCTACTGCTAGTGATTAAATTAAATGATTAAGGCTAATTAATTTGATCAATTGATGATAAAATGATTAAGGCCAAGCGTACACGCATGCAGCTACTGGAGAATATCAGTAGTACCAATAGCGATATACGAGCGGCAGCTGCTGTGCACGCTGAAGGAAGGGTAAAGCGATGATTCCCCCTTTTTTGGCTGCTTATCACGTCGAGAAAAGATCAGATGCGAACGAACACCAGTTCAAGAGTGCAAACTCGCGATCAAATCTGCTTCAAATTTAGACAGGGGTGATAAAATCCGAGGTTATCTGTCAGGTTTGCGATCTCAGGTAGGACTAAAAATATTGAATAGTTCACTCACTAGCCACTGCTATGTAACCATTTCATTTGTGCATTCTAATGATCTGATCCATGGCTACTGAACCGACTTGATGCGCTCCTTGATTTATTAATCTCACCAACCACGAATTAATAATACGCCACTGCTGGTACGTGCCTCACTACTAGCTTCTGTTTAGGAATTTAATTCCACTTCAAGCTTCGGACAAATTAGCTGACTGCAGAGGTTCCTAATCAGTTCCCGCCAAGGAACAGATTTTTGATGTGGTGCTTCGTTGTTTTCACTTTGATTAATTGGGATTAGTAGTACTAGTATGCCCGGCAATTAACCGGTGACAGTTTGATTAATTAGGCAGTGTGATTTGTTTAGAATATGTACAATAAAAGCAGGTTTTTGTTCTATCTAAAAAAGCTCTTTTATGTGGTAAAAAAAATAAACATGGTTTTAAAAATGACATAAAAGTATTTTGATGCATCCATTTATAGGGGGTGTTCACATGATCTATAGTTTATGCCCTGGGCTAGAGAAACACGGCCCCACCTGTCATCCTCTGGATATGTTGCTTACTGGGAATCTGAAGGGTACAGATGCTGGCATGATTGTTTATCATAACAGGATTGGATTACGTGAGAGCGATCAGTCCAAAATATGTTTTTTATGTGCTTAATTAATTGGGAAGAGAACAAACAGTACAGTGGGGCAGAGTGTTAGCTCTCAAGTCCTTATTGTTTATGGTGAGCTTTGTTCTGGCAAAAAGCCAGCCCGTGACAAACCTAACTGCATCATCATCACATTACTTCTTGGTTGGTGATTGCAATGTATAAGTGAATTAAGTTTAATTTAATTCTTGAAACCAAATCTGGTACTATAATTTCCTGTTTTGAGTCCCAGGTTTGGGTGGAGATCTTAATTTGTAAGTATTGCTACATAGTCTGTTATTCTTGCGCTACAAATAAAAATAGAAATGGTGGACCGTGGTTGCAATGATGCACTATGCTAATCTTTTGGTACAAGCTTGGGAATATTCGTGAACTCTTGAGTTGATGTCGAAACTTACAAGACCAGCTAGAGAGTCCTTGCTTGAGCAACCTTGCAACATGCTTCTGGAAAACCATGAAGGTGAACAAACTTGCACCTGATGCTTTAGCTTACAGTCAACTCAGATTGAGCCCGCCATTCTGAAGAGAACCAAAGAGGAAAGTTGAAAGGGAAAGGAACACACAGCAAATGTTACTTACTTGCTAATGTATTTGCCTTCTTGAAGAGAACTATGGAAAAAGCAGGATATCATTACATTCCAAGGCACTTCAGATGAAAAGGTTGCCACTTCAGCTGTTTATGCTTCATACTTCATACTCACAAGAGGTCACATGCCATAGGCCCTATTCATATTTTGGCATCATGTTGCAGCCTGACAACTAACTCTTTCTTCTCACGAGACGAAATGAGATCTAATTATTTGGCCAAGTGGCCAGTCACTTGCTGTTTTACACAAGTTTTATTCATATCTGTCGAAAAAGCAGTCGATTGTGCTCTGGACTTGTTGGCCTGATCTGTGGTTCTGATCTCTCACACTACGCAGAACCATGTGTCTGTGAATTTTCGAAATATCTCTGCCACGTAGTCTCTTGAAACAAAAGAACAACCATCACAAGTTGCATACCATAATGGAATTGAGTTCACCATCAGCTGCTCCACTGATTGTCATGCCCTGGTCTCTGACGTTTATCAAGTAAGACAGTGAATCCTGTGTTACTACCTCACCTGGGATCAGCACCGGGATACCTGGTGGGTACGGGCAGATTAGCTCGCCACAAATCTCGCCAAGGCTGTCCTCAATGCACACTCTCCTCTTCTTTGTAAAGAAGGCCTCTCTTGGAGTCAGCTTGACAGAGATATTGTCCAATGGGCTACAAACGCAATTCTCTTTTCTAAATCTGGATCCATTTGCAAAGTATTTTTCTGACAGCTGCTTTGCACACTGTACAAGCTTTTGAACATCTTGCCGTCTGGTCCCTAAGTTGACTGCAAATGTCACTGCCTGTGTACCAACAAGCTCAGATACAATTTGATGCTCTTCAGCTAAAATGTCATCTGCTTCATACCCAGATAAATGTAGATCTGAGGCACTGAGTGTGATACGCAACAGATCAATAGCAGGGAAATCAGAAACAAAGCTTGACAAGTCCAGGACAGATATCCCTGGGATTATCCTCAACCGGTCTTTTGTTTCTAAAGCTATAGCTACCGGTTCATCAAAAGAATTTGCATTGTTGCTCAACTGAGCTCTTGCAGCATCTAAAGATGAGAGTAGGAGGTAACTTGGGCTCGAGCTCTGGAGCAATTGGACGCATTGGCTTACTTTATCTGCATCAACAAGATCTCCAGCCATGTGAAGCATAGAGGACTGTGTAAGAGAGCACAGAACCTTGTGTGTGGATTGCACAGCCAAGTCAGCACCTTGCTCAATCGCTGTGCTTGGAAAACTGTCATGGAACCTGAAATGCGCACCATGCGCCTCGTCAACTATGACTGGAATGCGTAACGGGTGACAAACATTGATGATACCTTGCAGATTGCTGCATATGCCATGATAGGTTGGTGAAGTAACAAGAACAGCACCTATTTTCTTTCCATCCTCCTCCAGCTCTTTTACTGCTTTATCCACCTGCAACGGCGTAATACCACCAGCAATGTCCCACCCAGAATTGTACTCTGGTACTATATATTTAGGCACAGTGCCAGACAGAACCAGTGCAGAGATCACTGAAATGTGACAGTTTCGAGGTATAATGAGGTAGTCCCCAGGGGAACAGGTAGCCATCACTGAGGCCTGGATTCCACAGGTGCTTCCATTGACCAGGAACCATGTTTTAAATGATCCAAACAGTTCAGCTGCCCGCTTCTGAGCATCAAGAATCACACCCTTAGGGTAGAAGAGATCATCAAGCTCAGGTAGCTCTGGTAAGTCATGCAAAAATGCTGCTGAGCCAATAAGGTTCGACAACGAAGACGGAGCAGCCTTCCCTCTATTGTGTCCAGGGAAGTGAAAGCAGGAAACATCTTGACTTGCAGTTGATTTCAGTGCCTGAACCAGAGGGGCAGTACCACCCTGGACAACTGCTGAAGATTCAGCAAGTGTAACTCCAGTTTCAGACATTGTTGGCGCGTTCCACGAAGTGCCACATTGTACAAGAACATGTTGTCTGGGCGATTCCTACAAGACAAGAAACTTTGGAATTGTCACAAAGAATAGAAGAACTGAAACTGCGCATATGGTTCATTGGTCAGCAGACAAAGATTGCAAATTAGATATTGATATCCTAATCATGACCTATGTTGGCAAAGCGAACTAAATAGCACTTCAGTAGGATTGGAACAGGCTGAAACGAATATAAAACAAAATTTGACACAACGGAGAATGAGCAAATAAAGCCTCTGAAAAACAATAAACCCTTCACATAATGCACAGATCACGAGTGCACGTGAACATATATACATATTCAGTGAGCTTGGAAGGGAGCAGTCAGAGCTTCAGCAAAGAAGCTGACGTCATTGGCAATTTTGGGAGTTGGGGACCATATTATAAACCCAAGGTCATTAGTTCCCTTTCTAGTTTACAATCCAACGTCCATTCTATCGATAATGATAAATATAAATAAATCTGTAAATTCAAAGTTTTTTGCAAGTCTACGAGCAATTCCACAAACAGCTTGTGGGCACTAGCACTACATCTCCTCCTCAATGGGCATCCTTCCAGGTCCAGGACACACCCAAGAACCACCAATTTTCTTCCAAGAAGAAGCTCATGCATAAGGTAGAACCAAGAATTCGGTACAAGAAACGGGATGCTCACACCACCACCACCACCACCAAGCCAGCGCTTATCTGTAGTGCAACTAAAATCTAGAAGAGCGCACGGCAAGAGGTTGGTTCCCTTGTGCAAGGAAGGCGAAGCGAGCGAGGCGCGAAGCTGGAAGAAAGGGTGTTACCGTACCGAGCGAGGCGTGCGGCGGGAGAAGAGGGCGGGAGAGCTGCTGCTGAGAAGAAGACGATGAGGAGGCATGCTGCTCACTGGCCGAAGTGTGTGTACTGCGCTGCTGCAGCAGCAGCGAGGTGAGGTGGGGAGGAGAGCTGGAGAGGAGAGGATACTATTACTAGCCACGTCTGGGCCTCTGAACCCATCATCGAGTTTCTGGCCCGGCCCACTCTCAGCTAGACTAGTCTATATTATATAGAGAAAATTAAGTATTTGCCACTGCAATGGAGTGTATTTTAGGATTTACCATTGTATGTGTGTGTGACATCTGGATCTCAGACCCATATGTCACACATACAATAGTGGCAAATCCTAAATTATCACTGAAAGTACAGTGACAAATAATTGAACTCCCCTATTATATATGCATCAAAACTCTCTTGCGTCTTAGCTTGCTTTGCACCCATACAGCGACTGGTTATCATAAGGCAGCAGAACACGAGAGGAGTCGTTGAATTCGCCAAGGCACGCCACGCCAGCTCGTCGCGCAAGGAAGCCCAGACTGAGGGCCCTGGCATGTCGCCGGAGGAAGGCCCGGGCGCAGGACGTGGCATGTCGCCGCCGGGCTCGAGCAAATTAATGTCTCACTGACATGGTGGCATACCAAGATACAATGCAACGGAACATTCTGAAGACTCACTTCATCAATTCTAAACAACGTACACATAAACCATTGCAAAAGAAGAAGAAAATCAATCGATTATCATTGAATCTGAAGATGAATGTCATTGTACAATTTCTTGGCACGGATCAAACTAAGACCCCGTGCATGCATGTAAATCTCTGCTTCTTACAGTAGTAGTTACAGTACCGTTCACTGCACAAGTTGCTGGCTTGGGATGAAAGCTAGACTGCTAGAGGACGGGCCTAGCAAGTCGTCAACAGTTTCTCCGGCGGCGAGGCGTGCGATCACCTCGTCGTCGCGACAAGCACCATGTACTCGACGCCGGGGTGCTCCTGATCCGGCTAAGCGATTGGTGCGCATGGCGGCACACCCTGCAGATCTCCAAATAGATATTTCATGTACTCGTCCAGATCCGCGTCGTCGACTCTGACGGGCACCGGGTCGACGGAGGACAGACAACCGCGCAAGATCTCCGGCCAAAAGATATGTTCGCGCAGCGGCACGCCTTCAGGCAGATCTGTGAAGAAATCTGGGACCTCGGAGATCAGGGGGTGCTCGATCTCCTGCAGCGGGAGCTGCTCGTTCGTCCATTGCGGCCGCACGCTGGGTGGAGCCTCCGGATGATCGTGATCGGCTCCTCTTCTTGCAGCCGGGCTCGGACAGGGTAGCCGACGTCGCCGATGATGCCCGCGAGAGCGGAGGCGCTCGAGGCGATCGGTATACCTTGCAGACACAAGGTCGGTTCCGTCGATGTTGTACTCCACCATCGGCCATCTGTTGGCGTAGCTCCCGAAGAAAACTCACACATTATTTTTTCTCTGAACGCACGAACACAAAAAGATGAATACAGATAAGTTTCACGACGCCTAAATACTTACGTCTTTTATCTCTTCTGCTATTCCATTCATTATCTCCTTACAAACTGGTTACAATGTTTTTATAGCTGCAATATGACATGCAACATCCCCACTACTCCACTATATGCACTAACTAATTACTCTATTAACTAATTTGCAGCCACTAGCTCCACTAACTCTACCATGCAAACTAACTTGCAAATAAAATTAACATGCAAAACACTAAAAGTCAAGATTATATCCAACAATTTTCCCCTAATGTTGACATACTGACTCACCATTGCGGATCGTCTGCAATCTCTTGCCACGCGTAGTGGCTTTCTCCTTGTTGCCACACACAACAGCCTCTTGCACGACTCATCGCACTATTGCCGGTCTTCAACACTTAGCTCCAAGAAATTCCGTCTTCCCACTCGGCACGGATTAGCAACACAAACCCCCTTTATGTGTTGTCGAACCCACACAGCCGCTTCTCTACTACGTGGTGCACTCCTTGAGGGGCAGTACAGTCGTTCTCGCCACACGATCACTCTTGAAGGATAATACATTCGTCCTCGCCATCAACGACCGTGAACATGGGCATCATCACAGCCCATGCACCTGGCAGTTCTTCTCCCAGAGACACAAAGATGGACGCCACTGTCATCTTGCCTTACCGGTTGTTAACGATGCTCCTTGCTAGCAGGTATTTGGGAGACATGCCGCCTCCACTCTTCACTGCCCCCTCTTTGCCGTCACAACTTCGTCACCGATAGCATGACTCACCAGTCACCGGGCGACTCCGACCACCGATTCTTCTTGTGACGACGGCCTCCATGCCATCACTGTTTGTCAGCCTCATGCCGACTCATTTTCCGATGACTTCGCACCATCTCACCTTGTTCGCCGCCAGCCTCCACCTCCGATGGTGACTGTCTTCATCGGCCTACTCCGCGGCGATCACGTCGCCGCTGCCGATGCACATGTCACGTGCGATTTTGGCACACTGCACTGGCCTCGCCATGGCCACGCAGACCTCCGCTGTCGCGTCCATGGGCGCATGGTGCTACCAGCTTGTCGCCAGTGCCCCGTACGCCTCCGCCCAATGCGCCGGCTCTCCTCATCGCGGAGCCGCATGCTCCACCGGACACCTCCATCGTAGCCACGCACACGCCGTCGCACTACATGCGCTGCACTATATGTGCGACCTGTCGCGCACCTGCCCGACCTCGAACTTGCACCAATCGTGCCACCTGCCACTCGCTATGCGGCCACGACCGATGCGCCTCTGCCGGTTCGCTCGACGTTGTGTCGTAGGCTCCGCACGGCACTAGTGTGCAACTGGGCTGCTCTTTGATGGATGGCTAAGTATTTTCAGACCACGCACACATACAGAATGTCTCATTGACCTCCCATACTGCAGCACCAGTCGAAGAAAGAGATGGTCGTGACGTGCAGACGCAACGCACCCTGCGTGCTGCCTTGACATGCTGGTGCAGTACCTCCACGTTGGACACCGTCTCGGCAAGCGCCACGTGGCCACCGCTTTTCCCTCGTCGCCATCGCTGTGCTCCGCTCTACGCGTAGCACCACCAGCTCCCGCCATGGTCACCAGTAGCATTCACACCTGAACCGACGCCACTCCTCTCATGGAGCCGGTTGGCACACACCATTGCCGATCGGCGAGTCATCGCCAGGCAGCTTCTCCTCGCACGTTGCTCTTGTACCAATTGTTGGTCCAGCTCTCGGAGAAAACTCACACATTGTTTCTGTAACATTCCAAAGTTCTGTTGCCAAAAAATAAAATTATTAAGTCATTATTTTATTGGATTTTTTGAGTTTTAAAAGATTTTTGTTGATTTTCTTGAATTCCCTGGATTTTGAAAGGTTTTTCCTATTTTTCAGAAATTATAAATAATTTATGTGCAAAAAAAAGCCAACTTTAAGTTATAAAATAATTTTATTAAGTTCAAAAATAACATCCCAATTTTTGGGGCATTTTTAAATTTTCAAAATAAAAGGACCAGTTGAATTTTCTTGATTTGTTCAAGATTAATTTGAAATTTCATAAATTAAAAACAATTTAATATGAGTAAAGGAAACTTCAATTAAATAAAAATTGTTTTATTTAATTTTCTAGTTTTATCATGGATTTTTCCTTTTTCCAAGAATCTTCTTGTTATTTCTTTTGAGTTCTCTTTATTTCTTTTCGCTTTTTTCAAAATTTCTTTTCTTTGTTTAAAATTTAATTTTAAATTAATTATTTTAAAGTGTTGGTTTTTAATTTGGAGTTCTTGCTTATATAATTATTATTAAAATCAAATTCTGAATCTCATTTCAACTCCGAATTAAAATCCAAATTACAATTCTCGATTCAAATCTTTATTCCAAAATCTACTCTTTTGCGGCCAATTATGAATTCAAATTTTCATTTTGAATTCATCTTAATTTCAAATCTCAGCCGAATGGGAAAATTCAAACTTCTATTTGAAATTTTCCCAAAATGAAAACATCATAATTTCATTTCATTTCTCTTGGGCCAAAAATCTTTTCCTCTCTCTCTCTCTCTCTCTCTCTCTTATTTTCCTTTCTCTCTTTCTTCCTCCTCTCGTTCCTTGCCCATGCCGCCCGTCAGCTCTAGAGGCTTCCCATGCCCTACGCTGCCCAGAGCGCATCATCCATGCCTGCCCATGCCCTGGTCGCCACACTCGGTGCTGCTGCCCCCGCGCCATTCCTCCCCTTTCTCCCTCTTCGACCCTATTTAAGAGCACCTCCTCACATCATAATGTTTGCACCTTCGTCCTCTCTTGTTCCCCCCAAGAATCAGCACAAGAATTTGCCTCATCTCGTCACATGCCGCCCAAAACCGATCCGACCGTTGTGGTCTTCATCGTCGGGATTCGTCGCCATCAAAGCATCTTTGGTCGAACCGTCTTCACCTTTGGATTCACCTCACGACGTTCTACGTCGTGCTCTCTCCCTCTTCGGCCGAAGGTCATCGAGTCGTTGAAGCCCGTTCTTCCCCAAAATCGCCCGTCGTCGCTCACCGCTCGATCTCCCCGCCGGTGAGTGCCCTCTCTTCTCCGATCGCGTCATCTCATGTTCCCGGTCCTCCTCCACCATTCCCTCACCTCCATTCCTCTTCCCCATCGCCGCACCTCCATTGGCACTGTCGGCCGTCATCGCCCCACCTCCTCGGAGCTCCCCTAGCCTCCCCGGCCTCACCTCCACCTTCCCCACCTCCGGGCGCAGCTCATTCTCGCCCTGTTTCCTTTAGAGCACCACCACTTCCACCGTGAGCCATGTCTTGCCGCTTGCTTGTTTTGCACCACCGCCGACCAGTTCCCCTCGACTGTCACACCTCCCGTGGGACCGCCACCTCGCTGGGGTCCCATTTTTCCCCTCGGCCGACCTCCCCACAGCCGGTGTCGCCGTAGGACCCAAGCTGCCCGTTGATCCTCTGTTTCTCTACTTTGTGCATTCCTCCTTAGGCTCAATGACAAGGTGGTCCCCTCTGTCATTCTCTCATCCCTTCCTCTCTTTTTCCCTCTTGGTCTCACTTGCATGTGGGGCTAGCTGTAAGTCCCTCTTTCGATTCCATAATTCTGAAAAAAGAATATTCTCCAGAATATTCCCTCTTTTCCTTTTTGTTTCATCATTTCATGTGATATTCAAACTTCTGGACGTTCGTTCTTCTTCCTACGAACTCCGATTTCGTTGATTCTTGCTACTAAATTCAATATATACCTCTTAGAACCAAAATTGTTTAATTTGGAGTTTATTTTAAGTTTATTTGAATTTAGCTTGTTTTCACATATAGATTTCAATGACTTCGGAGAGTCAAGTTTCGACGGCGTTTGAGAGCAACAAATAACTGAGCAAGGCAAGTTACATCCTTTGATCATATTTGATCCCAATATTTCAAATTATTTAAATTTTGTTAAATTTTTTTGTTGCATTCTTACTTTCATTCAAAATAATTTAAATTCCTATCTTTAAATTGTAGCTAAATCCCAAACCCTTGTATAGCCAATTGTTATCAAGACCAGTAATAAGGAGAATCATTCGGGATGTGATATATTTTAGAGTTAGATATTAGATTATAGGAATACATTATTGTTGGATACTGGGTTATAGGAATACATTATTGTTGGATACTGGGTTATAGGAATATATTATTGTTGGATACTGGGTTATAGGAATACATTATTGTTGGATACTGGATTTTAGAAATACATCATTGCTAGATACTGGATTATAGAAATACATCATTGTTGGATATTGGGTTATAGGAATTATTGTTGGATATTGGATTATAGGAGTGCATTATTATTGGATATTGGATTATTGGAATGCATTAGTGTTGGATATTGGATTATTGGAATATATTATTGTTGGAGATTTGATTATAGGAATACATTATTGTTGATGTTGGATTATAGGAATATATTATTGTTGGAGATTTGATTGTAGGAATGCATTTATTGTTGGATGTTGGATTATAAGAATACTTTATTGTTGGATTATAGGAACACTTTATTGTTGGATATTAGATTATAGAAGTAAATCTTGGTTGGATTGTATAAATATATCTTGGTTGGATTATAGAAGTAAATCTTGGTTGGGTTATAAAAATATATCTTGGTTGGATTATTTGGATTATTGGAATATATCATTGTCGGATTGTTGAAAATACAGTTTTGACAAGATGACCAGGTATAGGTGATGAATAAAGAATGAAGTTGGGTTATTATAGTTAGTTATGATGGATTTCAGGTTCATTAGTTGAATTATAGAGAACTGATAAAATTGGTGGAGTTAATTGAATAGTAGTGTTTAGTTGACCTACAATTGTTGGTGGACTAATATATACCATAATGTGGTGGATCAATGGACATAATAATTGATTTGGAGAGTATGATTCTAATATTGATGATTGACTTACTGATCTTAGAGATGACAATTCTTGGATATTGAATCTCTCACACCTTGTCACCCTAGATAAAACTCTAGTCGATACAATAGTATTAACAAGATGCTTCTTGTTGAAAAACTTTACGCTTAGACAAAACTTAGACAAAAAATATTGAATTTAGGGAGTTTAGCCAAATGTTCAAATATGATTTAAAATGAAGCTATGGTATTAATTTTACCATAGAAATTTTGGAAAATGATTCAACTTGGGAAATAAATAAAAATTGGTATAGACTTGGGCGAAATGGATGTTTGGATGGTGCAAGTTGATGCACGGGATCGATTCATTTCAATGATCGAAACCAGGGTTTTATTGGAAGTCGTCCAAGTCAGTTAAGAATCGGTCTGCGAGCCGCATCTTGCTAAGCCTCACCGTACAACATATATCCTATGTGGGTAGGACTTGCCTAAATAATTTATCATGTGCTAGCATTACGTTCGCAGGCTGTAGTTTTGGGTTTGTGCAGACGATAGTAACTGACCTCCACGTCTGTCGGGGCTTACTTCGAGCGATGGTAACAAACATCCATGTCCGGACAGGTTACCCCCACAACGGTGAGCTCTGGGTTGATGGTAAATGATGTCCATGACCTGGGGTTAAGCACATCGAGTTGGTTGGTGTTAGAGCATGGAATTATAAAGGCCTTGTGATAATCACTTAGTCGCACACCTATGAAAGTGTGTGAAATGTACATTATAAGTCGATTATCTCTTGTGGGTCAAGCTGTACAACCTTTGCAGAGCATGAAACTATTCGACTAGTCGTGTCCACGGTCGTGGACATACTGAGCAAAGCTACTCAAAGTTAGACTTTGGTTTTGATTTCAAATGATTTTGGATAGTTCATTCAATTGAAAAATTAGGCGGTTGACCATATGATAGGAAGATATCCTTCACCACACTTGTATGGAGGTTATCTTACTATAAAACTTGATAATTTAGAAAATAAATTTTAGTTATAGAATAACTACTTTGGAACTTAGTAAAGATATTTAAAAAGAAAATATTGCTTTATGCAAACTCAACCCTTTAAGCCTTCCTTTGATAAATCCTTGCATGCATTATAATACGTTAGTGAGTGTAACTTGCGGAGTATATTTTTGTACTCACTCTTGCTTAATAAAATGTTGTTTAGAGGAGAAAGACTTCACTACCGGTGTTGATCTCGACGACTAGGCCACTACCCCAGTCGATTGTCTGTGACAGATTAGCTGAGCTCTACTACTTCTTGATACGGAGCAACGTGTAGTTGATGCATAATGTGGTCCAATCTTTCACGGTACTTATATTTCAATCTTGATTGAAGCAAAACCCTGGCTTTCCTCCTTCTTCGTTCAGCAAAAAGGAAGAACAAGCGTATCTCCAAAGCAGGTAATACTTGGTTGATGTTGAATCAATTCGAAGAGAGAAACAAAATCAAACCTGGAGAACAACACCAAACTGTGAGCAATTGAGGATGCCACGAAATGGTGAGATAATCCACAAAGAATCATGGATCTTGGAAGAACAACCTCCCTCCAATATTTACGCAATCACAAAACCCTAGATGAGAATTTCTTAAACACATGTACTCATTATGCGCCATATAAACCTGTGACTTTTCTGTATTTTCTCCAACTCTAACTTTTAACTTGGTTACAATTGGGGGTCTACCCCTAAATATATAGTCTCAATGAACAGTAACCAATTCAGAACAGTGCACGTGAACAATAATCTAAGTTGGATGACCAGTCCCCCATGAGCAGTAATCCGAAATTAAGTCCTACTGCAAACTCCTACTTTAATTCGAAATTTAAACTACTCTAATTGCTTAAAATAGATTAAACTATCCTATTACAAGCAATTTCAAAATTAACTTCTAGTGTGCCATCTCTCCTTATTGAACTGGCTTCGATTGACTTGGTGGCCCCCATCCAAAATTGCACAGAGAAAAGATAAAACGTAGATGTAATCTTCTGGCTGAAACGATCTCCTTTTTGTCAAATAAATCCGAGCGGCCTTCCCTGAACATACCAATGTCGAACTCAAGGAACTCAAACTCTTTGACGTGCACTACTCGGCCTCCTCTTGGATCAAACACACCCAACAGCATACGTGCACATGTATATGCATGGCTTGACTCCATGTACCGCTCAAGTACAACATGCATACACGTAGTTTTCTTTTCTTGGCTATGAACAGCATGTGTGACGTCCTCATGCACTTCAGCAGCCTTGATAATGTCATGCCCATTGTTTCGATCAAGTGTTAAACAAGAAAAATCAGAAACATTCGTTATAGATAATCTGGCCGCATCACTTCTTCTTTGTTTTCCGCTGTGTTCTTTATTATTGGCTCGTAAATATCTTGTAATAAACTCTGATATTTATTAATAAAGTTGTGTGATTTATGGATGTTACCATATTTGTTTATTGTGTACACTAGCTACTGTTCGAGGGACTAGTGTTGAATACACAGAGGGTCTGGGGGCGTTACTCTTGGGTCTGACAGTTTCCTCCCTGGAACGCACGCACACAAGAAGATGAACATAGATGAGTTTTACGATGCCTAACCACTTGCGTCTTTTCTCTTATGTTATTCCATTGCTTATCCCCTTACAAACTTGCTACAATGTTTTTTATAACTGCAATATGACATGTAACCCCCCCCCCCTAATATCACTACCTCCACTACATGCAGAAGCACCACTACATGCACTAGCTAATTACTCTATTAACTAATTTGCAGACACTAGCTCTACTAATTCTACCATACAAACTGACATGCAAAACACTAAGAAGTCAAGATTATATCTAACACCATTCGAGATTGATGACACCCGACGCTGTCTTGACCTTGTAAGAGAACTTCTGGAAGCACCCACCGGCAGCACTTCCCTTCACCGTCTTCTGGCCAGCCTCCCAGTGCCACCACTCCTTGCCGTCGGTGTCGATCGTGTGCGCCTTCCTCTTGCTGGTGTAGTGGCGCACGGGGCTGAAGAAGTACCAGACCTTGGCATCCCCAACGCCGATTCTAGGCGCGGACGTGTGGTCGGCCACTAGCTGATCGGGGGTGATGGAGCAAATGCCGACGTCGTGGAGGGGTTTGTTGGATTTAATCTTGTTTTTGGTAATATTTTGTTAGTTTTCATTTTACTTGCCTTGTCCAAGTCGGTTTTCATGCTGAGTCGAGTCTATTTCAAAAATTGAGTCCGTATACAAGTAGTATACTCAGCCTTTATAAGGCTTGTAACAGAGAGAGAAGCAAGGCAATGAGAAGAGGCTTTGAAGCAATAAAGCAATAGCAAAACTGCTATGTGGCTGCTATGTGCAGCACCAAATATTGTTTAGTCAATAGTGCATGCGTGTCTTAATCCTTGATCGGTTTCACCAAACGGAGTCTCTTGGAGCTGTTCCAACAATTGGTATCAGTATCCAATTCTCAATGACACCAACTACGGTTTGTGGGCTATAAAGATGAGGATCATTTTACGTTCTCTTGGAGTATGAACAGTGATCGAGGGTGATGCACTGATCGACGAGGAGAAAGATCAGGGCGCCCTGGCCGCAATCTTCCAAGCCATACCAGACGCCGTGATGATGACCATTGGAGAGAAGGAAATGACAAAAGAAGCATGGGAGGCTATCTGGGATATGAGAGTTGGCGAAGATCGTGTCAAGAAGGTAAGGGTACATGTGTTGAAATGGTAATTTGATCGTTTAATCATGGAGGATTCCGAAAGTATTGTTGAATTCCCCCAGAAGCTCACTAGCATGGTGGGTGAAAGTCGTTCCCTTGGGATAGAACTAACGAACACAGTTGTTGTGGAGAAGTTGTTTAGTACCGTTGCCGATAAATTCCTCCCAATAATCGGTACAATTGAACAATGGAGAGATGTGCTATCTATGTCCCTGACTGAGGCACTAGGGCGTCTGCGGGCATTCGAAGAAAGTATGAAGGGAAGACGACGAGCATGCCCTGCTTCTCTCCTTATGTGTCAATGAGACGTCGGTCATGGTGATGTTGAATGAAGAGAACGTAATTCCTAAACTACCCACGGAGGAAGCAACCACGATCACACTGATCAGTGGTACTTGGACAATGGAGCAAGAAATCACATGACGGGAGATCGCTCCATGTTCCATTAGCTTGACGAGAAAATTACGAGCAAAGTCAAGTTTGATGATGGCTACACGGTGCAGATAAAAGGCAAAGGAACAATACTTCTGAAATGCAAGAACGACGATTAGAGGATACTGACTGAAATTTATTTTATACCAAAGATGTGTAACAACATACTCAGTCTCGGGCAGTTGACAGAACGGGGGTGCAGGATGAGTTCTTGCATGTCTATAACAAAAACAAAGATATGTTGATGAAGGTGAAAAAATCACCGAACCGGTTGTACAAACTTTCTCTAAAAACTTGTAAATCGCTTTGTCGAAAAGATACCGAGGAGCAAGAGTGGGCGAATATTAAACTGAGCCAAGGACATAAGGGACCTGTGGGCAAAGATTGGCGTATGAGAGGAGGCGAAAGAAAGGGACCTGTGGGCAAGATACGTTGGCGCATGAGGCGCAAAGAAGGTGTGCAGAGCAAAGAGGGCGGCGAGTCCCACGCGCATGAAGGGCGCGACGTACACACAGCTGGAGGCGGCGGCCCCATACGCATGTAGTAGACACAGGAGGCGTCAATGCAAGACTCTTTGGCGGAGGAGACGGACATGCAAATGTGCATGCAAGCGGCCCATGCGGCGGGTCAACAGGCACACGCGCGCGAGGCGAGACGCACGTGAGGAGAAGAGCAGATGGATAGCGAGGAGATAAACAACGGCGGGTCAACAGGCACACGCGCGCGAGGCGAGACGCACGTGAGGAGAAGAGCAGATGGATAGCGAGGAGATAAACAATGGCCGAGTCCAAGCACACATCAGAACCGAGGCAAGGCACAGTGGTCTGTATCGGAAAGTCGAGAGAGGAGATTGGCATGATCAAAGAGAAGAAACAAGATTAAGAGGGTGATTGTTGGATTTAATCCTGTTTTTGGTAATATTTTGTTAGTTTCCGTTTTACTTGCCGATTCCAAGTAGGTTTTCATGCTGAGTCGAGTCTGTTTCAAAAATTGAGTCCGTATACAAGTAGTATACTCAGCTTTATAAGGGCATGTACAATCTAAGATGCTTATACATGAGTGCTCAAAGAGAGATAATATAGCCATGTCATAAAGCAACCATGTAAAATTTATTTCCTCCAATGCAAGCGTCTTTTTTTATAGATGCTTAGATGTTGTGTATCTATAAATTAGATATAGTTATATACATAAACACTCGTTAAGCACCAGTGCCTATTTAAGCATTAATGCTGTAAAATAAGCATCTTATCTGTCCTATATGGCTAAAAAAAATCAGTTTTTATTTATTAAACATCTATCTAAGCATTTACATTGTACGTGCTCTAAGGCTTGTAAGAGAGAGAGAAGCGAGGCAATGGGAAGAAGCTTTGAAGCAATAAAGCAATAGCAAAGCTGCTGTGTGCCAAATATTGTTTAGTCGATAGTGCATGCGTGTCTTAGTCGGTTTCGCCGAGCGGAGTCTCCTGGAGCTGTTCCAACAGGGCTGGCCGGCGAGCTTGGGGCAGAGGAATAGGTCGACGAGCTCGTGATCTTGGGGGAAGAAGGCGAGGCCTTCAGCCATGTCGATGGAGATCTCGCTCGGGAGGAGTTGCTCGCGGTGGATGTGATTCCTGGTGGTGGCATGCTCCTGGCCCTGCCCTTTTACGCTGCCCCGAGTCGGTTTGATCGCTCCTTCCGTGGAGGCAAGACGGTGGGGATGGAAATGATTGCGGATTCGGATCGAGCTGAATTCTGAGGTGCTCAAGATGGGAATGAATGCGGATTCAGGAGGATTGATCAAAGCTGACTTCTTACATTCGGATTCCATCAGAGTGCGCACGTGTTAAGCAGCATCTCGTAATACGTTCTTGTTGTCGTTGCCCTAGCGGGGGGCGTAGTGTCGTGCCGAGAGGACGGAGAGGAGAGGACAGGCGCTTTCAAGTTTCCATATTAGTATTTCCAAAACGCATGGCTGCAGTGCACAGGCTTGATCAGTCACACACACTTGCACTTGACCTCTGCAAAGCGCTAGTGATAAATAAAGTCCTTGCAGCCTCAGATTCTACTAGTACAGAGCATGGATAAATAGCTAGCTAATTAAGGTACTGCAGTACTACATGGTGTCCTTTCCATCTAAGGAGTTAAACCTCCTGGTATAATCCCAATTTTGGTACAACTGCATATGAGAAAGAGTTCAACCTTCCTGCATGATTTCAGAACCTACCTTGTTTTCTGACCAGAGCTCGCAACAGAAGAGGCGCCAGTCGGTGTAGAGAATTTGCCTCACAAAATCGGAGTACCAGCTAGCGATTAAGAACTATATATGCTAACTTAATTTGTTTGGTCTTAATAATGATTAATCAATAGTAGACCGATCCGCTCGAGTTGAGGCGGCACTTGTCCGGCTCCCGGACAATGTAAATCTCATCCCCGACACCGCCGTACAGGTCCTGGTTCCTGTGCCATCTCCAAAGAGCATGCGTCTCATTCTTCACCTGCAGAAATATTTCATTTCATCGTGCCAAAATGATCTCTCAGTGATCTAAATATCTAGCTGAGCTTAATTTGTTAGTTCCTAGCTATCCCTTTCATGGAGTTAATCAAACGACGAGGCAGAAATGATCAAGCTTGAGTAGTATACGCAGTAGTACCTCAAGAATGCCGTGTCCGAAGCTGCTCTCCCGGTAGGCGCTGTAGTCCGGCTGCCGGTCCCAGCAGAACTTGCCGGCGGCCGGGCCCGACGTGAAGTTGAAAGCGCAGAAGCCGCCCATGAAGTCGTCGGGCGTGGACAGCGGGTCCGGGCAGTGGCCCGGCTCGTCGGCGTGGTTGGTGGCCATCTTCTCGCGGTTCCCGCCGTCGCCGACCGAGATGTGCACGGGGCCGCACGGGTCCAACGTGTAATTGAACACCCGGTTAGAACGTTCGTACGCGTGCACCTGACAATATTCAGAGAAGACAAACTTTCAGAAATCAAGACCCACAAACTTTCAGGTAATGTTCAGCGAGTGAAGTCGCCGTAAGTGTTATGGACGGCTCTACTTACATGGCCCGTGAAGACGATATCGACGCCATAGTTGTAGAGCAGCTCCTCCATCTCCACTCTCATGCACTCTGCTTCCCTGTAGTGAGCTTTGTAGCTGCTGTACCAGGGTGCATGCCAGCCGGCTATCAGCCAAGGGGTCACTGACCTGTCCACCTTTGACAGGTCTTTCTCCAACCATCTGTACTGCTCCCCTAAATTTGTTGTGAACAGAATGAAGGTTAAATATCAAGATTCAGCTTCATGTCACTAACCAACACAGGTACAAATTGTTTAGAACAGGCGTGGATCTTGGACAGCATCCATACATAAGCTGAAGGTGTATTGCCCACTGGGATTTTTCTTTACTGGTTTTTTTAGACTAGCTTCTTTGCTAAATTTTTACTCTGATATCCTATCTGAATACTTCTTGACTTGACAGTTAATAACTGTTCCTATCCACTAAACTGTACAAATTATTATGTCACGGTAGGAAGCGATTATGTGATCAGGGGGGGGGGGGATTCAGGTTAATGTATACCTGATTTACTGTAGTCAGCATACGCCGCTAGCATGATGAAATGAATCCCCCCAACGTCGAAAGAGTAGTAGAATGGAGAGAAGGATTCACTCTCCTTGGACGGGAAGGCGAATCTCGAGCTGTAAGACGCAAACGTCTTGTTGTCGATCTGCTGCTCGATCTCATGGTTCCCTTCCACCACCATCATCGGGATCCTCGACGTGACAGGCTCCATGTACCTGCCAATTAGCAACCCCAAACTCTCCGTGTAACTGCATACGAATTCATTCTGAACAATAGATTGTTCAGGGTTTCAGACATCTTCCGTTTCTTGGTTTACTACGTACCTTCCCCAGTAATCCCAGCGCGGCTGATACGTCTCGTGGATGGGCGTCGACTTGGCGAACGAGCAGGAGTAGCAGTCTGCTCCGGTGCCGTTGGTCAGGTACAAGTTGGCGTAGCTGACGTCGCCGACGAGGAGGATCAGGTCGGGCTGGTTGCTCGCCATGTGGTCGATGGTCGAGGTGGTGTTGTACGTGAGGCCAGGATCCCCGACCACCGCGATCCTCCCCGGGTAGCTCCCCGGCCCGACGGCAGGCATCGTCCGGAATGCGCGGACGTCGCTCATCGCCTCGGGGATGGCCGGGTCACCACACTGGTAATAGTACTTCGTCCCAGGCCGGAGCCCTGCAGATTATACACATGTGACAATGTGAATTTCAGCCGTGACATTTGCTGATTGGTGTAAAAAATGCAATTTTTGCAATGTAAACTGAGTTGTGGTGTGGGGGGTCGATGAAACTGTCGTCACCTTGGAGGCGAACGTGGTGGATGATGCCGGAGGTGTAGTTCCGGAGGCCCTCGAAGGGGTAGAGCTGGCTGTAGACGAGGGCGCCGCCGGTGGCCTCGTGGACCAAATATTCGGCGGCGAGACCGTAGCGCACGACGCTGCCGACCATGCTGGGGTCCAGCGGCTTGACGTCGCCGCCCATTTGGAACTCCCCTGCAGAACCATCCATCAATAACCGCCCCGACCAATTCCAATGCAAACTCCAAGTTGTGTTTACCTGTGATCCAGGAGACCCAGGCGGAGGTGGGCGCGGCGGAGAGCGCGACGGCGATCTGCTCGGGGGCCCAGCCCGTCACCCGGCGCTGCACCCGGGGGTCTGTGTCCGGCAGGTCCACGGCGTGGCCCCTGTCCCGGAGCGGCACCGTCACCGGCCGCGACGGCCCGGCCAGCGTCGACGCCGGCTCAGGCGCCGCCGAGGAGGCCACGAAGGCCGCCGCAAGCAGCAGCAGTGAGCTCCACCGCATTGTTGGGTGTGGGTGCTTCATTTTGGTCAGGATCGATCGAAGACGAGTGCGAGGTGAGTAGTGAGAGATTAACGAGTGGATTCAGGGAAGGAATCGGGATTTTGGAGGGAAATTTATAACGAATCCGGACTGGAAAATGTTGCCAGCGGTGGGTCCTCGCCACCGTCTACTTGGATCAGGAAGAGAAACAAGTTGGGATACGTGGCGGTGCCTTCTCCTCCATATTGCCATATCGATAATGCTCGCATAACTTTCAACGGACGTGTGAAAACCATTAATTTTATATTAAACAGTTACTCTTTTCATTTCGCTGTATTTATCTACGATCTCGGAAGTATTTGTTTCGATATATTGGTTTATTGAGGAAATTTAGAGTGTAGTTATTGTAGTTTTTTCGATCTCTACCTCTACTTAAATGATTTGAGGTTAAGTGATTATGATGTGTCATTTAATAGAGGTATGTATAATCATTTCTTATTAAGTGTTTCTTACAAATATAGCGAAACAAAGAGTATATTCTTGTAGTTGTATTTCAAACAGCCTAGACGGTTTCGGCATCGATAAATTATACGTTTTTTTAGGGTGGTAAATTATAAGTTTAATTCTGATGCAATTGTGCATGTTTTTTTTGCTTCTGAATGTTAGCTAGTTAATTTAGCAGTCTAACTACCTCTCTCGTTCTGAACAAGAATACTGAAGTGGTAACGTCAGCGTGCAGTTAGGGAAGTTTTAAAAGTAGACGTCCACAGACTTGTTCTGGATGGTTGTGGGGGAATATTCTACCGTCGCCATGGAAGATGCCCGTCGATGAGATTGGCTTTGCTGTCCAGATGCTCCGGCCACTCATGGTGCCCCATGAATCGCTTGGTGTTTTCTGCGAGTTTTCTTCGTAACACTGTTATATCTACTAGTCATCAATCCGTGTACCTCATGGGCTAGCAAATTTTTTTTAAAAAAATGAATAGAGAAAGTTTATGATGAATATTGGCTGTCTATTTATAATAATATGAACTGCATACAGATGAAAAAAAAATCTGAAGTATGGATTTGTTCACAGAAAACAGGCTAAACATATATATTCTCTTTGCTAGCTTTTCTGAGATATGGTTTTGCATCTCCTATAGCTGGTCCATTATTTCTTCTGAGATATGGTTTTGCATCTCCTATAGCTGGTCAATTGTTTCTTGGACCTTTCTGTCCGTGTTGGCCTGGCATCTAAGTCCATGCAGGTCAAGCCATTGCCTTTTACGTCACATACACCGATACATGTCTCTCTCTTTATCTCTAGCTCTCCCGGTTGTGTTCGGCCTGGCATCCGAGTCCATGCAGGTAAGTTATAAGCATTGAAGGCATTGCCTTTTACGTCTCTCTCTCTAGCTCTCCTGGTTGTGTTCGGCTATGACATCCGAGTACATGCAGGATATTGGCTAATAAATCGAAGCCGTAGGTTGTACCACATGATAAATTGGATAGTTAAGATTTTCCCTTTTACTCGGATTAATGTGGGAATTTCTAGCATTTTTCTTTTTCTCCGATTAATGTGGGGATTTCTAGTCTTTTTTTACCTTCTAGGATTAATATGTGGGCCACCTCAGGGGAGCCGAAGCGTGGCATACCTTTGGGGGAGGCTCCGAAGGAGGCACGAAGGCTACCGAAGCGTCACCGAGACGCCACGAACCCAGGAGTCAGGAGTCCCCCGTGGCCATCTCAGGGGAGCCGAAGGGTGTCCAGGGCCCCTCGACTCAGGAACACCCCGCACGCTGCGAAGACCAGAGAGTACCGGTGGACCAAGTGCACCAACTGGATGGACCAAGGCTAGGGAGGTCCACAGTGAGCCGAAGGCTACGTGTAGGGGTAGGAAAAGCCCTTGCACCACTATGGGCGTATGACCTTTTCAAGGGTAGATCCGTAATCTCATATACCATGTTGGAAGGCTATAATAGCCACCTCCCCGATGTAATAACTCAAACCCGATTTTTGGGATAATTAATACACATTTACTCCTAACATCGATCCCTTCTTCGAGGACCCATCGGTCCCTCGTGTAGACACCGAGGGTCCCCTTTTTCTACTGTCTAGTCTTTCTTGCTATGATAGTTGGCGTCGTCCGTGGGGATCGGCAGGGAAGTCACGAAGCACAGCTCCAAGGCATCAGCATGACCCCTCAGAAGAAGGTTACACCCAAGGTCTTAGCGGCCGAAGTGGCCGCGACCCCGAGCACCCCGAGGATCAAACGAAGCAGAACCTCCGCAGCAGCAACGGTCGTCGCCGAAGCCACGGAGGAGGAAGCCAATAACTCCACACACGGATACATCGTCGGAAGCGACACCCGGCCTACCGAGGCATCTCTCCCAATGAGTCACTCGGTGGGCCCACCTCCGCCGAGGGCAGTGGGCGTGACCCAGAGGCCTCACGGCCTCCAATGAATGGCGACCTCCACGGAGATCTTGGGTCTCCGACAAGCAAAAGGCGGCTCGCAGCCTCTCTCGGCCACGTCCCTTACACAGGGGCAAACCACTAGAGGGGAGGTTGCCCCTTCAGCGCCTGCAACCATGCCCCTAGCTCCACTGCTCCGGGGGACCCTAACTTTCCGCTGAGCGCAGGACTGGAGACGGCCCGTTGGCCTCCAGGCTTCAAAATGCTGGACATCAGGGACTTCGAAGGGTGCACGGACATGGTTCTTCACCGTCCCTCCCCGGTCCATATACGCGTGTGAGTAGTTGCGGGATCTCGTGCGCAACAACTTTTAGGGAAATTACACCGAGCCAAAGGACACGAGGCACCTGTTCGCAATAAAGCAAACCCCAGGCGAGTCCCTCCGCAACTTCTTCAAAAAATTCGCGGAGGTGAATTGCTAAGTGAAGAGGGTCAATGAAACCACTGTCATAAACGCAGCCACATGTGGACCCTAGAGAGGCCCCTAGTCGGAGAGGTTGGCTCACAAGCCCATCCGCACAGAAGTGGAGATCTTCGACAAAATGAAAGAGTACGTCCGGGCGGAGGAAGACAGCACCCGAAGGACGAGGCCCGAGCCCCAACGGCCTCGGCACCGACACCGAGTGGGCCGCCCGGGAAAGATGGACCCGCGGCCATCACGGCAGGTACAACCGCCAAGCTGCGGGCCAACGACTACTGCCAGAAGGGGCGGAACGTCTACCACGTAGACGGCGGGCAACCCCCCGAAGGGGGGAAGCGAGGAGGCCAAGGTTGAGGCCGCGGGCATAACGACGGGAGGCAACCAGATACCCAAGCCGGTGCCGGAGGCCCTCAGCTATTTTATGATCTCCACGGCGAGGGATCAAATACAACCAAGGAGTGTCGCACCATCGCGGCCATGCAAAACTACATGAACCGCGGTCAGCAGCCGGCCGAGCGTGAAGACAGGAGGAGAACAGGCAAACAGTTGCCCGCTCCGCCACCAAGGCCCCTCATAGAAGGAGGACATAGGGAGCACCATCAAAGGATCATAAACATGATCACAGGAGGATCCTCGCTCGACATGATGTCAAAAAGACAACGGCGCCCATACGCTCGGCAGATCCACCACGTCGCAACATACCGTGCCTCCAGCCCACCTCACTACGCCGAGGTACCGATCACCTTCAGCCCCGAGGATGCCAGGGGCCTGTTCTTCCCTCATCAGGACCCTCTCGTCATTTCCGCCAACATCGTGGATTTTGAGATCAAACGCGTCCTCGTGGATGGAGGAAGCTCCGCGGACCTGCTGTTCGCGGACGCTTTCGATAAAATGTTGATCCCTAGGGATCGTCTGTCACCTCCGAGCATACCTTAGTAGGCTTCGAGGGGAGGCCCGTGATGGCCCTGGGCCAAATTGACCTGGTCGTCACGTTCAACGGTGACTTTACATCTCGGACTGGGGTCATCACGTTCGACATCGTCCAGATGCCCTACCTATAGCACACCACAACTACCTGTGCATGAAGATCCCCACGCTCGAGGGTATAATCATGGTACGAGGGGGTCAAGACCTGGCAAGGCAAACGGAGTTGGAGACAATCTCACTAGCCCGCCACGTCCACGCAGTCGAAGTAGACATAAACACTCGGGCGGACACCCCCTCGGCAAAATGGATGCCGAAGGTCAAACCAAAGGGGAAGCTTCGAAGAGTACCCTGAGAGAAGCCTCCAGAGAAAAGACAGTGGCCCTAGGGCGGCTCATAGCGTATAACACGGGCCATCCTCGAGTACTCGCTTTAACGCGATATCTTCGTGTCGGGCACAGAGGACATCCCCGGGGTAGCGCGGGAGACCATTGAACACTGCCTGGCCATCAAAAGTGACGCATCCCCTAAGAAGCAAAAAATACATCGCATGTCTGTGGAGCGGTTGGAAGCAATCAAGAAAGAGATAGCCAAGCTGCTCAAGGCGAGAGTCATTCGTGAAAATCAAGCACTTCAAATGGCTGGTCAACCACGTCCCTGGTGCAGAAAAACACTGGCAAATGGCGCATGTGCATTGACTTCGCCGACCTCAACAAAGCATCCCCGAAGGACGATTTCCCTCTACCTCGCATCGACC
This sequence comes from Phyllostachys edulis, assembly GCA_036346405.1. Classification (NCBI taxonomy): domain Eukaryota; kingdom Viridiplantae; phylum Streptophyta; class Magnoliopsida; order Poales; family Poaceae; genus Phyllostachys; species Phyllostachys edulis. The sequence goes on from JAYEVD010000265.1 coordinate 128,637, forward strand.
AACTGGTGGGCGCCACTTCAGGTTGCGAACTAATGAGCTTCCTGGACGCTACTCCGAGTATCATCAGATATTTATGTCCAAGGAGGACGAACCAAAAACCACCTCCATCACCCCAATCGGCACCTATTGCTTCACCCGCATGCCTTTAGCCTGAAAAATGCGGGCGCAACTTTCACCCGACTCATCACAAAGGTGCTAGCCGGCCAGCTCGGCCGCAACATCGACGCGTACGTCAACAACATAGTGGTCAAAAGCAGGCTCGTAGGCTCCCACATGGAGGACCTGCAGGAAACCTTCGCCAGTCTTCGGGCACAGGGGGTCAAACTCAACCCTGAAAAGTGCGCCTTCGGCGTAAAGGCGGGCAAGCTCCTGGGATTCCTCGTATCTGAAAGAGGTATCGAGGCCAACCCTAAAAAAATAAAAGCCATCCAAGAAATGGAGCCCCCTCGCAGCGCCCGGGAGGCGCAAAGACTGGCGGGGTGCCTCACAGCCCTTAGTCGATTCTGCACCGCTCATGAGCTGCCCCGCCATTTTTCAGACACTCAGGAGCAGAGCTGCTCGTGATGTAAGACTACCAAAGGGCATTCCAAGAGCTCAAGCAATACCTCGGCCAGCTACTGAGCTTAACCAGCTTAAAGCCCAACGCAGACCTCCTATTGTACATCACTGCCTCCTCACCAGCAATGAGCACAGCCCTCGTTCAGGAAAACAACAAACAACGACCTATGTATTACATTTCGAAGGCCTTCCAAGGGGCCAAGATCAGATACACGGAATTAGAAAAGCTGACATACGCTCTGCTCATGGCCTCACACAAGCTCCGACATTACTTTCTGGCACACACCATCATGATCCCGACGTCCTACCTGCCAGCATTGATGCTACGGAACAAGGACGCCTCGGGCCGAATAGGCAAGTGGGCGACCGAACTAGCGCCTTTTGACCACACCTTCGCGACACACATGGCCATCAAGTCGCAAGCACTCGCTAACTTCATTGTCGAGTGGACCCCCTATGTCGAAGAACAACTCCCAAATAGGATCGAGGCCCCGTAGACAATCTACACTAACTGATATTGGTGCACTGCGGGGGCCAGCGCAGCGGCCATCTTGGTCGCCTCGGACGGGCGAAGCATGTCGCACGCCGCACGCCTCGACTTTTCAACAACAAACAACGTCTTAGAGTACGAGGCCCTACTGTTGGGCCTCCACAAGGCAAAGGTATTAGGGGCGAAGCACATAGTCGTCAAAAGCGACTCTCGTCTGATGGCTAGGCACTTCGACAAATCATTCGCCGCCAGGGATAGAGTTGGCCAAACGAGCGGCTCGATCCGGCCCATTCTGGCCCAACTATTATTTGTCTTTGGCCTAATGACTACCAGCACAACCCGTCGACCGTTCGTCTTTGGTAAACGGGCCGCCCGCCCTGCTTAGCCCATTAGGCCAAATATGGCCCGTTTTGCCCGTTTGGCCCGACAGAATGAAAAAAATCAAAAAAAATCAAAAAAAATCCAGAAAAATATGTATAATTTAGAAGTAGACATGAAAATTGAAAAAAAAAATGAGACAATCATATTGAAAATGTAATAGAATTTTATTAATGTTCAAATAGCTAACTTGTTAAAACATTTGTCATTTAGCTCATAAGACATGAAAAATTGAAAAACAATCCTAGAAAATATATTTTAAAAAAAACCAAAATAAATTTATATATACTTATAGAATGAACTATATAAAATTTAAAAACTACAAAATAAAACCATATAAGTATTAAAATGGAAATAAAATCATATAAATATTATTAAATAGAAATAAAATTATATATGTATATTAAAACAGTGTCTTGCCTAACGTGTGCGTCGGGCCCAAAGACTATTCGTCTTGCGTCTTGGCCGAAGCACTACCGCTATCGTGCCATCCCTACCGTGAATAGTATGCCGTCGCGTTCGGGCCGACCAAGAGTATCATGCTCGTGCTAGCCAAAGCCGAGTACTAACCCGTTTGGCCAGCTCTAGCTAGGGACCCTGAAATGGCCAGATACCTAACTACGGTGTGGGCGGCAGCAAAGCACTTCATCGGCATCACTGTCCAAACCATCCCAAGAAGTAACAACGAAGCAGCTGACATGATCACAAGGCTAGCCAGCTCTGATTAGTGCCCTGCACCAGAAGTCTTCTACGAGATACTACGGGTCCCTTCGATTGTGCCTGACGCACAAGCCACCAGCAGGTCAAGCCCGGTGCTCCTTATTGACGGGACCGACTGGCGGAACACCATCGCTAAATACCTCGCAGGCGAGGAGCCTGATGATACCATTGAAGCAAAGTGGCTCTGACACCGAGCCCATAATTACCGCATCATCAATGGCCAAGTATACAAAGGAGACGTCTATGCTCCCTTCTTACGATGTGTGTCCCAGCAGGAGCGTCGATCCCTCCTAAGGGACATCCACGAGGGGCCCTGCGGCGCACATCAAGCACCCCGGGACCTCGTGGCAAGAGCCTTCCGCAAAGGCTTTTATTAGCCAACAGTGGTCCAAGATGCGCAAGATCTCGTCTAATGCTGTTAGGGGTGTAGTGGGCCTGTCACAATTTGAAGGCACCAGTGGTCCCACTACAACAACTGCCCCCGATCTGGCCCTTCGCACGATGGGGGCTCGACATCATCGGCCCTTTCCCGGCGGCCAAGAGCAATCCCCGCTTTGCATTCATCGCCATCGAGTATTTTTCCAGATGAATAGAGGCCAAGCCAGTCGCCAAAATCACGGTCATCGCAGCACAGCAATTCGCATGGAGGAACATCATTTATAGATACGGGGTGCCACGCAACATCGTCACCAACAATGGCACCCAGTTCGACTCAGCATCCTTCAGAGCATTCTGCCAAGCCTTGGGAACAAATATATGCTTCGCATCGGTAGGACACCCTAAGTCCAACGAGGCGGTCGAGCGAGCCAACAACAATCTTCTGGCGAGGCTGACAAGCGCCTCATGGGCTTGCCGAAGGGACTCTGGCCCGAAGAACTTTAGAAAGCCCTATGGGCACTCCGAACCTCACCAACTAGGGCCACAGGCTTCTCTCCGTTCAAACTCCTTTTCGGTGAAGAAGCCATGACCCTGGGGAGCTCACGTCCAAATCCCTTCGAGCAACATAAAATAGCGAGCCAACAGGCCAGGGGATCTCCCTCGACCTCCTTGAAGAATATCGTGTGCAAGCCATAACAACCATGGAAAAGTACACCGAAGGAGTCACATAGGCGTACAATAGGAAGGTCGAGATCCGCCCCTGGCACCAGGTGTCATTGTCCTCAAGCGAGCTGCAAATCCCACGACCATAGGCAAGCTGGAGTCCAAGTGGGAAGGGCCATACATCATCACCCGCAACACGAGAGGACGGGTTCCTACTACATCGCGACGCTGGAGGGACAACAACTAGACCACATATGGAATGCTAAAAGCCTCTGTAAATTCTATCCTCAGGGCCAACAATGTAAAAAACCAGCTGCACCCGGACAATCGCTACTTGTCGTCCTTCAATGGCAGAGGCGTGTACAAACACAAGTGTATTAACTTTTGAGCATTTTGTCCCTATCTAGTAAAACAGACACCCGGGGTCACACTAACTCACTCCCACGAGTGTGAAGTGTATAAACAAAGACACCGTGCATGGCTCATTAGCCCCAGTGCACACCGATGCCCCCCGTAGGCACGAGAGTATAAACAGACACTGCGCATAGCTCATTAGCCCCGGTGCACACCGATGCCCCCTCCGGTGCAGGCACGAGGGTATAAACGAAGACACCGCGCATGGCTCATTAGCCCTGGTGCACACCGATGCCCCCCACAGACACTAGTGTATAAACAGACACTGCGCATGGCTCATTAGCCCCGGTGCACATTGATGCCCCCCGTAGGCACGAGTGTATAAACGAAGACACCACGCATGGCTCATTAGCCCCGGTGCATACCGACACCTCCCGCAGGCACAAGTGTACAAACGAAGGCACCAAGCATGGCTTATTAGCCCTAATGCACACCGATACCTCCCGCAGGCACGAGTGTATAGACGAAAACGTCGCACATAACTTAGGCTCCGACGCACAATATCTGGCCCCAAGCACCAGAACACACCGCAGGGAGGACGGCGCCGATCTTCGCCTATCTAAAAAAGTATGGGGGCGACGCCAGGCTTCGCCTCCCCCTCACAAAAAATTAGGACTCCCCCGAAGCCCTATCTAAAAAAGTATGGGGGGAGCGGCGCTAGGCTTCGCCTCTCCCTCGCCAAAAAAAGTTAGGGCTCCCTCGGAGCCCTATTTAAAAAGTATGGGGGCGGTGTTAGGCTTCGTCTCCCCCTTGCAAAAAAAGTTAGGGCTATCTAAAAAAAGTATAGGGGACAACGCTAGGCTTCGTCTCCCTCTCACAAAAAAAGTTATGGCTCCTCTGGAGCTATATCTAAAAAAGTATAGGAGATGGCGCTAGGCTTCGTCTCTCCATCGCAAAAAAGTTAGTGCTCCCCGAGAGCCCTATCTAAAAAAGTATAGAGGATGGTGCTAGACTTCGCCTCCTCCTCGTAAAAAAAAGTTATGGATCCCCCAGAGCCCTATCTAAAAAATTATGAGTGGACGACGCTAGGCTTCACCTCCCTCTCACAAAAAAAGTTAGGGCTCTCCTATCTAAAAAGGTATGGGGGGCGGCGCTAGGCTTCGCCTCCCCCTCGCAAAAAAAGTTAGGGCTCTCGCGAAGCCCTATATGAAAAAGTATGGGGGACGACGCTAGGTTTCACCTCCCCCTCGCAAAAAAAGTTAGGGCTCCTCTGAAGCCCTATCTAAAAAGTATGGGGGACGGCGCTAAGCTTCACCTCACCCTCGCAAAAAAAAAGAGAGAAAGCAGTTAGGTCCCCCCCCCCCGGAGCCCTATCTAAAAAAGTATGAGGGACGGCGCTAGACTTTGCCTCCTCCTCGCAAAAAAGTTAGGGCTCCCCCGGAGCCCTGTTTGCAAAAGTATGGGGGACGACGCTAGGCTTCGCCTCCTCCTCGTAAAAAAGTTAGGACTCCTCCGGAGCTCTATCTAAAAAAGTACAGAGGATGGCGCTAGGCTTCGCCTCCCTCTCGTAAAAAAAATAGGACTCCCCCGGAGCCCTATCTAAAAAAGTATAAGGGGCGACGTTAGACTTCGCCTCCCCCTCGCAAAAAAATTATGGCTCCAGGAGCCCTATCTAAAAAAGTATGGGGGCGACGCTAGGCTTCGCCTCCCTCGCAAAAAAAAAAGAAGTTAGGGCCCCCGCGGAGCACAATCTAATAAAGTATGCGGGACGCCGCTATGCTTCATCTCCCCCTCGCAGGAAAAAAAGTTAGGGCTCCCCCAAAGCACTATCTAAAAAAAGGGGTGTCGGTGTTTTAAAACCGATCTTACGTAAAGATTGTTTGATTCGAGGGGTCTCCTAGAATGGAATCACGCAGAGAGATTGATATGGGTATTTTTATACAGGTTCAGGCTTTCTCCGGAGAGAATAACAACCCTACTCCTGTGTGTGTATGGTATTGAGTGTGTTTCGTACAATCGGGAGAAAAGACTAAGGCTATTACAGAAGATAGTATCTGACTGTCTTCCTGATTGCTTGTTGTCTCTTCCCATCACCCTTTCCTCTCTGATTGCTGCCTATATATAATCGTGAAGGAATAGTCGTTTTCTCCTGTGAAGAGGCGCCTCATCGAATCCAGTAACGGGCGCATGTTTGCAGTAATCATCGGGATGGTCGTAGCTGACCTGGTCGTAGAAGAACTTATGACCATAAGGTAGTCGTAGCAAGACTTACGACTATGGGGCAGTCGTGAAATAACTTACGACTGGATAGTGATCGTAGAAGAACTTACGACCATAGGGTAGTCGTAGCAAGACTTATGACTATAGGGGTGGTCGTAGAAGAACTTACGACCACCTGGTAGGCTTCTCCCTTGTAAATTTAAGGAGTATACCCAGGGACCACATGACATCATATTTACTCATAATAAGAATTATAGATAAAAGATAAAATAAGGATTATTAGATCCTCGTCAAGGGGGGACTGCACAACATGCAAGAACCAACGAAATGGGCTTTATTCACCGCAAGAGAATACATAAATCTTAAAGTGGGTAAGCTTATGAAGTACACGTGGCACAAAGCAATTAAATGAAAGCAAATACACGGATCTCACAATGAAGCTAAAAGATACACGAGGTACATTACAATACAATCAACGATTAAGCCAAATATACATAACCACATATTAGACCAAGGTGACAGCTATGACGCTTCATCATAGATCACATCCGGATGCAACAACCACTCCACAACTCCTCATCAGAGGGCCCCATCATGGCCGATGGCTCGCAGGCAGGGGTCGGAACCAAGGCGACAAATCCAGCACTTGAATTCGAATGCACACCCTCGCGTACAACATGGCCTTGCTGCTCCAAAAAACGGGCAATCTCGTCGCGGGCGGCGGTGGGCTTGCGCTGGTGAAAAATCCAAAACTCCTCCATGGTTCCATCGAGATTTGCCAATTTTCAGCGCTGCCACTTAGCACCATGACATACTACGCCCCAATAACATAACTGCAGAGGCTGGACGGATCGAAGGCAATGTTCAGCCTTCGGCTTGCACAAGGAAGCAGTGACCTTCGATATACGCCCCTCGGAGGGCTAAAGCCCCCGCCCAACAGTGCATCGGTATAATGGCAAGTCATCCTGGGTAAAGCACGGAGTTAAAACACATAAACAACGTGCGAGGACAAGCACAACAACATTCATAGAACTAAACAACGCGCGAGGACAAACACAACGACCATTCATAGAACCAAGTTTGCAACTCTTTTCATTCAAAAGCGGCTGTCATTACAAAAAGAGATCAACCCCCTATAAACCCGCTCCGGTACATAAGAGACAAAAGGGCGGAGCAGGGACAAAAAATATATAAACAGGACTACTAAAAAACTAAAAGTGCTAGGTCGCTTGAAGCAAGAGGAGGGTCACACCTTGTCTCCGATGGTGGCCCCCCGCTCGCCGGCACCTCGATCATCCGCCGGACCTTTGCCCTTCTTCCATTGTGCACCCGAAGGGACTCCATCGCCGCGTCACGATCGCATGGCGCCCAGAACTCCTGGGCGAAGATGTTGCCGCCCTCCGCGCCTGCCACTAGCAAGAAGCAACCTCCACCGCGGACACCACGGGCACGGAGTGAGCGCCAAGGACATCGACATGCCCGCAACTGGCCCTCTGCAGGGAAGCGAATGCCATCGTCCAAGCCGCCTTCACGCAGTGATCTTCGTAGGCTTGGGCGATCGGCAAACACACCTCCTTGGCATGGCGAAGGCGCCCTAGGGTAACATCCATCTCCATTGGGGTGTGCTTCTAGGGACTCCATCGCCTCCCACATCGCCCGCGCCACGGAGTCCGAGAGCTCCCACTTCGCTTCACTCTCCGCCTCGAGGACGGTACGAACACCGCGAAGCGTCCATACTTCCTCTTGGAAGTCGTGGTGTTCCCCCTCTAGCTCTGCAACCCTCGCTTCCAACCCCTTCGCCCTCTCGGCCAGGGCCGAGTGCTCAGAGACTCACTTTGTGCATGCTCTGAATCGATCCACCCCTGGATCTCTACATAGCCACGCAAAACGTCCCCCTCAACCGCACAAGGCAGCATCAGGGTTTGCACAAAGCATACAATAAAAAGAAACTAGCAAAATTAGGATACATATCCAAGCTTACTTTCGCGGCGTTCACTTCGATCGACCGGAACATCCTCTCAACGGGCATGCTCCGGAAAAGCTCCCCCACGTAGGTCGGGGCAGCAAAGCGAGCAACTTCCTCGCAAACAGTCATCGCCTCGGCGCTAACCTTGAAGTCATTGGTGCACAGCAGACCAAGATTAGCGGTGCCCGCAACACCTGGTGCAGGAGCAGGCGAGGGTGCCACCTCGAACCCCCGGGAACCGGAGCAACCGCCGCTGTCCCTCTCTCCCTCATCACTCGGGATTGTGAAGCGTGTAAACGAGTAAGAGGCGAGCAGAAAAATAAAAACACAAGAGGGGAGGGACTGACTGATTGCGTCACGACCCAGAGTAGGAGGTACCACCTGGGTGTCCTCAGTACCCCAGCCATACACACACTACAACGTGCGTGCCGCCCAAAGACTCCTCGAGGGGCAAGCTCGCTATGCCAAATGAGCTCACAACCCCCTCTATGGCCTCCGCGACGGTCGCCAGAGACACCGGACACCCTCCCGACAAGGAGCCGCTCGAGCTAACATGCTACGCCTGCCTCGAGGGACCCTACGACACCCTCTTTAAGGGCATATCTACGACACCCACCCTCGTGTAGCTTGGGCCACACGCATCGCCAACCCCAACGGATAGTAGGGGCATCCAACTCGTCGGGCACGCGGGCCCGTTTCTTCCGCCCTTCATCGGGGTCTAGGCACTCTACCAGGAGAAACACCGGATCCGCGTATGCCCGGTTCAGATGAGGCTAGCGCACCACCAGTCCCTGCTTCGCATGCTCCTCGCCAGTATAGGGGCCTAGAAGTTGCTCTGTGGCGCGCACGGTGGCGTCGATGGGCATCACTACAATAACACAAGTACACCTCATCAAAAAAAAAGAGAGGAAGGGGAAACAAAGGCCAAGAGCTAGCACCTTCGGGCCCTACTACCACGAGGGAGGGAAGGTCGCCCTTCGGGTCCCCAAGCTCCACGTTCCAACCTCGGAGCGCGCAGAACTCTTCCACAAGGTCCCTCGTGGAAAGCCTTCGCGTCGCGTTGAGTAAGAGACGGAGCAACGCCTCCTCCCTCGAAGTGAGCACGATCCTCCCTTGAAGTGAGCACGATCTCGGGGGCGGCAGTGAGTTGAATAGGCCCTCCGCTCGATTGAAGACCATCACCCGCATGGGACTTGTGGTAGAACCACCTCCGGGTCCAGTCGGTCTCCTACCGATTCCTGGCTGCTAGAGCCAGCGCGTACCACAGAAAGCGTGCCTTCAACTAAAAGTTTACGCTGTCGAAGTTCAGTGTCTTGCCAGAGGTACGCTAAGAGACGCCCCTCCTCGCTCAATCCCATGGAGCGCATCACCCACTTGAAGACGGCAAGCTTGATGAGGGAGTTGGGCGTCAGTTGCGCCAACTTCACCCGGTACAGCCGGATGACCCTAAAAACCAGATGCACACAGGGGAAGTGAAGACCGACGTAAAAAAGGTGATGAAGACCACCGCCTTATCCTCCAGGGGCGTCGGCACTGTCTCCGTCCCGGGGACCCGTGCCTGCGCGAGGTCCTCTAATTTCCCCTCGCCCCTTAGCGCCTGCAGCACCTTCAACGTCACGGTGGAGCGATCGAGGTCGTCGGTGTATACCACAACGCCGCCACCATCCTTGCTTCGCTTCGTCGTATCGAGACCCGAAGGACACAAAGATTGAACACCGGAGCTCGACGTCCTCAGAAAAACAGTGTGCGAAGTTAAGAAAACAATGAATGCATGAGATAAAAGGCTGGGGGGATCCCCTATTTATACGCACAACAGGACTACAAAACCAAAGCGAGGGAGTCAAAGAGACGTGGACTATTCAACAGGTGACACGTGTCACCCACCCAAGATCCCTAACCAACACCATTATAGAGCACGGCAACCAAAGGCGGTGTGCACAGTTTGAAAGGAGGTCCATCAATGCCAACCAACGACATCATGGCGCACGGCACCCAGCGCATCATCACACAAGCGGGGCCGACCCACCCCTCGGGGGAAGAACCGCGTATCGCACGCTTCGCCAGGCCAAAGGGGACGGTGTGCTTGGATCCTTCGGGAAAAGGCCGCGGTTTCATCCATGACGAAGCAGAACCTCGACTACGAGGGGTTTGTCGTAGGGGCGGCCCCACCGGCCGCATCGACCTGACGAAGACCACAGGGCCTCCACCAAAGACCCTGCGGCCGGAGGCGTAGATGGACCCCCTCCCCGAGGGTATCAGGCATATCTTCGGGGAGGCTCTGAAGGAGACGTGGAGTATACCAAAAGGTCGCCGAGGCGCCATGAACCCAGGAGTCAGGAGTCCCCCGGGGCCACCTCGGGGAGCCGAAGGGTGGCATAGTTTCGGGGAGTCTCCGAAGGAGACACGAAGGCTACCGAAGGGTCGCTGAGGCGCCACGAACCCAGGAGTCAGGAGTCTCCCAGGGCCACCTCAGGGGAGCCAAAGGGTGTCCGGGGCACCTCGGCACATGGACACCCCGCACGCTACGAAGGCCAGAGAGTATCGGTGGACCAAGTGCACCAACTAGATGGACCAAGGCTAGGAAGGTTCACCGTGGGCCCAATGCTACGCGTAGGGATAGAAAAAGCCTCTGCAACCACTATGGGCGTATGACCTTTTTAGGGTAGATCCGTAATCTCATGTACCCTGTCGGAAGGCTATAAATAGCCACCTCCCCATGTAATAACTCAGACCCAATTTTTAGGACAATTAATACACATTTACTCCTGACAATCGATCCCCTCTTCGAGGATCCCTCGGTCCCTCGTGTAAACACCGAGGATTCCTTTTTTCTACTCTAGCCTTTCTTGCTACGACAGAGATGGTATGTTGTTATATGCGGTACCGAAATATATCATTCTAAGACTAAACTGGCATGACCTTCGAAACAGTACTGACAAGTATGGTTCGGGGAGCTTTTAGTGGTGGGGGTTGGTTAGTCTGTTGTTGTTGGTTCAAGAATGGCGGCGGCGCAACGCTCCAACAACCATCCAGCTTTGATTTGATCATGCAACTAACCACGAACACGCATGATGTCATTTCAACAGAAATCGAATGTCTGCATGTACGGCGCCGCACTGCGCAGGAGACCCTCTCACGGCAGCGCCATGCTGTTATTTGGTCATCTTGTCCTGTATGCATGCGACGCGACGCGACGCCGGCGGGTTGGAAGGCCGCCGCAAACAACCACGGGAATTCGCAGGTGGGCTGGGTCGTCTTGCTATGCACTGGACCGATGAGACGGCCCACATTGCCACGGATTGCACAGAAACGACGACACCAAGAGACGATCTTTATTCCGTTTGGATTTGGATTTGGATTTGGGGGGAAAGAGAAGTGACCCCGGTGGCCGGAGCAGCATCAGCATCGAAGATGACGTCCAGCTTTTCGTTCCCGGAGATGACGCCGGCGCAGGTGGCGGAGGCGCTGCACACCTACGGCCTCGCCCCCGCCGCCAACCTCCGCACTGACGACATTGCCAAACCCCAGCCCGACCTCCTCCCCTCCGTCCTCTCCCTCTTCCTCGCCTCCGTCGTCGACCCCCTCGGGTACACTGTTATATCCTCCTCCTCCTCCTCACCCACCAACTTACCGCAGGCACGGTTTCCTATTCCTTCATTTGGGGGTTTCCTTTTTCCAGGGACGACCTCGACGGCGACGACGCGCAGCTAGGGTTCCAGGCCCTGGAGGCGCTTGACAACCCGGAGCACCACACCGAGGCCATCCGGGTGCTGCGCCTCTACCGCAAGGCGCGGGGCTTCCTCGACTCCATCCAGTTCCACGGATTCACACTCCGTGATCTCCTCCGCCCCGACCCACGCCGCGTCGCCTACATCCTCAGCGCCCTCATCAACTTCCTCTACTACAGGGACGACAAGCTCAGCCTCCTGCAGCCCATCGTCAATGAGTTCCCCAACTCCGATGAGCGCCGCATGGAGCTCAAGACCAAGATTGCTGAGGTGTTCACTGTTTATGCAGCTCTCATTTGGGAAAATGCTCGCAGAGAAGAGATGCTTAAAGTGCTTCTTTTGTTCCTTTTTTTGGTGGGGTTTTCTCATGCAGCATCATAAGGCCATTGCGGATCACGAGCTCGCGGCACAGATGGAGGAGCCGTTGGTCCAGCTGCTGGAGGCGGAGGTCAATGGCCTGAGGCAGAAGATTCAGGACTACAACAAGCAGCAGATGGCGCTGCGAGGAAAAGCCAAAGCCATAACTGACAAGAAAGAGGAGATCCTCAGCAAGGTGCTGAATGCTGATTCTTACCTTGTGTTAGCATCATTACCTTTTCTTCCTTTTGTGAGGACGCTTTAGGTTGCTCTTCATGTCTTACAAGCCAAAACCCTGTTATGCTGTGCTTAGGTCTAGTGCGGCTGATACACAACTCAGGATTAGGGACTTATATTTTGTATGCAACATTGCTCATATAGGTTGACTTGAAACTTCTCATCACCTACTGAATTGTGTTATTAATAGTGAAGAATTCTTCTACTTTGTCCTGAATTGTTTTACATGTGTAGAATTATTCTACTTTGCCCTATCCCATTTATGAACTAGATTGATCCGAGTATTCAGAATTTCAGATATGTTTTCAGAGTCGGTGATTGAGTCGAAACCTAAAAATACTGTCTTTTTTGTAGTACTAAAAAAGTCATTGGACTTTGAAGTGGTGAGGCTGTAGCCATTAGGCCAAACACCCCTCTAGCTCCGGCTTCTTGACTTTCAGAAGCCAGAACTTCATATCTCCAGCTTCTGTAGGTTAGATTCGCTACGGGCTAAATAGGGCCAGAAGGTCTACGGATTACCATTTGGGGAAGTGATTTTTGTGCATAATTGATAACGTTGACGTATAATCAGCGCTTTTGTCACCAATTCCTTGACCAATTGGTATTCAGCTATCTCAGCTGTACTTAGTAAATGTGGACATTGAACAGTTCAAAATTTCAACTTGAATTTGCTCTCGTTAACTCAAACTGAAATTATGATGCTATACAAAAGCAATAGTTTACTCCATAACACTCATATAAAAAAGAAAACTTTACTCCATAATACTGGATTTGCTGCTTCTTTGTTTTCCTTTTGCAGATGTCCCAAGCTGATTTTGAGTTGATGAAACATGCCCAAGAAAATTCCAAGCTGTTGTCCAGAATTGTTCAGTCCCCAGAGAAGCTTCAAGTAAGATCTCTTTCCTTTTTTGATTTATTACTGCAGGCATACTCTTCAATCTTGATATTGATGGTCTGCCATTATGCTCCAAAATGTTTGGTCATGTTTATTATTTGACTTGTTTCAACGCACAACCATCTTTGGTTGGCAGTGACTGCTTTGTTCCTTGGTTATTTTATTCTTCATTTCGTCATGCAATGATTTTCACACCCTCCATGTTATTAGGTTGTTAAGCGTTGATCCATGCTTTTTATATTGGTTAATGCACTCCTAAAATAAAAGGGATGTTGTTTAGGTTCGTATTATTGCTTGTGCAACATTCGAATGAACCTACGAAAGAGAGTTATATTATTATGTCGAATTGTCAAGGCCTTTTTTTTGCTCCTTCAACTTCTGACTGAAGGGTCCATTTCTGGTGTAGAACTTTGTGTACACATCCAAAATATGTTTTCTAGAAAACAATAGCGAAGTTCATTCAGTCTCCAAATCATTGATAGGTGAGGTCCACTAGTTGGCCTCATATAGTAATCAGGAAGGTTGTTATGGGCCTGAAAAAATAGACCTTTGAACAGTTAACTTGTGAGGGACTAAAAAAGTATTTATTCAGAAGAATGTTTCTGCTTTAATACGATGATTGAATGGTTCACAAACTGCATTATAATTTGTGAGAGAACTGAAAATTTTGAAGATATTATTTTGCCACGCCCATGCTAAAAAACTGAAGATTCCATTCAAGGAATCCTATGGATTTCAGTGTTATCTTCTACAAGAAAATAATATGCCATGTTTGCCCTTAGTGATTACAACTAGTACAGTAAGGGTACTGCAATTGTCTCAACTGTCAACAGAACTTTGTAACTTGATTCGCTTGGAATCTGGTTTGAATTATTTGTTCATTAAAAATCGTAATTGTCCCTGGATTCTCTATCTTGGTTCTTGAGTATATGATCAGTAGCTTCCTTAGAAGTGCCTTTTGGAAGTACATACAAGTATACAACCTTGAATTGATCAGATCAACACTATTCACTTCTATCAGCATTGTAAACGTTTTTTGGGAGCTTGCATGACTAATTGTGAATTTTATTTTCTATTAAAGAGGGCTCTTGAGGAGAAGAAATCAGTCCGTGCTGAGTTGAAGAACTCAGAGAAGATGGCAATGCAAAGTGTTCAAGAGAAAACCGCTACTTTGGAGATCTATAGTAAGGTGCTCTTGTTCCACTTTCCATCAGAACAGGCCAATGCTAGAAGTTTACTTGTTGATGCCAATTGGTTGCAACAACTTGTTACAGTTTTACTTAAATGTAATATAATAAAATGGAATTCTGACAAATCTATAGCAGTTCCTCTGTTTGTTATGTATGGTTTTCTAGGAGACTTTAGTTTCCTGATGTTTATCTCCAATATTTTGGATCTATTTGTTTGTTACTACAGCTTGTGGGGCTAGCTTGTAGAATGATTGGCACTTGCTGCTGTTCCTTGTGATGCTTCACCACTATTATTCCTAAATACTCCCTCCGTTTTTTTACTTGTCGTTTTGGACATCGACAAGGTCTCCAATACACACATTTGACCACTACTTTTTCTTCTTCTAATTATATGTTAGTAGAAATTAATAAAAATATAATGATATGGAAGTACTTTTGGTGACAAATATACTAATACCTTTTAGTTTTACGCGCGACAGATCTAAATGGTATTGTGTATATTAGTGGTTAAAGTTTTAAAAGTTCGACATCTATTTGAGAACTGATGAGCGATTACTCCATTTATGTAATTGCATGCTAAAGTATCTCTGTTTTGCAGGCTTATGAAAAACTGTCGAAGCAATTCTCTAAAACCCAGGCTTTACAGGAACAAGTATGAATAGCTGCAAAGCTGGATTGTAAGTTGTATCTGGATTATTCTAATGATGATACTGTAGTAACTCTTCTATTTGTTATCCTGCTAGGTTACGGCTGCTAGAACTGTCGAGAAGGAAGTTAAAGCACGCAAAGCTAAGCTTAGCAATGATAGTGTCTCAATTATGGCCCTTGACGCAAAGATTGTTGAATGGCAAGGAAAAGGTTGTCATTCTAAATGTATTTTTTTGGGTACAATATGGCTTTTGCACACGTATATGGACATCCATATACTATCACCACCATCAAATGTGCCTCAAGATTAACGCAAACTTTCAAAGTTCAAAACACCACCCCATCTTCTTGTCCTTTGCATCAATCTTGAGGCACTTTGGAGATAGTATATAGATGTCCATATACATGTGGACTTGTATTTTCTCTTTTTTGGTAGTATCGCTTATGTGTCTTATGCTCCCTTCTTTTAAACACTCCTTTCCTCACAATGCATGAACCCCTTCGGATTAGTACATGAAACTGAGGAGCGTCTCAAAGCGAAAGAGAAAGAAAGGGACCAAAGAATACAGATGAAAATCAGAAGCTGGCTACTTTGAGGTCTGAAATAGAATGGAAACTTCAGTGCCTCGAACCTAGAGAAAGGAAAGTAGAGGCAATGGTTGCAAAGGTGATGTTTTTGTACTGAGATCAAGGCTGGTTTAAACTTGAAGTCCTTTTGAACTGATAGTCTTTCGGCTTTAGGAGTTATTGCTTGGAGGCTGATTAGTATTTAACTATTTATCACTGCCATTAGTCCAGAAACACAAGCTATGCATCTCTTTGACTAAGCCTGCGGATCTTGTTGTCTTGTTGATTGTATGTTCATATCTCTAAAATTTCTGACACATTGTTTTCCTTTCTGTCATCACATAGGCTGCTGATTTATGTTCTGAAGCTGATTCAGTAAGCGTTGCTGCCACAGAAAAACAACAGGAAATACATGCTAAATTTGAAGAAATTGTGCCGGCGGTATGTTTGAGTTAGAAGCATATTTCCTAAAATCATCGATAAAATAGTGCTTCTTTTCAATAATTATATGCATACTTGCTAATATAATCTTTATCCAGTTCAACTACTACATGGATACTGTTAACCCTTTCTTGGAACGAGTCGAGGAGGTGGGCAGAGAAACATTACAACGATTAGATCGCCATTGAGAAGATCGATCTGCTGTTGAGTTGAAGTTCCCAGCTGATGTGGCTGCACCTATCATAATATTTTGATAAGTTGTAGATCGTTGTTATGCTAATATTCCACTTCTGCCTTCTGGGAGCGTCAAGTTTTCAACTTTATGCCCTGTAATCTAGCGCCTCCTCGTGCATATATTTGGAGTATATAGACAATTTGTAAACCGAACCATCTACATCTAGTGAGTTAGTGACTCCATGTTTTTAAATTACTCCCTCCGACCTCAAACAGTTCATGCTGTTATGAATAGCGATTGTATTACCAGGAGGCCAAAGGACCAGTATATATATACAAAGTACATGAGGTGATGTGCAAATAATCCCCCATAACAATGGGGAATAACACACTATACATATATTTCTAACACTCCTCCTCAAACTCATGGTGGATCAACAACACTGAGTTTGGAGAGGTAGAAGCCGTGCTGTGCTCGAGTCTAGGCCTTCGTGAAGAAATCTGCTATCTGAAGCTCTGAAGGCACATACTGAAGAGCAATCACCTGATCATGCACGCAAGATCTCATGAAGAAAGCATCAACACCAATATGTTTGGTGAGCTCATGCTTCACAGGGTCACGGGCAATACTGATAGCACATGTACTATCTAACAAGAGAGGATTCGGTGTAGTGACAGAAACACCAAAATTCTCAAGTAACCACCATAGCCAAGTAATCTCTGTTGTCAAGAGAGCCATAGCTAGCAACTCAGCATCTGCACTCGAATGGGACACTGCAGTCTGTTTCTTCGTCTTCCAGGCAATGAGAGAACCACCAAGAAAAACACAGTAAGCAGAGATAGACCGGCGATCGGAGGGATCGCGCCCAAGTAGCATTCGAATAAGCCTGGTCAGAACGAGTGGAGTGTGGAAAGAAGAGACGGCGAGAGATAGTCCCACGAAGGTATCGCAGAACTCAAGAAGATGGTCAGAGTGGACTGAGAGGGAGCAGAGACGAACTGACTCAGAATGTGGACTGGATAAGTGATATCCGGACGAGTAACGGCAAGGTAGACAAGACTCCCAACAAGATGACGATAGCGAGTCGGATCAGAAAGAGGCTCGCCATCAGAGGGTCGAAGGTGAACATTGAGCTCCATGGGAGTCTCAACAGTACGCTGATCAGTGAGAGAGGCGCGATCAAGAAGATCCTGAATACTTCTCTTAGGACATAAAGAAAACATCTGGAGTGGAAGTAACCTCAATCCCAAGGAAGTAACGAAGATGACTAAGATTCGACATAAGGAACTGCTCACTAAGACGAGCCTTGACAAAGGTAATGTACTCATAATCATCTCCAGTAATGATTATATCATCAACATACAGAAGAAGAAGAGTCTGACCACGAGATGAAGTGTGGACAAAGAGCGCAAGATCATGATCACTAGATGAAAAGCCAGCAGCAGTGACCACAGAGGAGAAGCACTCAAACCAAGCACGAGAGGCTTGCTTAAGGCCATAGAGAGAGCGACGAAGGCGACAGACCATGCCCTCAGGAACAGAATACCCAGGTGACGGATGCATGTAGACCTTCTCACGTAACTTGCCATTAAGAACGGCATTCTTGACATCAAGCTGAGAAACAGACCAGCGGCGAACAGACGCCACCGAAAGAAGAGTGCGGACAGTGGTCATGTGGGCCATAGGAGCAAAAGTCTCGTCGTAGTCACGACCATGCTATTGTTGGAAGCCACAAGCAATAAAACGCGCCTTATAGCACTCAAGAGGGCCATCAGAGCGAGTCTTAATCTTATAGACCCACTTACACGTGATGGGACGAGAGTGAGATGGAAAAGGAACAAGATCCCAAGTGCCAAGGCCGAGGCGTGAATCTACTCACCATGGCATCTTGCCACTCGGGGTGAGTAACAAGATCCCAGAGAAGACAAGCTCATGAGTAGCTGCACCAAAGAAACCAAAAGCAGGGGGGGCGAATCGATCGGGCGATCGCGGAGAGCGTAGCGAGGAGAAGATGACCCATCAGGGGAAGATGGAGCATCAGGAGAAGATGGAACATCAGGAGAAGATGGCTAGATCCTCAATGCGAGGTCGACGAGTGTAGAAGGGAGGGGAAAAAGGTACTGTAGTGGGAGGAGCCTAAGGAGCCGTAGGAGACGAAGCAGGCGACGACAACGGCAGAGAGGCCACAGGAGGAATATGTGGAGACTCAGTGGGACGAGTGGACGAGGGCAAGACAGATATAGGTGTATCTGGAAAGGTAAAAAAACAGATACTCCACAGAAGAAGCCGAAGGAGAGGCAGGACGTGGGTAGAAGGGACGAGGCTCGTCGAAAGTCACATCCCGAGAAATCTGCATCCGTCGACCAACAGGATCCCAGCACCGATAGCCCTTGTGCTCGGCATTGTATCCCAGAAAAACACACTCAACAGACTGAGCAGTCAATTTGGTGCGAGGGGCGAGGAGAACGTAACAAGCGCAACCAAACAGACGAAGGGCAGAGTAGTCAGGAAGAATACCACAAAGACACTCAACAGGGATCGCACCCTGAAGAGCAGAAAAGGGCTGGATGTTGACAAGATAGTTGGCGGTGGAAACAACTTCGGCCCAAAAGTGAGGTGGAATAGAGGCGGCAATCATCAGTGCATGAGCCGTCTCAAGGAGGTGACGATGCTTGCGCTCAGCGACACTATTCTGAGCATGAGCACCAGGACAAGAGAACTGAGCGAGAGTGCCCTGCTCAGCAAGGAAGCTGCGCAGGTAACGATAGAGGTACTTGCCAGCAGAGTCAACATGAAAGACACGAAAAGGAGTGGAGAACTGTGTGTGAACCATAGTGGCAAATTGTTTATAGATATACAAGGCCTCACTATGAGAAGACATGAAATATATCCAAGTGTGGCGAGAGAAATCATCTATAAATATGATATAATATCGATGACCTCCTTTCGAAATGAAGGGAACCGGACTCCAAACATCTGAATGAACAAGATCAAATGGACGCTGAGACACTGACTCACTGTGAGGATGAAAGCATCTAGGCCCCTAAAAATTGTTTTGGTAATTAATGACAATATGAGAATATGGGATTAACGGGTTTATTGAGTATTTACAAGGTTAAGTCCCATTGGTGAACTTATTGATGCAAAGATGCATGCCAAAGGATGAAATGGAGATCTACAAGACTTTAAGTCAAGGTACAAATAGTCTAGGATCCTTTTGTATTTTACCGGTCTTAGGAGTTTGGTTGGAAGACCGGATTATAGGATAAATGCCGTACTATTAAGAGGGATCATGGCTAGTAGCTTGATAGCATGTTCTTGTGGCATATGGATCAATTTTAGGATCATGCATGCATTTAAATTGAACTTGCCATTGAATTCGAAAAACAACCGGGCCTTTACCCTAATATCGAAGTCTGCTTGAGTTTTGCAATGGTTGTCTGCATGATCTTGATTGTCTGCGGCGACATCTTGCGGTACTACCGCACATCGGACGTTCCGAAATTTATATGGCGGTTGTATAATAACAGAACAAGTGTAATTTCGCTCCGAATCCTCTCCTGAGAATCGGACGTTCCGGCCTAATAATCGGATGAACCGCACATCGGTTGTTCCGGTTATTAGACGGCGGTTGTAAAATTCCAGAGCAATTGCATTTTCCAGCTGAGCGAAACCCTGATATCGGATGAACCGAAAGTTTGCCGGCGGTTGTACCGCTCCTCTTTTAACGGCTATGTCAGAGCATTTAATGCGGTTAAAATAGCCGTTACTATTGCTTTTTTTAGAGTGCGGTTGTACCGGCCGTGTACCTCCGGTTGTACCGATTTTCTCTGGAAAATCGGGAACTTCTCCCCAACGGTTGGATTTTTTGGTGGAGGCTATAAATACGTCCCCAACTGCCCAAGGCTAAACAAACAACTCATTTATCACTCATAGAACCTTTTGAGTTTTGAGCATTCACTCAACACTCAAAACCTCTTGTGCATTCATTGTGAGTTTGTTGAGAGTCATTCAAGTGCATTCATACTCCTAGTTGATCCTTGTGCACTTGAGTGCCGTCAAGTGAAGCCCGGTGATTTATTACTCTTGGAGTGGTGCCGCACTCCTAGGCGGCTTAGCGGAGAGCACGGTGATCTCTTCAAGAAGAGTGTGAAGAGGCCGGTGCAAGCTTGTGAGTGGTTGGTGTTCACCATCTCCTGAGCGGAGGAAGAACAACCAAAGTGAACGAGGAAGGCTTAATTAGTGGAGCCGGCTTGACGTGTCAAGCTTCCTCAACGTGGACTAGTGAAGACCAAGCAAGTCTTCGATACCACAGGAAAAACATCCTCGTGTCTTTGTGGTTATTTCTTGTCTTTACAATTCCGCATTTATATTTCTAGCTTATTTATTATGATTGAATTGCTTAGCTAGAAGTATAACTTGTTAAGATTAAGTTATTAATTGGCTAAAATTGTTAAATTGTTAAAAAGTTTAAAAACCTCCTATTCACCCCCCTGTAGTCGGTTATCCTTGATCCTACAAGTGGTATCAGAGCTTGGTCTCTCATTGTTTTAGACTTAACCGTCTAAGAGAGAAAAGGATGGCTAGTGAGGGATTTGCTATAGGAAAGGCTTCTTTCTTTGATGGCTCTAATTATGCTTATTGGAAAATTAGAATGTCAATTTATTTAAAGGCCATGAATTTAAGCTTATGGAGAATTGTAGATAAGGGTTATGTCATGCCTCTTAATCCACAACTACCCACGGATCAAGAGACACGTAACACTCAACTAAATGCTCAAGCTATGAATGCTCTATTTGGTGCTTTGAGTGTGGATGAGTTCAATAGAGTGAGCAACTTGGAAACCGCTCATGATATTTGGACCACCCTCTCGGAAATTCATGAGGGAACATCCACGGTCAAAGAAGCTAAATTGTATAGGCTTAAAATCAAATATGAGACGTTCACAATGTTGCCTCATGAAAACATCAATGAGATGTATTCAAGACTCAACAACATTGTGAATGAGCTCAAAGGCCTTGGGACTAATCTTCTTGATGTTGATGTTGTTCGTAAGATGCTTAGGGCTCTTCCGGACAAATATGGGACGTTGGTGACGCTATTTCTCAACTCTCCCGAGTTGCCAAGAATGACACCAACGGGACTTTTGGGCAACCTCATCACAAATGAGTTGTTCAAAAAGGACAAGGAAGAACTATTGGAGACATCCTCCTCAAAGAAGAAAATTACCGCTTTCAAAGCCAAAGCGGAATCAAGTGATGATGAGGAAGAAGAGGATGAATCCGATGAGGAGTATGCACTCCTTGTGAGAAGAATGAAGAGGGTCATGAAGAGGCGCCTAATAGAAGTTATAACTTTGACAAGTTCAAGAAGGGCAATCCTCAAATGACAAGAAGAGATATAGCAATATTCGATGCTATAATTGTGAAGAAAAGGGACACATAGCTTCTCGTTGTCCCGAAAAGAAGGATGACAAGAGCAAGCCATTCAAGAAGAAGGAATACAACGGTAAAAAGAAGCTTTACAAGGATGGCAAAAATGAAGCTCACATCGGAGAGTGGGATTTAAATGATGAGTCAAGCGACTCCGACTCCGATTCCAATGAAGAAGAATCCCCCAAGAAAAGGGGGCTAGTCGGTATAGCCATCAAGGAAGCTTCATCGCTATTCTCCACTCCTACTTGCCTCATGGCAAAAGGAGATAAGGTAAAATCCATTATTAGTGACGAACCAACTTATGATGAATTAATGGATATGCTTGATGATTTAAATGAATATCTTGGAAAAGAAAAATCAAAATATAAGGTCTTAAATAAAGAATACTTTACTCTAAAAGATTCTTATATGGAGCTTAAGGAAACTCACAACTTGCTTATCCAAGAAAATTCACATAAGTCTTGTTCTAGTGTAGGAATTACATGTGATATTATTGATAAAATGCCTAGTATAGAAATTGCTAAGACTAGTGCATATACTTCATGTGATGACCTACTTGCTATGCCATGTTGATCAAGTGATGATTCAAATGTTAATTTAGCAAATGCCTGTGATCCTTTGCTCATTGTTGAAAATCATGAACTAAAAGAACAAGTGACCAAGCTAAGCAAGAGCTTGGAAAGATGTTTCAAGGGTAAGGCCACTCTTGACAAACTTTTGAGTGAGCAAAGGTGTTCATTCAACAAGGAAGGTCTTGGGTATGTGCCTAAGAAAGGCAAGAAGCGGTAAATAAGCCCACAAGTTTTGTGAGGCAAAATGGTAAGTATTGCTATAAGTCTTGGGAAATAGGACATATACAACAAAATTGTCCTAAGGGTAAGGTTCCATCTCTTGGTATATATGATTCATGCTATATGCTTAGAAAATCTAAGGATGGTAAAGTAATTGCTCATTTTGTTGGCACTTCAATTATGGGCGCTAAAAAGAATGCTATTTGGGTGCCTAAATCCTTGGTTACTAACCTCCAAGGACCCAAACAAATTTGGGTACCTAAAAGAACTTGACTCTTGTTTTGTAGGTGAACTATAAGACCGATAGAAAACATTGGGTGCTTGATAGTGGATGCACTCAACACATGACCGGTGATAGAAAAATGTTCACCACATTCGAGAATGGAAAAGGAGTAGACAAGATCACGTTCGGCGATAATAGTAAAGGAAAGGTATTAGGATTGGGTAAAATTGCTATCTCAAATGACCTTTCCATTTCTAATGTTTCTCTAGTAGAATCATTAAACTTTAACTTACTATCCGTTGCTCAAATATGTGATCTTGGACTAATTTGCTCATTCTCTAGTGAAGGTGTTACCATTTCTAACGCAAATGATAGCTCTTTAGCTTTCAAAGGCTTTAGATTTGGAAATCTTTACTTAGTTGATTTTAGTTCAAGAGAATCTTGTTTAAAAACTTGCTTAATCGCTAAAACCTCATTGGGTTGGTTTTGGCATAGAAGGCTAGCTCATGTTGGAATGATTCAACTTAAAAAGCTTTTCAAACATGATTTAGTTGTTGGCTTGAAAGATGTGAAATTTGAGAAAAATAGACTTTGTAGTGCTTGTCAAGCCGGTAAACAAGTCGCTAATTCTCATCCTTCCAAAAGTATCATGTCAACTTCTAGACCATTGGAACTCTTACATATGGATTTGTTTAATGACAACCTATAAGAGTATCGGGGGTAATAGCTATTGTTTAGTCATTGTGGATGATTACTCTAGATATACATGGGTATTCTTCCTAGATGATAAAGGTGAAACCTCCGGAATTTTCAAAAGATTCGCAAAAAGGTCTCAAAATGAATTTGATTTCAAAATAAAGAAAATCCGTAGTGATAATGGTTCCGAGTTCAAAAATACTAAAGTTGAGGACTTTTGTGACGAACTTGGAATAAAGCATGAACTTTCCACAACCTACACTCCGGAGCAAAATGGAGTTGTAGAAAGAAAAAATCGTACATTAATTGAAATGGCTAGGACAATGCTTGATGAGTACAATACTTCCGATAGTTTTTGGGCGGAAGCTATTAACACCGCTTGTCATGCCATAAATCGTCTTTATTTGCACCGTCTTTTGAAAAAGACTTCCTATGAGCTAATTGTAGGAAGAAAACCGAACATCTCTTACTTTCGTGTTTTTGGTTGCAAGTGTTACATTTTAAAGAAGGGTGTTCGTCTTTCAAAATTTGATAGTCGTTGCGATGTTGGTTTCTTGCTTGGTTATTCTTCAAATAGCAAGGCTTATCGTGTCTTCAACAAAAACTCCGGTTTAGTTGAAGAAAGGCACGATGTGCAATTTGATGAAACTAATGGCTCTCAAGAAGAGCATGAGAATTTGGATGATGTAGGAAATGAAGCTTTGAGGAAAGCAATGGAGCATATGCAAATAGGTGATATCAAGCCCGAAGATGATCCATCATCTTCCACTCAAGTTGAGGCTCCAACCTCTTCCACTAATCAAATACAAATTATTGAAGAGGACAACAAAGAAGATGATCAACCATCCAACCTACCACCAAGAATTCACAATGCAATTGCGAAGGATCATCCAATAGACCAAATATTGGGTGACGTAAGTAAGGGTGTCCAAACTTCGCTCTCGTATTGCTTCTTTTTGTGAACATTACTCTTTTGTCTCTTCTATTGAGCCAAAGCATGTAGAAGAAGCACTTGAAGATCCGGATTGGGTGAATGCTATGCATGAAGAACTCAATAACTTCACCCGGAATGAAGTTTGGACATTGGTGGATCGACCCAAGGAACACAATGTTATTGGAACTAAATGGATCTTTAGGAACAAACAAGATGAAAATGGTTTGGTTGTTGAAACAAAGCAAGATTGGTCGCTCAAGGTTTTCACAAGTTGAAGGTTTGGATTTTGGTGAAACTTTTGCTCCGTAGCTAGACTTGAGTCAATTCGGATATTACTTGCTTTTGCATCATGCTTTGATATTAAATTATTTCAAATGGATGTTAAAAGTGCATTCTTAAATGGTAAAATATCCGAACTTGTCTTTGTTGAACAACCTCCGGTTTTGAAGATCCTAAAATCCAAATCATGTCTATAAACTCTCCAAGGCGCTCTATGGTCTTAAACAAGCTCCTAGAGCATGGTATGAACGCCTGTAGAGATTTTCTAGTCTCAAAAGGATTCAAAATCGGAAAATTGATTCAACTTTATTTACTAAAGTTTTAGAGGATGATTTCTTTGTATGTCAAATTTATGTTGATGATATCATATTTGGTTCTACTAATCAAGATTTTTGCGAAGAATTTGGTGATATGATGTCTAGGAATTTGAAATGTCCATGATCGGAGAATTGAGCTATTTTCTTGGACTTCAAATCAAGCAACTTAAAGATGGAACCTTTGTGAGCCAAACCAAGTACATAAAAGATTTGATCAAGAAGTTTGGCATGGAGGATGCAAAACCGATCAAGACTCCCATGGCAACCAACGGTCATCTCGACTTAAATGAGGGAGGTAAATCGGTAGATTTAACGCTTTATAGGTCTATGATTGGTAGTTTGCTTTATCTTACCGCATCTAGGCCCGATATTATGTTTAGTGTTTGCATGTGTGCACGATTTCAAGCAACTCCAAAAGAGTGCCATTTAATGGCCGTTAAAAGAATACTAAGATATTTAAAGCATTCCTCTAGCATTGGCCTTTGATTCCGAAAGGTGCTAAATTTGATTTAATTGGATATGCCGATTCGATTATGCGGGTTGCAAAGTGGATAGAAAGAGCACCTCGGGTAGTTGTCAATTCTTTGGAAGATCTCTAGTATCATGGTCATCCAAGAAACAAAACTCCGTAGCATTATCCACCAAAAGCGAATATGTTTCGCGGGAAGTTGTTGTGCTCAATTGCTATGGATGAGGCAAACATTGATGGATTATGGAATTAAAATTGATAAAATGCCTCTTTTGTGTGACAATGATAGTCGTGAAAATTGCTAATAACCTGTTCAACACTCAAGAACCAAGCATATAGATATTCGCCACCATTTCTTGAGAGATCATGTGAGCAAGGGAGATATTGAAATTAGCCACATAAGAACCGAAGACCAATTAGCGGATATTTTCACCAAGCCATTAGATGAAGGCCGCTTTTGCAAATTGAGGAATGAATTAAATGTCATAGACTATTCAAATGTTGTTTGAACTCTTGCCTCATGTTTTATGTTTCATTTGATGTTATTTGAGTATTTTATGAAAATAATTTTCAAATCTTTATTAAAAATAGCTATGATCATAAAATTATGTTCCTTGATAGACAATAGTCTACTCTATGCATAATGATCCTTAATGATATTTACTTGAGTGCAAAACTAGGGATCATTTGCAAAACAATCTCAGTTCCTAGAAAATCCTGAAAGTCCTAGGATAATCGGAACAACCGGCGTTATCTGCTGTGATGCGACCATGATCTTGATACTGACCGGCGTTATAACAATGCAGATGAAAGTCTTGGAACAACCGAGCGGTATTTGATCGGAACAACGCGTCGATTTTGGGAGAAAAATTAATCGCCTTTCGGTTATTCTTTTTCCCACTTAAACCCCGGAAACGGCTCGTCCGCCTTCAAACCGTCCGTTTCTCTCTTTCTCCTTCTCTCTCGCGCGTGCGACTCTCCTCCTCAAATCCACTTGCAAGTTCATCAATCTTTCGATTTCTTGGATTGCAAGCATCTCGAGGATTGACTCCTTCGATTCTTGAGGTAATCCTCAATTAATCCTGTTCTTGTCCCCATTGAAACCCTAGAACTCCTTGAGTCTCGGTTTTAGGGTTCTTTGAGATTGATCTTGATTTACGGTATTCTAGAAGAACAAATGTGGTTGTTTGATATCTTGAGGTTATTGAGCATCCATATTATGCACTCACACCACAAGATTTCATAAATTTCCTAAGAATCATCCAACCCTAGAAATCGTCAGGACAATCGGATCATCCGATTCTTGAGCGCGGATCAACCGCTTCTGCGGTTGTTAAAACCATGAGCTGCGGTTCATCCGATTATCGACAAGAAATCCGAAAATCAATTTCACTACATTAATTTCTATTCCTTGATTATCTTTGATTCCTACTGTCTCTATCTAGATGCCAAGGATGCGAGGATCAAAAAGAAAAGCTCATGGCTCATCAAGACAAGGATCTTCAGCCTCTCAACCTTCTGAAGATTCTCCTCGAGCTTTGCAAATAGGGAGGACTCGCCCTGCTGCTCCTATTCGTCAGACTCGCTCCGTTCGACAAAAAACTGTGTCTGAAAAAGGAAAGAGGATAGCTTCTGAAACTGAGTCTGATAGTGGTTCAGAAGAAAGATCAAGTGAGGAGTTAGAATCAGAAGAAGAAGAAGAAGAAGTTCCTGCCAGGACAGAGGATGATTTGATAGACCCTCCAGGAACTCCAATTGATTTACACCTCCTCTCAGCTGATGATTATGCAATCAAGAGGCATGTAAATCAATTCCTTTTGAAGAATGACTCGCTCAATCCGAAATTTCACACGGTTTTTCAAGAACAAGTCTATGAACAGCTTTATGACCGTCATAGAAAATTTGCAGAACACAGATGGATTAAGTGGGCTAATATCAATATTTTGGACAATTACTGATAGGGTTTATCGGCTTTTCTCTGAGTAGGTCTTCATGACCTTGTGGGAATAAAGCGAATTACGATGACAAGTGATTAGGCGGTTTATGCCACTTGTACATGTCTCGACTGAACACTTTTAAATGGATGTCGGTGCAGAACTCTAGAAAGCACTAAAGAAGAATTTGAGAGAGTCTTGAGGGTCCAATCAAACTCTTGGGCAAAGATCTTTGAGAGTCTTTGCTTTACTAGTCCTCGCTGAGTAAGCACTATGACACTTCATCAAATACAAGTCGGGCACTATCCTTTGGACTTAAGTAGGAAGTGAGTATGATTAACGAGATTATTAATCATACATTTTATCCTAAAAGTGGTAACTTTGATGCCGGTCGGGGGCATGTTTGGAACATGATTGAGCATATTATGGAGGGAATAAAGTTTGATGTGGTGGATGTAATTCTTAATGGCATAGCCTCCTCAAAGAATGATAGAGTTAAGAGGATCTACTATGCACCATACATCATGGCCTTAATTGTAAGGAAAATGGAGTATCGTGGTGGTTTGGGATCAGCTCATAAGCCTTACAAACCACGAGATGGTATCCCTCCTCCTCCTCCTTCTCGCCGAGACATTGAGGATAATCCAGCTGATGTTGAGGTTCCTCCTGTGGCTCCTGCTCCTGCTGAAGGTGTTCTTGCTCAAGTTCTTCAAAATCAGCAGCTTCTCCTTAGCACCTTGCAAGATATGAAGCAAGAACAAACTGAGCTAAGCAACAGGCTAACTCACTTGGCGACAGTTCAGACTGAGATCCATCACAAGCTCACTGATATGGAGTTGGTTCGAAATGATTTCCATAGTGAGGTCCATAATAGGATGGCTGCCATGATGGAGAGCATCAATGATATGGAGGATGTACTGAAGGCCCCTCAGCGATATTCCTTCTCTCGTCGTCCTAAGACATCCTCTGGGCCATCCGCACCTCCTCCGGCTCTGCACTGCTCTTGTTACGAGTTACGCACCAAATCCGATCTTCACTCCTCTGCACCTGACCATCGAGCAGTTGCTCCAGATCTGTCATTACTACCGAAGTCGGCATCTTGGATCTGGCGCTGCTACTCAGCTTCTCCTCCAGAGCAGCCACGCTCCTCCGGACTCGGCTCCTCGGCCCCGAGTCTCGAGATCCGGCTCCTTCTCGGCCAAAGACAGACCCGTCTTCCCAGGCGTCGCTCCTCCTCCTCGAGATCCGGTTATGCGAGTTGTTTTTGGTACCTTGATGCCAAAGGGGAGAGAATGAGAAGATTTGGAAGACATAGATTTAGGGGAACAAGCGCAAGCTTTTGCTACTATATTATATATGTGTTGAACTCTTGTGCTTGTAATAGTTTAATTATGCATTTTTATCTTGTTGAACTTGTTGGATGCTCTGGATGCTTATAATATTATCTTAAATGCAATCTCGGTCATTGTCATATCTTATTATTGCATTTCCTCAAGTTCAAATTTTGTTAAAGAAACTCCTCAAAATTTCTCAAATTATCTCCATGTGCTTGCTAAATTGTTCTATCCTTTCATGCACATGTTTAGGGGGAGCTTTCTTTAAATTAGTCTTAACAAGAAAATAATTCTCATACATTCATTTGTGCTCATTGTAAGAATTGTTTTATTGTTAAGCCATCAATTGAATACCAATCTTTCTCACACATTTTTAGTGTTGTCATCAATTACCAAAAAGGGGGAGATTGAAAGCATCTAGGCCCTAAAATTGTTTTGGTAATTAATGACAATATGAGAATATGGGATTAACGGGTTTATTGAGTATTTACAAGGTTAAGTCCCATTGGTGAGCTTATTGATGCAAAGATGCATGCCAAAGGATGAAATGGAGATCTACAAGACTTTAAGTCAAGGTACAAATAGTCTAGGATCCTTTTGTATTTTACCGGTCTTAGGAGTTTGGTTGGAAGACCGGATTATAGGATAAATGCCGTACTATTAAGAGGGATCATGGCTAGTAGCTTGATAGCATGTTCTTGTGCCATATGGATCAATTTTAGGATCATGCATGCATTTAAATTGAACTTGCCATTGAATTGAAAAACAACCAGGGCCTTTACCCTAATATCGAATCTGCAGCTTTGCAATGGTTGTCTGCATGATCTTGTTGTCTGCGGCGACATGCGAGTACTACCTTTATCGGACGTTCAAATTTATATGGCGGTTGTATAATAACAGAACAAGTGTAATTTCGCTCTGAATCCTCTCACGAGAATCGGACGTTCGGCCTAATAATCGGATGAACCGCACATCGGTTGTTCGGTTATTAGACGGCGTTGTAAATTCGAACAATTGCATTTTCGGTGGCGAAACCACGATATCGGATGAACCGAAAGTTTGCGGCGGTTGTACCGCTCCTCTTTTAACGGCTATGTCGAGCATTTAATGCGGTTAAAATAGCCGTTACTATTCTTTTTTAGAGTGCGGTTTCTACCAGATACCTCGGTTGTACCGATTTTCTCTGGAAAATCGGAACTTCTCCCAACGGTTGGATTTTTTGGTGGAGGCTATAAATACCTCCCCAAGCGCCCAAGGCTAAACAAACGTACTCATTTATCACTCATAGAACCTTTTGAGTTTTGAGCATTCACTCAACACTCAAAACCTCTTGTGCATTCATTGTGAGTTTGTTGAGAGTCATTCAAGTGCATTCATACTCCTAGTTGATCCTTGTGCACTTGAGTGCCGTCAAGTGAAGCCGGTGATTTATTACTCTTGGAGTGGTGCCGACTCCTAGGCGGCTTGGCGGAGAGCACGGTGATCTCTTCAAGAAGAGTGTGAAGAGGCCGGTGCAAGCTTGTGAGTGGTTGGTGTTCACCATCTCGGGGCGGAGGAAGAACAACCAAAGTGAGCGAGGAAGGCTTAATTGAGGAGCCGGCTTGGCGTGTCAAGCTTCCTCAACGTGGACTAGTGAAGACCGGCAAGTCTTCGATACCACGGGAAAAACATCCTCGTGTCTTTGTGGTTATTTCTTGTCTTTACAATTCCGCATTTATATTTCTAGCTTATTTATTATGATTGAATTGCTTAGCTAGAAGTATAACTTGTTAAGATTAAGTTATTAATTGGCTAAAATTGTTAAATTGTTAAAAAGTTTAAAAACCTCCTATTCACCCCCCTCTAGTCGGTTATCCTTGATCCTACAGAGGATAAGAAAGCTGAATCTGTTTACCTAACTTACAGCCCTAACAATCTAAAGACACGTCTCCTGAGACAGACCCCAGAAGGCCACGACGAACTAAAGACGACAGACGAGATCCACACAGATGACCAAGATGGTGATGCCACTGCTAGAAAGAGCTGGTAGATGGAGTGTCAGAAGCGGAGAGACTGCCAACGACGGTGGCAGCGAAAGGAAGGTGAAGCCAGTCAAGCTCCCAGAGCTCCGTGTGGCGGTTCTGAACACAACAAGAGTCAGAGTCGAGAATGACCCGACAACCAAGGTGTAGGATCAAGGATAACCGACTAGAGGGGGGTGAATAGGATGTTTCTAAAATTAACTGTTTTAATTAGAATTTTAAACAAAATTGTTCTAACAAGGCCTCCTAGCACAATTAAACAAATAGAACAATTATGCTACTAGGGACAAATATAACTAATGACAAATATAATGAACAATTCTAGCTAAGCAAATTCAAGCACAAGTAAATGCTAGAGAATTAAATGCGGGAATGTAAAGACAAGAAATAACCACAACGAAGACCAAGACTTTTTCCCGTGGTATCAAAGACTTGTCGGTCTTCACTAATCCACGTTGAGGAGACTTGAACCAATCAAGCCGGCTCCACGAATTAAACCTTCCCTCAATTTCACTAGTGGTTGTTCTTACTCCGCTCCGGAGATGGCGAACACCGAGCCACTCACAATCTTGCACCGGGCCTCTTCACAATCTCCTTTGAAGAGATCACCGGGCTCACACCACCAAACCGTCTAGGAGACGACAACTTGGCTTAAACATGCTTAAGTGTCACAAAGATCAAAGCTTGAATCAATGCACTCGGGAGAAACCTTAACTAACTTTGTAAAATGAAATCAATGCACTCAATAGAGGAAGAACAAGCAAGAGAGCTCAAGAGTGTGTTGTGAGGTTCATCAAGGGTGAAATGCTGTAGTGGGTGAGGTATTTATAGCCTCCACCCACTGTACTAGCCGTTGGAGCTCGAAACCCTTAAGTCTTGATCGAGGGCCAGAGAATGATCGAGAATCACACACCGCAACGCATTAAATGCACCGAGAAAATAGCACATTCTGATATCCCGTCCGCATCGCAGTGATTTTTTCTACGACCGCCTACATGAAATCCAAAATCCAGAAAAACACTTACTGGAAAATGTTGACCGTATGGGTGGTCAAAACTGCGGTCACCCGAGTAATACTGAGTCGGTCAGACCGGCTTGAAGCAAACCAGAAAAAAATAGCTCTCTGGAATATGTTGACCGTGGCCCTGACCCAGAAACCCGGTCAGTCCGCCCACATGCCGTCGGTCAGTCCGCAAGAAGAAAACTCAGAGAAAAACATGTACCAGAAAAACCTGACTGTGGAGTTGATCCGCACATGCGGTCAGTCCGGCCATATAGCGTCGGTCAGTCCGGCCTTTAAAGAAAAACTCATATAAACTGAGGCCATACTACTTCAAACGAAACCGAGTTTTCCAAACCAAATGAGATTGAGCAATGTGGCATCCTTAGCGTTCAAAGATTGAGCAATGTGGCATCCTTAGCGTTCAAGCTATTAGATATTTGATCCCTCTTTATAGTACGGTTTCTTATTCTACTAATCCGGTCTTTTACTCTTCATTCTCCTAGACCGGTAAAGAAAAGATCCTATTGACTAGATACCTTTGCCTTGAGCTAGATGATGTCCTTTAGCGCTCTTTCATCCTTGTCCGATGATAACCCTATTAATGCCTTGACAAATCGAGTTAGTACAAACAACATGGTTGTCATAATTACCAAAACATTACACATAGGGCCTAGATTCTTCACAAGGTCAGTAATCTGCCCAGCAGAGAGAAGCTGCATGGTAAGGCGAGGAATATGAGCAACAGAAGGAACAAGAAAAGATGAGTTGCTAAGAGGTCCTCGACCAGAGACAGAAAGAGAGGTACCATCAACAATAAGAACACTAACAGGAGAATCAAGAGGTGTAATGAAAGACATAGTGGAATAATCAGAAGTCATGTGAAAAGATGCTCCAGAATCAAGAATCCACGTGAAGGTACCTAACTGTGTAGGAGGTGGTTTCGCAGCGATTCAAGAGTCGATGAGCGAACTGCGCAACAGAACCTATCGAGAGAACACGAAGCGGCAAGCAAAGCGCCGACTCGGCTATCTCTCGCCTTTCGAGAGAGCTCGCTGAAGGAGTCGATGCAGACATCGATGTAGAAGCACCAGTGCCAGTGCTAGTAGAAGAACGGCATGAAAGATGCCGCTGCTTCTTATAGTACTAGGACTCAATGTGGTCGACCTTGTCACAGTAGGAGCAGTGAGGACGGCCACCGCCAGATGAAGGGCGGCCACCACCACCTATGGCAGCCGCTAGAGGAGGTGTCTTTCAAGCGTGGAAGCGGTCGGTGTAGCAGTGGACGCGGCGAAAGCACGAAGGAGTGGCATCGCAGACCGGCACCACTCGGCGTAGTCTCCTTATGCGCGTATCTCGGAAGAGCCTCCAGAGAGTGACATGAGGTGGCGTGCAAGGAGCCACGCACGCCTCTGCCGAACTTCGGCGGCGAGTAAGAAATCGAGACACGCTGAAACTCGATTCAAAGACGCATACCAGCAAAGACGGACAGAGCGCGGCGGCGGCGAAGCGAGAGAATCCGGTGACGCCCGAACGGCAGAGCTCTGGCGTAAAAGCGTCAACGATAGCATCACCTGTTGAAGAGAGTGCTCTGGCGGACCACGAGCGGTAGAGGGCATCACCAGAGGGCTCGAGCGCCGACGAAGGTGAGTCCACATCTGAAAGCGAAGGAGTCCCATAACCTCGAAGAAGGCGGGGATGGATCTGGCGATGAAGACAAGAAGATGCGAAAGCGTCGTCGTCGTACCATCGAGTGTAGGCGGTCGGTCGATCCTTGTAGGAATCGAGCCTCTTGGTAGGCGAGCGACCTCATCATCGGCAAAGGCGGCGGCCTCAAGAAGCGACCTTGTCGGCTCCGGGGCGTAGCGATAGGCGAGGTAAACTCCGTCGGAGGAGTAGGGCAAGGCGGGCATGTGACATTGCCAGAGAGGACGCCCCAGAGACGAAGACCACGCATGTGGATGCGCATGTGAGACACGAAGTCGGTGTAATTAACACCATCGAAGATCACCGGCAATGAGGAGAAGCAGTACCATTGGTGGCGGCTACCGACGGCGCGACGACCAAGACAACGAAGTCTAATAGGTGGCGCTGGACGGCGCGACGGTTAGAACGGCGTTTTTTTTATCGGGTTGGCCCACTCAAGCTCAAAGCCGTCGGCCTACTGGCTCTCAACCAAAGCACCAGAGCACAGAAGGGGGAACCCTAGCGGTAGCGGCGGCGGCGGGCGACAAGATCGGCGGTAGCGGGTGACTCCGGTGGGCGGTGTGCGCGGCGAGGAGGTCGGCGCCGACCGAGCGGAAGGCGGCAGCGTCGCCTCTGTCGCCGAACCCGAGCTGGTCCCCAGCGGTGGCGGACGACAGCGTGTCCGGCTCGTCGTCGACGGCGGCTCGGCGGGCCGCCCCGAGAGGCTTTCCTGAGTGGCTCCCGGGCGAAGAGGCGGAGGCGGAGGCTCGCACGGTCGAGCGAAGGCGGAGGCAGCCACGGCGGCTAGTGCGTCGAGCGGAGGCCGAGCTCAGGCAGAGGCGCCCCAACCACTGTGTGGGTCGAGCATGGGCGAAGGAGTCGCCAGCAACCGAGCTCCAGCGGCGCGATGAAGACGAAGATCCGGTGGCTCAAGCTCGGGCAGAGCGATGAAGACCGGATCGAGACGACGCTCGGAGAAGGCGACGCGCGGGCGATCGTCAACAAAGCCGCATGTGGCGGCGAAGACGAGCGCGTGGTCGCCGAGCTCGGGCAAAGACGAATCACAAGGAGCAGATGCAACGAGGGCGGCGAGTGACAACCAACGGCTGAGGAGGCCAGCGTCGGCCACGTGAGAAAACCCTAACCCTAACCTTGCTCTGATACCATGTTATGAATAGCGATTGTATTACCAGGGGGCCAAAGGGCCAGTATATATATACAAAGTACAGGAGGTGAATATGCAAATAAGCAAATAACCCCTCATAACAATGGGGAATAACACACTATACATATATCTCTAACACATGCATACCAGGTGATTACACTTCAGTTTTTTTTAATATCAAAATGGCCTGGATATCGCTAACGCCCGTGCGTCCGGACACATCGGACTAGCCCACTAGCCGCTCACTCCCCAACAGCAACTAGTACCCCCCTTTTCCCAAACCTTATCTGTCGTTGTCGCACGAGAGCATCTCGCCCCCAACCATCTATTCCTCTACCTTCCCTGTTGCACTCTCTCTCCCTACCAACGCATCGGACCAGTTTTGATCGAGCCGCTTCCACCACCGACGAGTTGCTTCGCTCCTACTTCAGCCCTGGCATCCCAAGCTCTGTCGCTGGCCATCGGCCTGAGCTCAACGCCACTCACAGTCAACAAAGCCGTCTACCGCAACCGGATCTCATGCGGAGGTCTCCCCTTGTGAGGAGCTCGCCAGATCTAGCGGGTCTGAGGCTGGAGGAGGTGGGGGAGGCGGATGGTGAGCAGGGTTGGCAACAAGGCAGCGTTGTTGGGCAGAGACACAGCACCGGAGCAACCGTTGTTGCTTCCTCGTCAGCACTAGACCGTTGTCGTCGCCCGCATGGTATACCTATCCCAGTAGGTTTGTTGCTGATATTTCTCAAGATTGTTGCAACACTTTTTATCAACTGTTGCACGAAGTGTATGATTTTGTTGCAACATGTCTTCTCAAAATTTTCCCTACACCCCCTCCTCCAGGCGTCATAAGCCCCGCCATCGGCATCCCGAACTCCAACGCCAGCCGTTGGTCCCAGGTCACCGCTGCTTATGCTTGAGGGAGGCCGTCCACCACAGCCTCCTCCTCCGGCAAGGTAGCGGCGACTAGAGATCGAGCAGAGGCGAGTTTCTCTGTTGCGCCAAATCGAACGGCCAGAATCTATCCTAGTTAGATCTAACGGCGGAGGGAAGCATATACGTTCGGGCACTAGTCGCTCCCAAATGACCTTCGATAATATCTCAAGCACAAGTAACAAAGCAGCGAAGTGAGAAAAAAATGGATGGAGCTAATATGGGTAATTTGGGAAAACATGACTAGGGAACTGTGGAGTGTGAAGTATTTGTATACAAATTTTTTGTTTGTAAGTGTTAATTATTTGAGAACAAAGGGAATATATACTTTGCACAACGAGAAGAACTGATCATCTCTTGTTCTGTTGCTGACTCGAGATTCAGTGATGTTGCATTGCCCTCTGCGACGCGAAATAGTGAATCCTAGTGGAGTTGGCTGTCGGTGACAACAAGGAGAAAAATATATGGATGGTATAGAACAAGAATACGTCTGGATAAAATACGCTGTTAAGTCTTGTTTGGGTGGACCAAAATTCCGGCCCATCCCAAACAACCCGAGCCGAAGGGGCCCGGCCCGGCCCTCGCAGGGCAGGCTGAAGAGCGAAGACTACCAAATTCCAATCCAACACTGGACTCTTCCCTAAACCGCTCCCGACGCCCCACCCGCCCACCGTCTCCGGGCAGCTCTCCGGCGACCGCTGCCGACGTCCGTTGCCGACCATGGTAAGCTCCCATCCCCATATACCATTCCCGTCCCAGGTCCACCTCTTTGGATCCGGGCCACGCCTTCCGCCCCCGGAGCGCCGGCGAGATCTCGCCGTTCCTTGGTCCCAACCAAACGTTTCCTCGGGTCAGTTAGACGGTCTTGGTCAGTGGCGGACCCAGGATTGAAGTTTAGGTTGGGCGGCGGCGGCGGCGAGCCACGTGCTACGGCACACGACCGCGCGCATGTGTGTAGCGCGAGCGGAGGAGCTGTGACGCTAGCTGCGGGGAGGAGCGCAAGCGGAGGAGCTGGAGGACGCCGGCTGCGGGGAGGAGTTGCGATGGCGGTGGCGGTCGGAGCAGCGCCGGATCGGGGCGGCGGTGGCCGGAGCGTTGCCGGATCGGGGAGGCGATGGCTCGAGCGGGAGAAGAGCAGCGGCTCCGGTTCCCCGGCCACCCGCTCGGGTCGGGCTCCGGCTGGAGCTCCTCCCGGCGCTGCGCGCTCTTGGCTCCTCCCCGGCTTGGTTCCCCCTCCTCCTGACGCCGTCCCCCCACCCCACGGACACGCCGTGCGCCCATCGGCCCGTGCCTTCACCCTGCGGCCCTGCCCCTGCCGGCCTGTCGGAGTGCGGTGAGTGCCGGGTGCCCCCTAGCCGCCTAGAGTTGGAGATTTGGATTTTGGAGTTTTGCAAATTGGGGATTTGGGGGAACCGGCCAACCGGGGAAGAAGTGAACAGGGAGAGGAGATGTAATGAGATGCAGATAGGCTTAGCTGGGCCGGGTATGGGCCGTAAGCCTTCTTTGGGCTGTGGCCTCCTCCTCAGCTCCTCTGGCCTCTGGCCGTCTGTCGGGAAGAAGGATGCAAGAGAGTAGCAATGGCCAGCGCCTGGGAGGGAGGAGCGCCGGCGCCGGCTACCTGGGGCCGCCGCCCAGCCTTGCCCTATTGCTGGGGCCGCCCCTGGTCTTGGTGGGGCCTTTCAAGAACCGAGCACGAATTTCACAGTGGCTGGACGAGATCATTCCATGCGTTCGGATTGTGTTGCCAACACTTCGTTCGATCAGATTCTTTGCAGCGTTTGCTAAATATTGGTGAGTATTAATTAACGCGTCGTTCTTGTTCTTGTTCTTGTAGGCAAATACGCTGCGGTTGTATCTAACTTGCATCCGGAACACTCTGGATGCTGCCATGTGCCTGCAGGTACTCAATTCAACTCCTTCGGGAATTACCATTTCTTACACACTGCACGTGCTGTTGTTCTGAAACTTACCCCTAGACAACTTGTTTAGCTCCTTAGAAATGTAATTTAGACAGAATGTGTTTTTGTTTTTACCTCTAGAATTTCCCTTGCCAAGAAGTTGAGAGGCACAACAAACCAGAGGTGGAGCTCAAGTAAGTCGTGCTTCAAACTGAATGCTGTTTATTCAAAAAAAAATATGCATTTATCTGTTCTTGGTGTACATAATTTGACTGAGACAGAGCGCCATTAGTGCAATGGTGTTTCGATTTGGAGAAAATTTGAGAAAGTGGAATCTGCGCATGATAGTCAAAATCGATGAAACCTTTGTGCCTGTAAAGAGAACAATCTTCTGCTTCTTTTCTTTTGTGCACTTGTGGGATCTGATGTCCAAGATGTTACTTTATGAAGCCTACCATGCTAGAAACAGGCACATGTTTTTACAAGTTAATTTCATATGATGTAGATTGTTAAAGATCGAAGAACACCAGCTCTATCTTTGCTTTCTTTATATGTTTGTGGGAGCTCTACATGTCTATGTTATCTCTCTTGAACTAAGAACAATTGCTGTGAATTTGTAATCACACAAGCCCATGTTGACTAATATATTTGCCCTAGAAAATGTCGACCCATATAAATACTAGTATTTTGGTATTGCCGGTGGAAATTTCATTAGTCACTTTGTTTTTACATGTTTCCTTGAAGTTCAAGGACGTGAATACATCCTTTTTTTATTACATCATCATTTTTTAATTCCTTATTTACAGGACCATCCCTGAACTTCTGCTGAATCCGGTAAGGGAGACTCTTTTGGCAGCATCTCAAATTCAATTTATGATTTTTTTGATATTACTAAAATTTTCTTGCAACTATGATTCCCTTTTTTTATAGTTGAACTAATTAGTTTATATGCATTATCCTTTTCTTATACCAATTATATAATATAGAGCCAACAAATATTCCAACTGTAGAATTACATCGTTACTAGACATCAGCATATTTTTCTTTGGTTCAATGCCTCTTTCTAATCTCTATTTGCACCAGTATTGTTCATTTGTTGCAATGGCATTATTCTTTCTCAATTTTGAGTTAAATATTTCCTCTTCTGGATTGTGTATTGAGTAGGATATGTCTGTAGATTACCTATGGTAGAAGCAAATGGTACTCCATCAGGTGACAAACTGGCAACAATTAATGATGGTGTCATCATTTTGTCTTTAACCATGCTGGGACGGAATCGTGAATAGCTTTATTTCATGTTGATTGTGCTTAGTAGTTTACTTTGCGCTTAAGCACATTTCAGATTCACTAGACATTGGATGTTCTTTCCATAGTTACTAGAAACTCGGTTTGTCCGAATCGCGGTACGGGATTTGGGTTCGTAGTTCGCTACTTTTTCTTCCAATTTCCACTGCGAACACGAACTCCGTACCCTAAACCGGTTTGGGTTTGACGAATCCGATTCGCGATTTGCGGGGTTTTATAGCGAATCCGGTAACTATGATCCTTTCATCATGTGTTGAAATCGCAAAAAAGCAGTCTTTTTAAGATCAGGTATTGGCTATTAGTTTCAAACATTTTTCGTAATGGTTGCACTCTTCTTATGACCATGAACTCAACATGTTAGATTTTATGCTTTATATCATGCATATTGGGAATTCAGGATTGAAGGTGGGTATTGTGTTTCAGTGTACTTACCTGTAGTTATTTTGATATGACATAGCAAAAGTTGTGGAGTTCATCCTTGATGTTTCCTGCATGAGATTGACATTCAAAAAACTCTGGAACGGGTTACACAAAGAATATGCTGTAAGGCAGGATGTGGCGATGAGTCTAATAACCCTCGTATCATTTAACACTTCTGAACTCTACTGAATCTTAGCGAAAGTTATTGTAGAGGCGACTGCTTGAAAACCAATCAGTTAGCAGTTTACTTGCAGATGTAGCCTAGACCATCTCTTCACAGCTCTGCTTATTTAGAGAGGAAACTTACAGGAAGTTTTTAGTATCTTCAGAATTATGATTCATAGTCCCATATTTTTCCTTCTACAGGTGCTTATATGCCGTAATGAAGCAGAGAAGTGTTTGATAGAGACTTCAATCAATTCTCTCCGTATAAGCATGAAGGTAGTGACGAAAAGCTGGTTGGATGTTATAATGCTTGTTAGGATAATGTCACTCAACCATTTGTCATCTGGTATACCGTCGTATGCTTGTTTCTTTTTGGACAGGTTAAGCAGGCAGATGAACTTGAAAATATTCTTGCAAAGAAATTTCTTAGGTTTTTATCAATGAGAGCGGAGGCATTCCAAGTGTTGAGGAGAAAACCAGTTCAGGTATTACAATACTCTATGTACACTGAGCACCTTCAGTAGTGCTGATATATTTAGTAATCTACTTTTTCTCATACTACACGAACTGTCTTCAATTGAAGTCGGTTTAGTAGTGCTACTAGGCACAGTAATGCAGTATCCAAGACAACTAAATACTATTCTATGTTGTCGCCTAGAGTTTTAGTAGCTTTTAAGTTTTCCATCTTGATGATTTTTTACAATGTTGATTGGCCGTGTTTGTCGTTTTTGTTACTTGCCGAATGTTACGAGTGAACTGCATTATATCGCGTGCCGCCATTGCATCACATCATTGGAAGGTGGCTAACTTGGTTTTGTTCGATTTCAGGGTTATGATATTAGCTTCCTAATAACAAACTACCATTGTGAGGATATGCACAAGCATAAGCTCATAGATTTCATTGTACAATTTATGGAGGTAAGAAAGGGTTCTCCTTGGGCCTCCTTTTGTCTTTTGTAAGCTATCTAATAAATGAACAGCTGAGACCAAAAGTACGTTTGGACATGCTTGTAGTTTTCCTGTTTTGTCATGTGTGCCTCGGTAAATAAACATTCAGCTGTTTCTACTGAAATCACAAAGGAATTCCTGATACAAATAATTATACAGTACTGAACTACTGAAAGCGGCTACCTGCCCAGCTTAAGAGCTGGGCAATCTTGGATTGCCCATACTACACAGGAATAAGAACAAAAAACAGAAGACTCACCCATCATCTTGCTATTTCCGCAGTACAGCTAGAATTCTCATCCCCGGCCATACAGAAGAATACAATCTGGTGGAAAAAGGACTTACTTTGATGCTATACTAGAGTCTAGAAACTGTTTACAGAAAAAAAAAAGGTAGTAGAACGGAATTCGTCATGGATTACTCATCACAATCTGTAAAAAGAAATTTCTGCTCTTACTCGATCAAGAAAAAGAGAAACAGTTAGCTACACATTATTTCATCGTATCGTCAACCATTTTTTTTTATAGTTTCTCTTCAAAGTAGGTTTGGTCATTAGTGTGTATGTGTCATAGTCGTAGTTCATGATTAAGCAGCTGAACTGTACATTTTGAAGTAGGTTTGAGTTTTGAACGTTCATGATTAACATCATTTTGTAGCTTGTGCAGCATTTGCGTGATTGGTGCGCATTGTACTAGATACTGAGCATAAGTTCACTCACATCACATCTTCTTGTTTGTCCTGTAGGACATTGACAAGGAGATCAGCGAGCTAAAGCTGTCAGTAAATACTCGTGGGCGGCTGGTGGCAACTGAGTTCTTGAAGCAGTTCATATGACAGGTCTATCTTTAGCAGTGTTTGAAAGATCCATGGCCTCCCTCCGTGAATACGGATGCGCATGTTGTTGCTTGCAGCCTCAGTGTAATTACTAATGCTGCCATTCTGCAAAAGACTCGCCCTTTTTTGCTTTCGTTTTTAGTTGAGCAGGAAGTCCTTTTGTAAATGCGTTGCAAAGGATAAATTCTTGATATAAAAACTGAGTTTTGGACTGTTTTGGCCCTGTAGCGCCTTTTAATTCCAGTTTTGACCCCCTTAGCGTCGAAATTCTAAAAGTAGCCCTCCCGGACCACGTCTTCTTTGTCGGGACGGCGAAGAATCGACGTCTTTGCATTGCGATCCATGACACCAAGATCTTCTTGAGCTACAGCAACAACTTAGTTCTTCTTGATGCGGGAGAAGCGACATCAAGAAGCCGCCGACTCCAACGGCGACAAGTTGGCCTCGCACGCCGCGCATAGCGCCGCCGCGCCCGTCCGCCTTTGGCCCGCCCGCGCGCGTGTCTTGCCAAGCATTCGCAAGGCGACGCCGTGCTACCATGTGCGCGCGTTAGATGCGTGGGCCGCCCTGCGCTAATTTTTGGATGTGTGCGATGAGCGCTCTACTATCCAGATTCTCTCACGCTAAATAAATGGAGTCGAAC
Source organism: Phyllostachys edulis (assembly GCA_036346405.1). Lineage (NCBI taxonomy): Eukaryota > Viridiplantae > Streptophyta > Magnoliopsida > Poales > Poaceae > Phyllostachys > Phyllostachys edulis. Next base: position 170,023 of record JAYEVD010000265.1, read on the forward strand.
GCGAATGCGAACATCGAACGAACACCAGCTCTGTGAAAACATTGAAGCTAAGAGCCAGAGAGAAAGAGAGGGAAGAGAGCCAGAGAGGAAGACAGGGAAGAGAGGCATAGAGGAAGAGAAGGGAGAAGCCAAGCAGCAGTTCAAGGTCGCACAGTTGCGGAAGTGCGTCTTGTGACCACCTAAAAAAGGTAATTGTCATTCGCATACGACTGTAGTTTTAGCAATGTGATTAGCATGTAATTAGATGAATGATAGATTCTTATTGTAGCAAGTAAGTAGTTAGGGTTGTGTAGTAGGTGTATCTGAACTTAGCGTTGGACGTAAAATTAGAAGACTTAGTGTGATTATGCGTAATTACAAGGCGTAGTGTGATTAGCATGTAAGTAGAAGAGTTAGTGTAAACTACGGTCTATGGACCCTTCATAGGGCATGTGTGACTTAGTAGTTAGCAATGTGATTAGCTAGTAATTAGTTGATTTAGCGGACTTATTATGGTTAGTGTTGTAAATTAAATAGAGTAAGCAATGTAGCTTCTAGTGAGGAGATAACTCTCGGAGTCAAATAGCGATCAAAGACGCCGACGATAGATAATTAGGGCGGGATAAATAAAATGTAAAATTAATCATAGTATATATAAGAAAATTAATCGCCAATAAAACTCACTACATTAATTAAATAATCGGGAGCGTTAGGAAATATTTTAAGACTTAGTAGTCAGCAATATAAAATTAATGACTTAGCGGACTTAGTAGTTAGCAATGTGATTAGCTTTTAGTTCGAAAGCGAAATCTGTACAAGGAGAGAGAAAGAAAAGAAAAGTGGAAAAAACCATTTAAAAAATCAAAAAATTCGAAGAAAAAAATTGGACATGAAAAGTTTTAATTAAAAAAATTTGAATATAATTGAAGTTGATTTTATTAATTTAAATTATTTTTTATTTTCTGAAAGACTTTGAAAAACGGGAGAATTGAAAAAAATAGTATGTTGGTCGCTACGGTTCTTGATCACGTTACTTCACCATGGTGTAGTTAAAGCAGAGTACTTTATAGAGCTTCTACAGAATGCAATTGAAGAGCCTGAGAACACTCATTGTGATTATGAACATGCCATAAAATATAGAGGATTCAATGTCGGTATGCCTCTTGTAGTGGAATCGAGAAAGAACCACTCCTGCAGGCATTGAATCCTCCATTCAATTGCATTCTCAGAGAAGCTCCATAAAGTACTGCTTAACTACACCATGGTGAAGTAACGTGATCAAGAACCGTAGCGTACCAAGATATTTTTTTTTTCAATTTCGCCGCTTTTTAGTCTTTCGTAAAATAAAAATAATTTAAAAGAATAAAATAAACTTCAATTAAATTCAATTTTTTAATTAAATCTTTTCATGTTCCAAGTTTTTTTTTTGGTTTTTTTGATGTGTAAAAAAAATCAGGTTTGTTTGCACTTTTCTTTTCGCAGAAAATTCATATAAACTGCAATTGAGATGAATCAATTTTTGTTGGTCATGAAAATTTATTCCGTAGATAATTCTATAATTTTATAAGAGATGTTTAAATAGAAATAGAATTGAACCTAATGTGCAGTATATTAGATTATGAACAAATTACACAAGTGTTAGGAACTTGAACAAAAAATTTCAAAATATCAGTGGTTTGATATGCACCTGTGTTAGGTACTTCATGGTGGAGATTCAAGATCTGTTCGTGTTCCACGGGGACGCTCTCGTACGCGACGGGCCGTATGGGGCGGACCTGTCAAATTGTGGCCGGACCGTGATCCGGGCGCCGGGTCTGAAGGACATGAGCCTGTCGGATCTAAAGGCGTCGTGCGTTGCGTTCGATCAGCAAGAATCGCAAGGAAGAAGCTACGTGTCGGCGTTGTATGCCTCGGTGGTGGGTGGTGCGACGAGATAGTTTGGCAACTTATGAAGGTGACAAGTGACGCTTCATGGGCCTATTACATGGAGGTGTTTGCAACCCCGAGGCTATGATATATCGCGCCGATGGTCTATGTTCGATTCGTGGAGAGCGGGGACATCGCTTTGGTGGTTCGGTGAAGCTGCTTTGGTGAGGAGGAGCCTGTGTTGGTCTCTGGTGTTGGAGGAGACGCAGGCGAGGAAGTGGGTGATGGAGACCTAAGGAGGCGTGCCGACAACTTCGAGCCCAACGAAGGAGTGGAGCGATGGTGGGCAACCCGTATTGATTGCCACGAGTACTGGCGAAAGCGGCGGAAGAGGTGGAAAGCGAGGAGGAGGGCGTGGAAACAGCTAGTTCGAAGGCGACCAAGGCGGAGAATTTGGTAAAGGAGGTGTAGTTGGTGGTGTTGTGACCACCGATATTTCTTACGTCTCCTCAAGATTGGGCGATGTTACTGCGGCATCGTTGGTCTTTGCCACACCGCAGGGGGCGAGTGGGGGTTCAATGAGGACACCTGCTCCTAGGCGATGCTTCACGACAAGAGCGCCGCCAAACATGCTATTGCTAGATCGCCATTAACATTGGTCGGACGTATCGGTGCGAGAGGTCAACCCGACACCTACATCGTTAGGTGTGTTAATGAATCTGTCTTTGGCAAGGTCCGCGGCGAGTGTTCACGGCCATGACCATGGGCTTCCGGATAGCGGTCTTTGAAGGACCACACATGCGAGCTAGCTGAGCCGCTTCAAAGGCACCGCAGCATGACGTCCTCGTATGTTGCTAGCCTGATAAGCCACCTCATCACTGGAGATGTGTCCATTTCGCCAAAGCTCCTACTGGCGGAGGTTGCCAATATTGGCGGGCGAAATGGAAGGTTGTGGAGCAAATGTTCGGCACATTCGAAGAGGCTTACAACTTAGTCCCAAGGATGCTGCATCAAATCGCACAATCAAACCCTGGGACATACATAGACAAGCTTGATCGGGTGCACCCGACGGAGGGGCCCAATTGTTTTGTTCTTGATAGGGTCTTCGGGCCTTGATCGAGCGATCAAAGGGTTCAAGCACTGTCGTCCCGTGCTGACGATGGACGGCACCTTCCTATGTGGGAAGTACAAGGGTACCATCCTCATCGCCGTTGCAGCCGATGCAAACGACCAGTTACTCCCCGTGGCCTTCGCAATTGTTGAGAGCGAGAATACTGATAGCTGGTGTGGTTCTGCCCAATGTGAAGCGGCCGTGGTCCAAGGCGCCGGATGTGTGTATCATCTCGGACCGCAATGCTGGGTTGCTGGTGAAAGCATCTAGGCCCCTAAAAATTGTTTTGGTAATTAATGACAATATGTGAATATGGGATTAACGTATTTTTTGAGTATGTACAAGGTTAAGTCCCATTGGCGTTCTTGATAACCGGAAATTGCACGCGAAAGGTTTACATGAAGCTCTTATGACTCAAAGGCAAGGTATAATAGTCTAGGATCTTTTTATTTTACCGGTCTTAGGTGAATTGGTTGGAAGACCGGGTTATAGGCTAGAAACGGTAGTACTATAAAGAGGGTGCAAAATTGAGTACCTTGAAAGTGAACGATGCCAATTGCTCAAATCTTAATTGGTTGTTCTTGGATTTGTCTTTTGGGTTTCCCTCAATTTAAAATTCTTGAATTTCTTTGGAGTCCGGATGACCGAGCGTTACATGGCCGGATCGGCCGGATTCGGACCAAAGCGGTGGTCGGCATTTTCGATGAGTCTTTGTTTCGGTTTCTTGAAATCCTATGGTCCGGATCGACCGGCCGGTTTGGCCGACCGACCCGCATCCGGGTCTTGGATGCGGTCGACTTTTTCAGAGTGTCTCCAAACGAATTCGTTTTCTTTTGGCCGGATCGACCGCATGTTTGCTCGCAGACAGACCGGACCCCTCAGAACGGCTATATTTGATGCATTAAATGCGTAACGATCGATCGTTATAAGCGAGGCCGGATCGACCGCCTTGTTGTTGTGGTGACCAAGGCTCATGAAAAATTGGGTATTTTGTGTCCAACGGCTAGTGGAGTGGGTGGAGGCTATAAATACCTCCCCCACTGCCACCAGAAATATTGTTGAGCCTCATTTAACATCTCTTGAGCCCTTTGCATTGTTTTCTACTCATTTGAGAGCATTCATTTTCATTTGCAAAGGTAGTTGAGGTTGTTCTAAAGAGCATTCATTGAATTTGATATTTGTGGCTTTAGAGCGCTTTCAAGTGAAGAATTCTTGCTCTATTACTCTTGGAGATTGCCGTCTCCTAGACGGTTTGGAGTTTGGTTCGGTGATCTTCTCAAAGGAGATTGTGAGAAGGCCCGGGCATTTGTGAAGGTTGGAGCTCGCCTACCCGGAGAGGAGAAGAGCTACCTCTAGTGATCGAGAGAAGGCTTAATTCGTGGAGCCGGCTTGAATTGATCAAGCTTCCTCAACGTGGATTAGTGAAGACCGGCAAGTCTTCGATACCACGGGAAAAACTTCCTTGTGTCATTATGGTTATTTCTAGTCTTTACATTTCCGCACTTATAATTCTAGCTTGTCTATTATGGTAAATTGCTTAGCTAGAATCATATCTTGTTTAGACTAAGTTGATAATTGGATAAACTTGTTAAATTATCTAAAAGTTTAAAAACCTCCTATTCACCCCCCTCTAGTCGGTTATCCTTGATCCTACAGCTGGCCGCGTTGACTATGATGCAAAACGGGACGCAGCCGCCGTTCCAGTGGAATGATGTGAAGAGCCGTTGGTGCATGAGGCATCTCGCGGCGAACTTCCACACCAGGTTTCGGAGCAAGGACCTGATGAAGATGTTCAAGAAGCTGTGCATGTAGAACCAAAGACGGAAGTTCGATGCGGTGTGGAGACAGCTCGATGAGGACACCGGGAAGCATCTAAGGAACTCAGCGGACGCCGAGGCAGGGGCAGCGGCAGGAGGGTCCGTGAGAGTTAGGGAGTTCACACAGTGGGTTAACTCGCACGCACCCGACTTGGAGAAATGGTCCCTGCTGCATGACACCGGTGGTGCAAGGTACGGGATCATGACGACGAACATGTCCGAGGTGTACAACGGTGTTCTCAAGGGTGTCCGATCCCTGCCGATCTCTGCGATCGTGGAGGAGAGCTGGAACCGTACCATCGGGTACTTTGTTAACAGAGCCATGATGGCCAAGAAGCATTTGGAGGATGGGAAGCAATTCTCCGAAGTAATGCACGCGTACATGGAGAAGAAGATCAGCAAGGCTCGTTCGCATGTTGCGCGTACCATGGATGGCATCAGGCAGAAGTTCGAGATCCGGCTCAGGGAGAAGTATGTGATGGGCCACGCTAGAGGATCGGGCAGTGTGCGCACGATTGTCGCGGTTGGCGTCGTGCACTGCAAGAAGCCTTACCGCACAAACCATGCTCCCATGTGTATGCTGGGCGTTAGCGGCGTGGCGCTAAGCCTCGGAGCGTTACATCTCGGAGTACTACGACATCCACCACCTGTATGGCACTTGGAGTGCCGAGTTCTATTCGTATGGCCTGGACATGCACTATAGGGAGCTCTGGGCGGGACAAGTGAAGTGGGTGCCAAACGACGCACTGAAGCACCTCGGCCGTGGAAGACGCTAGTCACGACGATTCAAGAGCGACATGGACGGACGGCCAGCGCAACGGGTTCGTCACCCCGTCTGCAGATCATGCAAGACGGTTGGCCTCCGAAATTACGCTGCGAACAGATCTAGCACAAGCAGCGCATCGTAGCGAGCAAGATATAATTACTAAGTCGTGATGTTGCATGCTTAGTTTAATGGCTTGTATGAGTTGTATCGTTGTCAAACCATGCCTTTCTGTACGGACGTAATGTTATGTTATCTGGGTCATATGTTAACTCATTATGGTCATATATATTGTTATGTTGTATGGGTGTGTATATGGTGTTATTCACTTTGTCTTACATTCTGTTGTGATATGTTTCGCTTTCTTTTTCTGTACCATACATTCTATTTGATATGCGGACTAACGTGTTGTTTCTCTGTTGGCAGGAGATGGCCTGACCTCCGCTTGATGGTCGTATGAGCTACTCGACACCTGTTGGGATGCGCGACACCGATGCCGAGCACGGAGCTTATAAAAGGGGTTGAACCAAACCCAACTCTACACAACACTACACAACAGATACCCACTATGGACTCTTGGCAAACTTCTCGCGAGGTTGTTGAAGAAGCAAAAGTGGCTTCAAGAGAAGAGGAAACAGCTACAATACCCAGATAAATCAATGAAAGATGCTCCAAGTACCACCACGTTTTTCGATCCGCAGTGTGTGTGTGGCGAACCAAGCAAAGATCATTGATCCACACACCCGCACACATTGCCGGGCGTACTACACACGGGCACCACCTCGTAAGTGTTTCTTTCGCGTGTCGATTTTCCTCTCCCAACGTTGAATTCCTTAAATTTTAACTTCATCCCCACGTAATAGCGGCCGAGATCTTGTTGTCACTTCTTCCGGTGGATCGACGGCCGGAGATGTACGACAGGCATTCATCCAGCAGAAGTACATGCTGAACTACTCGGTGCGGGCCGAGAACTTCGTGCGGTGGAAACTTTACGTACCAGACCCTATTGAGGAGGCACCGAAGGAGCCCAGTACTTGCCCGGACGTAATCCATATCGACGACGTGAGTTATCAAGAATTTACATCCTTATTACGTTTTGCACTGTACGGTGTACTTACATCATAGAATCGCAGGACATAGACGACTTCGACATACCATCTGACGTGGACAGTCCCGCGTGTAAGATCGAGGTGGCCGACTAGAGGGGGGGTGAATAGGCGTTTTAAATTGCTTTAGGCTCTAAAACCGATTTCTAATGCGGAAGCTAATACAAATACGGTTTTGCACAATTAAAGCCTAAATCAACTAGGTTCCCCTAAGTGCACCAACAATACAAGTCTATTAATAAGTATATCAATTAAGCATATGACTTGTAAGCTAATCAATTCTAGCAATGATGAATAGCACAACGAACAATTGCAATCATACACAATGAATAAGCAATTTAATACAAGGTATATAAATTGCACAATGTAAAGCAAGCATTCATACACAATGAATGTAAATGCAATAGTAAGGCACAAGGATGCAAACCACAATGGACACGGTTATGTTTTACAGTGGTGAATCGGAGACTTGGTCTCCCTAATCCACGTTGAGAAACCCAAACTAATTGGGCGGCTCCACGAATTAAGCCTTCCTCAGGATCAAACACCTCGCTCCACTTGGGTTGCTCTTTCCTCCACTCAGGAGATGGCGAGCACCACGCCACTCACAAACCTTGGGTCTTCTCACAATCTTCTTTGAGAAGCTCACGGCGCCACGACGCCTCCACGCCGTCTAGGTGTCGGCAAACACCAAGAGTAACAAGACTCTAACTCTCACTTGAACCAATCAAGTGTCAAAGCTCTATGGATCTGAAATCCACAACCTAAGGCAACACATGCACTTAGGGTTTGCTCTCTAACCTCACTAAGTGCAACACATGCACAAAAGAGTATGAGAGGCTTGCACTAGCTCAATAGAACTCAAGGGGCACCAAAGAACTCTCCCTCACACGGCCAAGGTGGGTATTTATAGCCCACACACAAAAACTAGCCGTTGGGAGAAGTTTGTCAAAACTCAGCGAGGCCGGACTAACATGCAGCAAAAGCCTGGTCGATCCGCACCCTCCAACGGTCGAAAACTAGCCGTTGGGACACGGCCGTCCGACCATGAGCAAAAGCCAGTCGAGACCGCTCTGGCCGGTCGACCGCTCAAAACACGCCGGTCGAGACCGCTCGAGCAATTTTCGAAAAGTCGCTCTCTGGAAAAAAGCTGACGGGTCGATGACCCGCAAGGCGGTCGATCCAAGACTATAATCTGCGGTCGGACCCGCGAGCATATGGGCGGTCGACCTTGCTTTCAAGCGCGGTCAGTCCGCACCTGAATTTCAGCCAAAGCGACACTCGGAAAAACGGTCATAACTTTTGACTCCGATGTCGAATTGAGTGATCTTGGACTCTATGGAAAGCTTATTCAGAGGGCTACACAACCCTCCTATTTGATTTGATCTCAAACACATTTTGATCAAATCAAAAGCACAACTCAAAGAGCCACTACCTTGGTCTAAGTCCAAACAATTTGCAACAAGCAATCTTAGACCATGCCAAAGGAAAATGCATGAATCCCAACAATTTGCAAAACACATTTGCAAACTTAGATCATGCCACAAGGAGTAGGTACATGGACTTCAACCATTTGCAAAGCACATTTGCAAAGTATAGTCTCATGCTACAAGGATTATCCACGAGCCACAACTATTTGCAAAACACATTCGCAAATATTGGCAACATGTTAAGGTGAGCTAGAGCAAACACAATGAGCTATCAACACATGACTAACTCAAGCTACTAGTCAAAGACCCCTCTTAATAGTACGGCAACTTATACTAGCAATCCGGTCTCCCAACCAAACACCGAGACCGGTAAAAGACTAGGAACACATCCTTAGCCCTAGCTAGTCATACCTTTGCCTTGCGCAAACACTTGAAGCTTGATGACGCACATCCTCACTTCAAGTCCGGGTTCTTGACTTGATATGCATCAACTCATGATGCATCCTTCACTTGACCTTCATCAACACATGATGAAGCTTTACTTGAGGATCTTGACTTTATGCTCATCAACACATGATGACATCTTCCATCCCGAGTCTTGATATGCATCAACACATGATGCACTCTTCACTTGACATCCATCAACTCATGATGGGTCTTCACTTGACTTGATGATCAACACATGATCATCTCTTCTTGACTTGATGACTATCAACACATGATGTCATCCCAAGTCATCAACCACCTGGAACATAACCTATTCATCCAACTCATGGAAAATGTTAGTTCCACGATATGATTATCATTAATTACCACAACATACCATTAACTCATAATGGCGGGACAAGATACCACAATCATTCCCTCATTGGTAATTGATGATAACCACTTCAATAGCAAATAATTGAATAGAGTTTGGTATGAGTATATAAGCACTATATAAGTTATATATACTCAACATGAGTGTATACGAACTACACAAGTCGTATTAACTCAAGAATACATGAGCATATATAAACTACATAAGTCTCATATACTCATATGAATATATTAACTACACAAGTTAAACATATTCAAAGATATGTGAGTACACATGAACTACACAAGTTATGTTCTACTCACATATAAGTATATATAGACTACACAAGTCTTATACACTCTTATGAATAGATTAAGCTGCATAAGTTAAACATATTCAAGAATATGTGAGCACACATAAACTACACAAGTTATGTTATACTCACATATAAGTGTATATAGACTACACAAGTCATATATACACACTTGAATATACTAACTACATAAGTTATATATATTCAAGAATATGAGTATATACTGAACTACACAAGTTATATATATACTCATATGAATATATTAACTACACAAGTTAAATACATTCAAGAATATATGAACTACACAAGTCTCATATACTCATATGAATAAATTAACTATGCAAGTTAAATATATTCAAAGGACATGTTTCAAAGTAAAGATCCCAATTGTATATGGACAAGGAAATATGGATCAATACTAATGAAACCACAAAACATAGATTGAGCTCCCCCTAAATGTGTGCATACACAAATGTGTAATGGAAACATATGCACATATTCAAGTTAGACTTTTGGTAGAGTTCAACCTATATTTTGGATCCGAGGAATGCAACAAGATATATGAATACAAAGTAGAATGCATACCTCTTTTGATCTTTATATCCAAACGAGACTAAACATGATATAACAAATAGAAATGTTAGTCTCACAAATAGATTCATCATTATGAATGCATACTGTTTGGATTTTCCTTTTGTTTATCCAATGAATTGGATTTGTCATTAATCACATGCATGCCTTCATGATTATTACCTTTATATCCAAATAAGACTACACAATATGTATATCAATGAAAGTGTTAGTCTCACAATTAGATTTGTCATTAATCACCAAAACCCCATTAACACATAATGGTAGGTCTAGATTCTTCACCGCGATAAGGGCAAGGGAAAGGCTCATGCGTCTGAGCCCGGCCGCCACAGCGTATCCGGTCGTCCGGGCGTAATTCGTATCCACGACGTGAGTTACGAAGAATTTACATCATTTTTGCGATTTTCACTATACGGTGCACTTACATCATGGAATCGCAGGACATGGACGATTTCGACATACCAGCCCGACGTGGATAGTCCCGCGACAAGGGCAAGGGAAAGGCTCATGCGTCTGAGCCCGGCCGCCACAGCGTATCTGGTCGCCCGGGCGTAGTCCGTATCGACGACGTGAGTTATGCATAATTTACATCCTTTTTACGATTTTAAATATACGGTGCACTTACATCATGGAATCGCAGGATATGGATGACTTCGATATACTAGCCCAACGTGGACACTCCCGTGACAAGGGGACGGGGAAGGCCAGTGAGGAGTTCAACGCCGAGCTGGTAAGGAAGGGAAAATGGCCCCAGTCCAGGCAGTAGGTCATGCCTTTACGTAGTAGTCCCCCGTCCTACCCCCCATGTTTTTTACTATCCCCTAAAGGCATGTATACTTATAAGGTCCGGATGCTTGTGTCGCAGTGTACCGTAATAGTAGTAGCAAGGATGACTAAAGCAATTAGCCGAACTATCATGCCATGTCACTACGTGTAACGTGCTTCTGTCCGCTCGAAACTATAATGTTTTCCCCATTTGTGCAAACCTTAAACTTTGTTATATCCCGTGTTATGCGATTTTGTTTATGATATTTGTATTCTTATTTTGTTTTGCTATATTTCTACGCCAGATATCCGGTGTTATCCTATTACATTATCGTGTACTCGCCATATTGTATATCGATATCTCGAATGGAGTTGCAATGCAGTTTTTTTCCATACATTCCAAGTCACATGAAATCATGAAACCCTAATGTCCGAAACCTAAAATCCAATTTTTCGCAACCTAAATCCTAAATTTTTGAGACAATTCTATAACACATATCAAATTGTCCAAATAGTACACAATCAAGTCCACTGTACAATTCCTGATTTTGTAGAAAATGTAACCCTAATTTACAAACCTCCGTGCCCATATTTCTTAATGAATGTTTTTTACAAATATCAGTGCCCGTTCAAACCCTTATTGAAATGACTGAACAAAACTTCGTATTCATAAAACCGCTAACCCAAACTGGAAACCCTAATTTTTTTCTCCATTTTTGCAAACCCTAAAGATTCTTTTCCATTCCTAATCTCCATTTTGCAAACCCTAATTGCAATGCGTGAAGACGGTGGGTTTAGGCGGTCATGAGGGGCTAAGACAACTAGATCTTTGCGACCTCGGCCAAGAAGAATCGAAGTTCTTCTTGTCGGGGCTGGCAACACCTAGTTCTTCGCCGTCCGGTTAGCATGAACTTCGGTTCTTCTTGTCGGGACGGCGAAGACGTGGTTCGGGGCTACTTTCGGAATTTTGACGCTAAAGGGGCCAAAACTGGAATTAAAAGGCGCTACAGGGCCAAAACAGTCCAAAACTCATAAAAACTAGACCGCCCAATGAACAGCTGAAGTTTGCATCAGCATCGTATCAAACGCAACATTTTTTTAAAAAAAAATTCGAGTAGCAAAATCATTTTATTTTTGTGATGCGAGATCGTGGAATTTTTTATTAATTAACCTCTTTTTAAATTTTATTTTAAAGTTAACCCTTGGAGCACTTTATTTCCAATTCTGACTCTTTTGGTCATGCCACCACCCGTGATATGACTAAACAACATTGTCAGCTTACCCTAGATACGGGCTGACGTGACAGTGTTATTTTGTCACGTCACGGGTGATGGCGTGACTAAAAGGGTCAGAATTGGAAATAAAGTACGTCGGTGTTAATTTTAAAATAAAATTTAAAAAAGGATTAATTAATTAAAAAAAGTTCGAGATCGTGTGAGCGAGTACTCCTTTTTGGTATGGTACGATGTATGGTTCCCAGGCCATAAGTAGAATGGGTTTTTGGGCAGTGAGCTCAGCCAACCTTGGATCAGACAGAGCACCATTCCTTTCTCTGCGTGCAATGCAACCATGGCATTACGAAACCCCTCTCTCTCTCTCTCTCTCTCTCTCTCTCTTCTTACCATGGTAGTAGTATTAGGGGTCCGAGTTCATGGCGCCGTGTGCGTGCGCACGAGGTACATCAACATCACCGACAAGTGCTGCCTCGTGCTCTGGCTGCCGGCGAGGGTCGTCTCTGCCTCTGGCGCCTACCACTACGCCGTCAAGTACGCCGCCCACCTCAACCCCATGTTCGCCGGCAAGGTGGTCCGTCTTCCCGTCGAGCACATCCGTGAGGCGCCCCGGCGTGCCCCTCCACCGCTACCACCGCCCCGCCCATGAAGAGTTTTTCAACATCTGGACCGGAGTAGAGCAGAGTTTTGTCGTCAAAAGCAAAATTGAGTGTTTCGACGCACATTCTGAAATCTGATCTTTCCACCCAAAATAATAATAATGAAAAAACCGATACTGGATTCCCATATATCCATTTCATCATCCCTGGCTCTTACAGTGCCTCAAAACAACAGAATACACACTACATCGACCCAAATCACGATAAGTTAGAGAGAGCAAGGACGCCAAGAATCACATCCACGAAGACCTTGGCCCTCGACGACACCTGGCAAGAGTCTTGGTAATGAGCAATTAGACCCCAGGTTAACTGATTCAGTCAGCCTTTGTAGTGAAGCTGGGCTTGTAGAATCTGGTTGTCTTCCAGCAAACGGTCGTACTCCAGGAGCAGCTCCTCCGACTGCTTCTGTAGAGCGTTGACATGGGCCTCTGCTTCCAGTGTTTTCTTCTCATGATCTTCGGACTCAGATTTCAGCTTCTTCATACCCTCATTCAGCTTAGTAATCTCCTGCTTAAGCTTCATGATTTCACTGGAAGATTTATCTTCCTTTTCACGGAAGGATCGATTCTCCATTTGAAGTTTTTTGACCTCCTCTCTGGAGGTGTTGGCTGTTTTCCTCAGCGTAATGAGCTTGCGGAGGTAGTGGTGCAACCGGTCAATGACAAATGCAAGGAATAGTGTATATCCTACAAGGACAATGAACTGTTAGATGCTGTCATGCCAGATTTAACTATGGTAAATGGATTATCTATACATGTGTATTCTACTTGTATATTATACTTTTGATAAAAAAAAACAATACTACACTAGGCTAAAAATGGATGTGTTCAACGTTTCCACTAAAGTAAAGACTAGAGACTTAATTTCAAATATCCTGTGCCAAATGTTCGAAAAACAATCTGACAGGAAACGATCTTTTGAGGCCTACTATTATCATTTTACGTCTGAATCTCCCTATCTTCAAGAAGGAAAAAGAGTAGATTGGAGCAACAGCTTCAAACAAACAAGATGGTGCACATTTAACTTTAACCCGAGCTGTCATAATTAATTTATTCGTGTCTAAATGATTCATTACTTAATAGCACTGCTCCAGGGTAGGAACTGTAGTTATTAGTTAAGGATAATGTGTGTACATGAGGTCATATTGGAACAGGCTGACAATACATCTTTATAGTTGTCTGGATATAGTACTCTGCAGATCCAACAAATCCTCCGCTGCATAGACCCATATACTCCAAATGGGTACATCGTGACTTATGAGTTATGACTTCCCCATAAAATATAGGAAGAAGTCCATTCTACCCCCTCAAGTATCGACATGCGGACACCTAACCCCCTGAACAAAAAAATCGGCCCTTTGACACCTCGAAGTTGCAAAACCGGACAACCTACCCCTTGAGGCTGTTTCGTGCGGTGGTTTTGCTGATGTGGCATCCGGGTGGCCCGGTTTCGCCAGAGAGGAGCTGATGTGGCACCGGGTCAGCCGCTGACTAGGACAAAGAGAGGGGGAGAGGGATTAGTAGCGAACAACTCCACACCACCGCGCACACGCCCACCATCGCTGTTTGCAGTCTTTGTCTTCATCCCCCTCCCCTGCGACGGCGTCGGCTTCCCCACCCTCGCTGGTCGCCGCCTCCGGGTTCCCTCCCTTCGTTGCCCTGGATTCCCACCCCTAAATCCCACGGCGGTGGTGCGCAGGAGCTCCATGGGCCACGGCGACCTCGTTGGCCTCGATAGCAAAGAGGCGGAGGTGGTAGGCGGCAGCGTTCTCGGTCGTTGGCTGCTGCTCACCGACGGGGTGGAGGAAAGGAGGCGGGCGGAAGGAAGGAGGAGGGGGCAAGAGGCGGAGCCGGCTCGTTGAAGATGGCGCGTCGATAGCGAAGAGGACGAGCAACCGGTGGCGAGGCGAGGTTAACCGAGTTGGGGCTAGGCGGTGGCGGTGGGAGAAGTGGCCGAGTTGGGAGGCGCGATGATGGCGGCGCGCAGTGTCTTCTTCTTGGCGGCGCGTGCAAGGAAATGGATGGAGGAGGAGGACGGGGGGTGGATGTGGCCGAGGTGGGCGGATGGGCGGCGATGGCGGGTGGAGGGCAGACGGGTGGAGGAGGAGAGGATTTGGGATCTGGAGGAGAGGAAGGAATTGCGATCGGGACTTGGAGTTTGGGAGTTGGGACGTCCGCACGGAGATGAAGTTGTTCTTAATGTGCTACTAATCCTCTCCTCTCTTTGTCCTAGTCGTGGTGACCCGACGCCACATCACCTCCTCTAAACCGGCCACTTGGGACGCCACATCAAGCAAAACCACCGCATCTAAACAAACCTCGGGGTAGGTTGTCGGTTTTGCAACTTCAGGTGTCAAAGGGCGATTTTTTTGTTCAGGGGTTAGGTGTCCGCATGTCGATACTTGAGGGGGTAGAATGGACTTCTTCCTAAAATATATGCAAACTTTGTGCCATACCCTAGAAAATCAACATTTACGTACACATATATTTGATATCATAATAAGCATTATTGCAAATTCACCAAGCTAGCTCTGTGGCAACTGGTAGGTGTTGCAAATCTTGGGACCCTGACAAGCACTGCTTAAAAACAATGTGTACTATAGTAAGATAGTATTTTCACCGGCAATTGACTTCAGTTTTTCTCTGTTATGTATTTTGGGTTGTTTTGACATTGTGATTGTCAGCTGAAATATGTATGACTCTTCTTATAAATTAATGACACAGCTCTCCTGCGTATTCTGAAAAAAAACTTCAACAGATTCCTAAAACCCAAATATTTAACGAATCATAATAACCAAAACAAAATCATTTCCTGATATATATATACACACACACACACACACATTTTCATATATATATATATATATATATATATATATATATGTGTGACAACCATCCTAGCTTGCACAATTGTAACTAAGAATTCTAACCCAAGGGCGGTACACTGGTACTACAATGACCAACTAAAAGTAAACAGTACAATAGTTACAAAAAATCTAAGTTGCTTTGGGCAAAATACACTTTTTTAAGCCATACCTTGATCTACACCTTCATATGGATTCCTAAACATGCTTTAGTAAGACAGTCCCCTAGCTAAATTTTACATACTAGCTCCTGTCCCTTGCTCTAACCTACCACTAAGTCTTCTTAAAACAAAAACAAAAACTTAGCTTGTTCTACTATAGATCACTTATTCTCAGGTCTTAAACCTTATCACCAGACACACATCAACATAGTCAAAACACCTGGAGCAGCAAACAGAACTCTTGCACAACATAAGCATGTAGAGAGTTGTTAATTGAAATATACAAAGGCTTCAGGTTAAAAGGAGCCTTTGATCTTGCCTTTTTGCCTACATCAGAAGTTTGAACATTTGCCATTTTATTTCTCCAATCCTCTCTCCTAGTTGGACATGATGTGATTAATCAGTAATACAACACATAGTTAAGCAAAACAAATTTGGCCCTGGACAGCTTACTAAGGGGCTGGCCATCCAAATGCCCTCCAAGCAATTGACTATAGTTAAATTCTAACCATACCAAACATTCTCTGAACAGTAAACGATTGGTCACACCATGGGGCTAGGGAGCAAGAAAGCAACAAAAATCTAATGGAAGTCTAAGCAATAGTTCTTATTGTATCCACTGTAATCTAGTATTTCTTCACAAGTTGACCACAAGGAAGGATAACATAAATGACTAATGCTACTAACAAATAAGCACAAACAGCATCATCCATTCATTCATTCTTCAAAGATAAAATCAGACTGCAGTTACCCACAGATTTGTGCCTTGGCAAATTATTGCTTGTAATTTATAATGTGCAATTTACAACCTGTAGTTTCTGTACTCCATGAATTAATTATACCTAAGCAGCAATCGCTACTTTATACCCTATACAAGCATCCGTAGCCACTACCAACGCTAAATTGCTCACACCATGTTATCAGCAAATAACTAAAAATAGTTGATGGTGGAGATTAATCAAAGAAGGCAATGCGTGCTCACCAATGAGAGAGGCCTCGAGGAGGTGCGTCCTCCAGAGCACCTGATCCATGGGGCTGACGGTGCCGAGCTTGAGGCCCCTGTTCTGGATCTTGAGGATGCTGGCGACGCTGGACATGAGGATCACCGAGAGCGTGCAGGCGAGGGTCTTCACGGTGGCCGGGCCCTTGCCCGTCTTCACCTGGTCCACGACGCGCATCGCCAGCTCCCGCAGCGGCCCAACCTTCACCATGAGCAGCAGCGCCACCGCCCCCTCCGCGAACAGCACAAGAAACAACAGCTGAATCATGATATCTACGGCTATGTTTCTCTCTACCAATCAATTATCCGCAATTACGCCTCAATCGCGCACGAGAAAGCTGGGATTTTTCAGCAAAACAACCAACTCTGCTTCCTTTCTTCAGCATCAAAGTTAGAAACTAGCGCAGGAATGGAGGTTGCTCCACAAAACCTCCACCAAATAGTCAATCACCTCGCTTTCGCTGGAGAAAAAAAAAACACACACACAAATTTGACGGGGAGATTTGGAGATGGACAAGAACCCACCACCTTTCTTGGCCTGCAAAAGGGTAGCTCGTCAGCAATCAAAAGACCAAACCAACAAAGGGGGAGCAAATGGAAATTTTCCAGAGGAATGAGGGAAAGAAGAACCCCACCTCGCCTCTCTTGCCACCTTGCCTCTCTTGCCACGAACCAACCCAAGAACTCAGAGCGATCAAGAATCCGTGGCCTGTGGGCGCGGATTATGGGATGATGCTAAAAGAAGTGGAAAAGGGGAGGAAAAGGTAGAGGGATTAGAGTAGAGAGACGGCGGCGAAAGGCGGCGAGGAGGGGGAGCGTGCAACCCGAGAGAGAGAGAGAGAGGTGGGGGGACTCGGGAGTCGGAGTGGGAGTAGGAGAGTGGGAAGTTCTTGGCCCCCGTCTGCTCAGTGAGTACTGGAGTAGTGTTCTTTTGGACTGTTTCTTTTTATTAATAATGGTGCTTAACGCTGCAAATCCTAAAGTTCTCCCGACATGCTTAACTTTCAAGGAATTTAAAAAGTTATGACCAATGCATTTGCAACTTTACTGAAAACAACTTTTTTGCAAGTAAGTAGAAGGTAATTTTTACTTATCTTTGAATTACTTCACTTTTGGAAAAGGAGAAGGAATTCAGAAGAAATTTTATATGTTCCCCTAAAGACAGAGAAATAATTATGTTAAAAACATTGGAGATTCTAAGTTCAGGATGCAACTGAACCAGTCTGAACATGGGTAGTAGTACCAAAGTACTGCACTGTTTGTTTTTTTATTCGTTCCCTAATTGTTTTTGTTTGATTCTATAACGTGCCCGTATGGGAATTTGCGACGTATGTCTGGAAACTCATCTATTCATCATCAGCGTGACTCAGAGCTGGCCAAATGGCCAAATGGGCAGACCGGTCTCGTACGACACAGACCTGATTAGTCACGACACGGCTGGGCCATGTGGACCAGTCTTGGCATGATAAGTCTACAGGCCAGGTTAGCCCATGTAGTCTATTTTGGTTTGAATTTTAAAAAAATCAGAAAAATATATATAATTCTAAAATATAAATTAAAATTGTAAAAAATTAAGTTATATACCTATAAAAAGAGATAAGTATATTGAAAATGTAATAATGAACTTTATTAATGTTCACATGGCTGTCTCGTTAAAAACTTTGCCAAGTAAAAACTCAACATAAGAAAACATTGACAAAGAAAAAAAAGTACAACATATAGCTCAGCGTATATCCATGTTCTAAGTGTAATTGTCTAGGTAAAGATTTTCGAACACATCCATCAACTCTAGATTATCTACAAAGTGTTGTTCCCGTGCATCAGTTTATTCCCAATCTTTCACAATTAGAAGTATCTCCACCATCTTACTCGTGAAATTTATTCTTCTCTCATCCAATATTCTTCCAAAAAGACTAAAAACAGACTTGGAGAAAACTGTAGAGACAGGAACAGTTAACACATCACGTGCTAATATGAATAACACTGGATATGTTACCTTGTGGTCATGCCACCATTGCAAAATTTCGAAGCTATTTGCGTGGTAAGTCGCCGTATCATTGTCCAGATAGATGGATGGTTCCCACTCCTTGGGTGTGCGATTGTCTTGCTTCAGAAGCTGACGTTGTAGAATCTGAACCGTTGGACTTGGAGGAAGAACCTACGCCCCAGATTTTGCCTCGCACATTTGTCTTCTACATGCGGTGGGTGATAATGGAGGTCGTTGCAAGCGAACTATTTGAAACTTATGTTTGTACTTTTGATAAGCGTCGAAAAATTTAGTACGAACATATACAAAATAGCTAGAATAGTGTAGGCCTACAGCATCACTGAGAAGTTAGATAACATTAGCAAATCCTTGAATTTTAGCTCTAGGATCTAAAATAAATACAAATGCAAATACATATAGGAATAAGATTTCTTTCCAATATTTGATGTATTTAGTTCTCATAGTAATGATAGTCTTTCGTAAGATTATTTTATTTTCATAAGCCTTTAAGTAACTAGCAATTTCTAAAATATTATGCACAATTAAAGGAAATGTTGAATAATACATAATGGGTAAAGCCCCAGTGGAATCATAAAAAAGTTTTAAAAAAACTGAAGTAATTTCTCTGCAACATACCAATGCTGCTAAATCAATAATGTACTACCGCCAGTACTGCAATAGTGCGTTCAAATAAAAACAGAAAATATACTCTTATATGGTAAAAATCTCTTAAGCATCAAGTAATTAGAATTTCATCTTACTGACATGTCCAAACTAATTTTTTTAAAACATACATCTGTTGCACTGCAAAAATTCCTATATCCTCCTGCTACTCATTGGTTAAAATGATTTAAGAAATATATCGTTTCGTGGAAAGTTTTAATATTCAATCCAACCTCTTCAACCTCATTGCTGCCTATGATCAGATGCTCCGTGCTACTCCAATAGAGGTTTCCTTGGTTATAATAACCCAAGTATAATAACATTGGCAAAAGGCTCTAGATAATGACTAGGACAGATCAGATTACCCTCATCTTAGCTGGAGTACGTGCTGTGTTTCTAGCTTTTGGGGTATGTATATTTCTAGTCAGCGTTAAATATCATATCAAAATTCTAGGTATACTGAAGTACTGGACGTCTGGACCCTTTGTACCATATAAAGTATACCCCATGTAAATTGTTCGGGGGTGCATCATGATAGGCTCCATGGCAGGTAGGCCGTAGGCTCATCAGATTCCTCTGCGATTAACAATAAGTAAGTTACTGCAATATTATAGTAGGCATAAATAGTATCTCAGGCCATGTGTATAAAATCTATGAATGGAATCTGCATGTTCCCTTGTGAAGATAACTGCTGGAAAACAAGCCAACAAAAAAAATTAGCATATGAAGGCTTGCCCTTCAGCAGCAGCAGCAGAGCTCTTACTGTTTACGGTTTACTTGGCAAGCGTGGTAGTATGTATCCTTAACTAAGCAAGAACAACCGCCATGATGGCATTGACAAGGAGGAGAGACAAGGGTTAAGGCGATTGGTACAAGCCGTGCAGGAGGGAGTGACCACCAGGTCCACCACGGTACCACATCACATCACCCACCGTTGCGGTGGAAAGGAGGCGAGGCCGCGAGGGGAAGCAAGCGAGGAAGCAGCAAGAATCCGACGCCAAAGTGGTCAAACATGACTCCTACAGTCCTACTCCTCTTCCTCCTACTACTGCCTTTTCTTCCTTCCCTTCCCTTCCATTCTTCCTACTCTTCCTCTTCTAGTCTCGTCGTCCTCCTGCTCTCCTACTGGGCGTCTCGTTCTTTTTTCTCATCTTGTTGAACGCAACAATTCTTGCTCCGAATCCAGGCAGCGAGGGGAGGGGCGGCGGCGCCCTGAGGGGTAAAGGAGCCGCCTTTGCTGCTGTTCTTGGAGCGCTCGGCCGTTCTTGGGGCCTTATCTGACGAAATGGCCGTAAGTTCTTGCTCGATTGACCAACTTACTGCTGTTTCTGAGGTGGATCGGGTTGGTTTGCCTGGTGGTAGGAGAAGAGTTCGCCTTCGTCGTTGCCCCTGGCATGTGGGATTTCTTGGAATTGCCTCTAATTGGCAGGAATGTTTGCTTTGTCATTTCTTTCTTTTCCTTGCCCAATGCTAGGTTTGCTTAGGTTGTCTTATTTTGCTTCGTGGTGGGGAGACAGATTGCATTTTGTGGAAGCAATTTCTTGTTGCCTCCTTTGGGGGCTATTTTCCTTAGATTTTTTTGCACAAAAAAAACACTAATTTGAAACCAAAATGGTTGCCTTGTCTTTATGCTCAACTATATAGTCCTCCCAATTGCCAAGATCCAGTATTTGTGCATTCGAGTATGTCGTTTTGTTGTGTCTTGAGTGTTGCAAGAATGTCTACATGGCTAGTTTAGTTTGTAGGGCTGATTTGTCGAGGATGTCCTTTATAGCATTGATGTAGGGAGCTCGTGTAGTGAAAAAGATCTCAGCTTGGTGAATTTGGGGTGTGATATGGCTTGTCTACTTGTGTGTTTGGGGATTGGGACTTGCCAAGCTACAAGAAAGCTCCATCACTACTACTGGTTTACTTGTTGTTTATTAAGTAGGTTCCAGTTAACTGTGTTAACTATGACCAAAGTGTTGGGAAGTGATAAATATTTTATTATTCTACATGTCAGTATTATTTCCTGTCATCTTTTTAATGTGTCTTTAGTAGTGTTCCTGCAGCAAGATGAATAAGTTATTAAGTAGTTTTCTTCGAGTTGTTTAAACAATATAGGATCTGAGGAAATCTGATTAGTTGAAGAAAACTGCAGTTGACATGATGATGGTTTGAGAATTTACATATGTGATTGCAACATACAATATGTTTTCGGGCATGATCAAATAACAATGCTTATTTTAGCAAGTATTCATCAAACGGAAATATTGTACATCTGATTCCTGTTATATATGACAGAAAACATGCTGAGCTACAAGCTCATGTAGGTTCAGCATGCTGTCTGCCCTAGAGTCTAGACCTTTTTTTTTTCTCTCCCTTTCTCCATTTCTGTTTCTGTAGTTTACTTAATATGCTAGGTACTACTTTAATCTGCCAATCACAATCTAATGAGAAGGTACATCTTTGTTCAACTGTACCAGCATAAAGTTGTTCCTAAATTTGGAAGTTGGGAGGATGATGGTCAAGGTGATCATTGTTATGAATAGCGCTTGTATTCATCATGCGGCCAATGGGTCAATATATATACAAGTACAGGTGTGGTATATATGCAGGTAACCCTTTATACAACGGGGAAAATATATAGCTAATAATATACATCTAACACCCCCACCTCAAACTTATGGTGGATCAACAACATGAAGTTTGGAGAGATAAAAGTTGTGCTGGGCTCTGGTCTGCGCCTTTATGAAGAAGTCGGCCAACTAAAGGTCTAAAGGCACATACTGAAGAGCAACAACCTGGTCCTGCACCTGTGTCGCATGTAGGAAGCATCAACATTAATATGCTTAGTAAGCTCATGCTTCACCGGATTTTTAGCAATGCTAATAGCCCTTGTACTGTCAGACAAAAGAGGAGTGGGTACTGAAACTGAAACACCAAAATCCTCAAGTAACCACCGTAGCCAAGTAACCTCACGCCAACAAAGCCATAGCTCGCAGAACTCACCAAAGACTCGAACGAGAAACTGTTGTCTGCTTTTTAGTCTTCTAAGTAATGAGAGAATCACCAAGAAAAACACAATAAGCAGAGAGAGACGGACGATCAGAATGATCACTAGCCAGTGGCATCGAATATGCCCGAGTCAGAAAGAGCCGAGCGAGGAAAACAGACGACGAGTGATGGTTCCACGAAGATATCGTAGAACACGAAGAAGATGACTATAGTGGAGTTGAGTGGGAGCAAAAACAAACTGACTCAAGATATGCATAGTCTTCTCGTGAGAGACCAACTTCTACTTCTTCCTCAGGTATATCACCTTGGATTCTTGACTATGATGCTTCCTTTCATATGACATCTGATTCCACCAGTCTCGCTTCCATTCGTCCTTTAGTTGCTCCTATCACTGTTTAGACAGCAGATGGTACCTCTCTTTTTGTTATTCTCTTTTCATATTCCTGCTATTTCTCATGTTCCCAAACTAACCATACAGCTCATATCTGCCGGTCAGTTCATTGATCGCGGTTGTCGTGTTATTCTCGATTCTGATTCTTCTTGTGTTCGGGATCGACGACGGGACTCGGTTGGTATCGCCTCGCCGCCATGACTCACGGCGTCTCTGGGAGCTTGACCGACTTCATCTTTCTTCCGCTGTTCTTGCCAATCTTGTCGCTTCCAGTAAATGCCGCCGCTTCGTGATCCTCCATCTGCGTCTTTTGCTCGGTGGCATCATCGTTCAGGACATCTTTTGTATGCGTCTATCTTCTTTACTTCGCCGTGGTCTTTACTGATCAGGTTCCGGTGATGTTTCTCTAAATTGTCGTGGTTGTAAGCTTGGTAAATGCTTCAACTTCTTTATCCTTCCAGCAATTCAGTGTCACAGTGTCCTTTTGATCTTGTTCATTTTGATGTATGGGGTCCGGCTCCTTTTGTTTCGAAAGGAGGTCATCGATATTATATAATTTTTATTGATTTTTCTCGCCACACATGGATATACTTTGTCATCTCGTAGTGAGGTTTTATCAATCTGCAAGACTTTTGCTATCATGATCCGTACTTAGTTTGATTCTCCTATTCGTGTCTTTCGTGGTCGACTTTCATCGGGGAATACTTGTCAGGAGTCATTCGTGGTTTTCTGCTTAAGCAGGCACTCTTTCTCGGTTTTCTTGCCCCGGTGCTCATGCCCGTAATCTGTGTGATCGAACGAAAGCATCGTCATCTTCTTGAGACAACCTGCGTTTTATGCTTGCTTATGTCGTCCCCACCGCACTTCGGGTCAAGTTGTTTCTCTTGTCACTTTCCTGATTAATATTCAGCCTTCTTCTGCTCTTCAGGGTGGGATTCCAGTTGAGCGTCTCTGTGGCAAGACTCCTGACTATTCTAGTCTTCGCCTCTTTGTGTGTGTGTGCTATGTTCTTCTTGCCTCTTGTGAGCGCATCAAGCTGACCGCTCAGACTGTCGAGTGCGTTTTTCTGGGCTATAGCGTTGAGCATAAGGGATATCGTTGTTGGGATCTTGTTGGCCGCCGGATGTGGGTTTCTCGGGACATCACTTTTGATGAGTCTCGTCCTTCTCCTTCCACCACTTCAGCATCTCTTGTTGAGCCACTTTATTTCCTGACTTTTCTTGCCACTCCCATAGTCACCACACCTCCATCTCAGCCTTTGGCCTCTTCGGTTCCTCCTTCACCGCCTCCTTCACCACCGTCACCCCCTCCAGAGGCTCCTCCCGGCCTTCGTCCTTCTTATCCTCTCTACAACACTCGTCGTCCGCGAGTTGAGGATTCTTATGATGCGCCATCTTCTTCTAATGGTTCATCTTCTTCGGCCTCTCCTCGATATGCTCTTCATGATCGTCAGTCTATTCGGTCTCCTGCGTGCTTTTGTTTAGCGGCTTTTGCCGAACCGACTTCTTATCGTGATGCTGAGCAGCACTCGGCCCACAAGTAACCACACGAGCCAAGGGCGAGGAAGCGTGCAGGGGACTAGGTTCCCCGTGGTGGCAAGCAGAAATTTCGGCGACGAGCGGCGGCCTCACGGTCTAGGGAGGCAGTCGGATCCGATCTCTAAGCGTCCGACCACGGGCAAGGAAAGGCGGCGGCGGCGGCGGCTTGGACGGCTCCCGGTGGCGGCTCGGTGGCCCAAGGCTCTATCTCCGAAGGCCACGGCGAGAAAGGCGGCGCCCTGCTCGAGCGCGGGCCGCTTCGAGAAGAAGCAACGGCGGCGACGCGTGGGCGAATGTCGACGAAGCCGCAGGCGACGGCAGAGACAAGCGTGTGGATGGCGACGCGTGGGCAGACATCGACGAAGCCACAGGCGGCGGTGGGGACGAGCATGTGGACGTCGAGCTCAGGCAACCGACGATGAAGCACCGAATCATAGACGAAGAGCGCGAGGAGCAGAGGCAACGAGGGCGGCGAGCAACAACCGGCGGCTGAGGAGGCCGGTGTCGACCACGTGAAAAAACCCTAATCCTAACATTGCTTTGATACCATGTTATGAATAGCGCTTGTGTTCATTATAAGGCCAATGGGCCAATATATATACAAGTACAGGTGTAGTATATATGCATGTAACCCCTTATATAATATGGAAAATACACAGTTAATAATACACATCTAACAATCATCACCTTTACACACAGCATTTTGAAAATGCTCGCAAGGGTAAATCTCCAGGGAGGTCTGTTAATCGAAATGATCATAATGGAGATACAGAAGCAGTTTCAAAGGATCCACCATCAATTAAGACCTCTCCCCTGAGGACTGGATTGGATCCAGGGGCGCAAAAGCCCAAGGATGAAAGGCGCGCAAGCCGAGAAGATGATCTTCGTCGGCACGAGGCCACTGCTCGAAAACCGCATGCTGAGTCACCTAACCATAGATACGGCGATCACACGAACTCTGACAACGCAGCAAAGGAAACCAGCACGGAACGGTCACCCATGCATCCTCGTCACCAGGCAAGAATTGCAAACAAAGGTGGAGTTTCATCTCCTTCTTGGGATCGTAGGGGTTCATCAGAAGGAAACCGTGGAGCTGCTCCCACCACACCTGGAAGGTCCAAGAACAGATCAAGCGGCCGTGGTGATGAAACGGTAAGTCCTAACTTGTGAGGCAATATATTAGGTAAACTATGCTTTTGATATATTGAGTATGAACAGAATGATGAAGCAGATTGTGGCTGCATTTTAAGTTTTGCTTGTCTGTATAATTTCTGAAGTTCTGTAGTTCATTTTTGCACGTACAGCCTGAGAGAGGATCAGCTGTGCCGAAGTTTGGAGAATGGGATGAGAAAGATCCTTCTACTGGTGAAGGTTTCACTGGCATATTTGACAAAGTGAGAGAAGAGAAGCAGTCTGGGAATGCTCCTGTCATCACCGGGAATGCAGATTATATGAACCGCTCCAATCAAGGCCGCAAATATGAATCCTCAGTGAGTCCACTTTACTTTGTTGTTATGCTGCTAACTTAATCTGTTTTTTGATCAAATGTGTGGAGTAAGCATTCTTCTGTACATATGCTTCAGATATCTTTGAGTTTCCTTGCATCAGTTTGCTTGTGGAACTGGTTGCCACTTCATGTCAGCAGCATTATCCATTGAGAAGCAAGATAGTAGACCTAAATCTGCCAGTGCAACTGCTTGGTGCACCTCGTGCTTTTAGGGATCATCTCACCATGCTTAGTTCTGCAATAATTAAAAATTGACTAAACTGAGTTACTTCCAATAGTGCAAACCACTGCACCTGTTAGTGCTGGTTTTGAACAAGGTCACTTGGCGCAATTTGTTGCTCTTTTTTAGTTCAAAGTTCAAACTAATCGCATATTGTACACACACACACAAGGCAATGTAGTCTGGTAGTGGTAGGGTTGTTTTAAGGAATCTTGTTTGGTAGCTGCCTACAGTAGTTTTGTATGATTTGATTAGTTTGAATGTAATCCGCTTCTTACAGCCATTGCATCAAAGCATCCTGCTTCATTCAGCGTGTTGCTTCCTTGCAGGGTTGCTCATGCTTCAGTTGGTTCAAGAACTGAGACCCCATCCTATCTGCGAGGATGAGGATTACGTAAACATGTGGTGATTGTGTCATTTTCAGATGAATGCCCAGCCTGTTGTCTTTGTTGTGATATTGTTTGGTATGGAGACATGTCAGAACACGAATTTGCAAGCTTGTGGTTCAGTAGTTTGAGCTTTTTGTAACATGTGGTTCATTTGTCTCGAAAGAATCGTGCAACGTTGTCTCATTGCCAGATTGAAGGGGAACTAGAGATTCTAGTTGCAAACCAACAATATGCCAATAGCAAACTAGCACTTTAAGAGTCGGTTCGTTGTTGTGGCTGGATGAGTACATAATGAATGTTGTAAACAAACACTGTTCTTTTTAAAATAAAAAGTTAATGCTAGATAACGGCAGCTAGCTTTCTCGAAAGATTTGCTCAGCTGTTGTTACGATTGGAACATCGGCTTACGATCTGTCAATGCAAAGCTTTCAAAGATCCGTATGGATTATGAAGTACTCACTATATCTTCAGCAATACATGAACAATGGAGAGCTACCAGGTAACTAAATGTTTTTTCAACAGAATCCAGGGATTTCGAACGAAAAAAGGTTTTGGTACACATTCTCAAATTTTGGATGTATCATTGTAATTCCGGAGGTGACTGCCCCAATAAAATCAAACAATGACAGCAATCAAAATTCAGCGCTCTATGTATGAACCACACGAACTTCCAGCCTAAATGAACAGCACCTGATATATCTACCGCATATTGAACGACCTACGGGCAATATTTCTATATATTGACAATGTTCTTTACATCAAAACTGAATGTTATCTTGTTTGTCTTTAGGGGCAACACACTGCCATAGAGCTCTGTAGGATTCAATTTCTCTTGCATCTATTCCTAGTGCGCGAAGATTTCGTGCGTATTCCTGCAAAATAATGCATGCAAAAGGAAATATCAGTGGCAGTGCAGTGCGTCCAATATAACTCAATACATCTTTAGTTCTATACCATGTTTAATCAGATAAGTTGTCTCAACACTTTGCCTGATATCTTTTCATTTCTTCTAAAGAAGACATGTGGAAGCCTTTGTATGTGTATAATGTAGCACAGAATGTAACAAGTGAAAAATAAAAGCTTGCACATTGGAAGAAATCAAAAAGAAAGAGAGGACCAAAGGACAGCTATATCCTTTACGGTCGATTGAAAATGAATTTACAAAGAGAATTTCGTACAAATAACACATACATCTATATCCTTTATGAGCATAACGGTAAAGGCAGCTACCAAACCTGAATATCAAGAAATAGCTGCATGCAGATCTTGTCGGTATCAGATATGATGTTATCTGAGGCATCAGTACTAGCTCCTACTCGTCTTTGTGCACCTTGGCGCAGTCTTTGCAATGAAGATTCAGTTTTCCTTGCCTTCGTGTTGAAACAAATTTATCTAAGTAACTGATGGGTCGAGCTGAATTTTCATAAGCAGATGGGCAACTTACCACATTGACTACTTCGGATACCATGTCATAATAAATTGCAGTGATCTTGTCTGTAGATCCACGGCGCAGCTTAGTTTTATCATCCTCAGACAAACAGTGAGCACGCTCTCCTTCAAGAAACACCTGGAATAACACAAAGGAAAAGCTCATAATAAAACAGAGCAAAATGAAAATAAACATATAAACCTGTTATGAGAAATTTCAGCTGAATTTGACAGCACTATAGGAAAATACAAGAACCATACAAATGCAGAACATAACTAGTCATGCAATATGACCTATCTGCTAACACAAAGCCCAAACCAATAAAAACTCAAAAAGCTTAAGCTAAACTATTAACAAGAAAAAAAACACCACTCAAAAACCAAACACCAGAGCATCTAAAGAAGAATACTCTCTGCCTGCATCTTTGTTGTCACTTGTCAAAATTCAGGAAAATTTCACTTCCCACGGGTTAAAAACAGGCTTTAAGGGGGCAGGACCGCAATTTCCACTGAATTGAACATTTTTATTGGTAAATATGCTATTATTGAACAGACATGTGCTGCTTCCAGTTCACCTTTGATGCTTGAATGTAGAGAAATATGAATTGCAAAACAGAAAAGTAAAAATGAAGTTCGTTCACCTTAAGTGGATGCAAAATTCCAGATGCATATGGAGAATGCCTCACTGGAAGTTTATTGGTCATTTTTATTGGTAAATGTGCTATTATAGAACAGACATGTGCTGCTTCCAGTTCACCTTTGATGCTTGAATGTAGAGAAATATGAATTGCAAAACAGAGAAGTAAAAATGAAGTTCGTTCACCTTAAGTGGATGCAAAATTCCAGATGCATATGGAGAATGCCTCACTGGAAGTTTATTGGTCATCCTATATGTCGCTGTTATTCCCTTCAGGTGTTTCAGGTCCTACAATCAATCCAAAAAATAGTACAATCAGAGAACAAAAGGAGCACAGCTTAAAAATGTTGCATTAGATAAAATAATTCACAAATGAAACATTAGCCTCTGTATCCAGGCAATATTTCATGCCAAAACAAAAGACGTGTATGCTTATAGTGTTTCCCTTCTGCTGACATTGATCTACTCACCTCATTCGACTTTTTAACTATGACCCCAATCATGACATTCATTATGGCAGGCAACAACTCCTTCAAAGGTTCAACAGCTTGCAGTATGCTTTGTTTCACAAGAGTAAGTACTTCAGCAGGGCATGATGCTAGCAACTGAATAACATGTTCCACAAAGTTGCCTGATTCTGAAAGCTCGCCAACTACGGCATTTACATCATGCATTACCTGTACATCGATGAACACAACATTTTGATCCAGAAGACAAAATATGTCAAAGAGCCGCAAACCTCTATGCACTCAACATTGTAAACCATTTTCAGAATGTCACAAGAATTACGAAAACAGAGGCCAAAACAATAGGGAAGCTGCACAGATATAGTAATATTGACTATCCTCCAAAGTCCAACCTGCAACACAATCATAAAAATACAACCAGAATAAGAATGGAACAGCTCTTTACAGTTCACATGTGAAAAAACTTTTGTGTCATGCCCTTTCATTGCCTCATAGTTGCCACACAGTGTGCTACCAACTGCAGATTATTCCCTAAACTAACTCGGTCCTGGTTAAGCTAGAAGTGAAAGTAGTCAGCTTTGTGCTGAGCCGTTGACTCCCTGAGCACTTAGACCTTAGAATGAAGCGTACACTAACAAGAGTAACACATAGTGTTCACAACTAAGATGATAATACTCGGTATTTCAGTCATCAGCTGCAAGGTTCAGAGTGCAGAACAAAAAGCGCTAGGCCCAGATGACTGAAATGTCATGGTCAGGGTTCAAAGAGTAATGTAGATGTGACGTACATATATGAAATCCTCCACAGGTACAGATAGTGCCCATTCAGCATCTGCAGGAGAACTTGAACCCCCAGCAGAAGCTTTACGTGCAGCCAGACCAGAAGAAAGCCATGTTGTATATCTTATTGTATAGGAACATAGAAAAGAAAAGGTCAACCTCCATATGCTAAATTATGAAGAAGTGAGGAAGAGGAATATCCTTTGCGGTAGTTATACCTTGAAATAAGCTGCAAAGACAAACGGAGGAATTTATCAGAGTGAGAGAAAATAAGAACATCATCACTCCAGCAGGACTGCAAACTTTCTAAAAGCTTAATACTTTGCTTCAACAACAATGCCTTCGGCTTAGCTTGATTCTCATGCATTCCAACAGGACTAACTGTGGCTGTAACAGCAGAATCAAGACCACCAGCAATTTCCTGAAATCTTGTGTAATTGAACCAGTAGAAATCAAGTTAGAAAAAAAAAGATCTGGAGCGCATCTAACAATAGAATAGTATAAATATATATGCTTACCTTAGAGAAAAGTAGACATTAACCTGCCACTGTCGCATGAATTCTGTGTAAGCAGGCTCAGAGCGGAACTTTGTTACAGCAGGCTTGGAAGGACAGTAACCTACAGAACGAAATATTAGATCAATCATGACTCCGAATAGCCACAGGCATCGATCTTTAAAAAATAGTGATGTCTTGCACTTTGCAACTCTCTGTAACACAACAAGGAAAAGGACACAGTGCAATGAACTTCCATTCTAACACAGTTGGCAACTGAATGTAGCATCTGGTACATATCAAAGTGCCCAAGACATCACTTCTTCAACTAAGGAACGACCCAGTCTAATCTTATTCCCTTCTTAGTTCAATATGATGGTTGCTCTGCTCAATCGCTCATAGTATCAAATAGATAGATATACACCAGCATGCTTTGCAAGCAAGCATATAATAGTATTGTAGTAGACTTAGCAGGTCACATAATAAAAAATAATAACCACTTTGCAACACAATTAAGAATACCTTCCAGAAAATCAAGGACCCTTAAGCTCGCTTTGTAGTTTTTCAGGAATCCTTCAGGATTTCCAGAAGAAAAGGCCCCAGGTTTTCCCTTAAGGATTGCAGAATGAACCTCTTTGAGTATTGAATTGGCCAGAAAATCAAAAACATGAAGTCCAGAGTTTGCTGCAAATCAAACGAGAGCAGAGAGTCAATTAGATGGTACATCAATCTAAGTCCAAATGCAGCATGTAGGCTTCAACTTATTAAGTAATAGTGAAAATTTTGAACGAAATTGTTAATTACCTGATGAAGATATTTCCAAAATAAATTTGCAATCTTGTTCCACACATTGCATTATCTGCTGATAATCATCTTCCAGTCCATCAGAAGATACCCCAGCAACAGCTTTTGCGTAGTTCTGAGGGACAATTTTCTGAATCAACGGGGACAACACTGTTGTACGGAAAAGCTCTTCAGCTGAAGATGTGTTGTCAATAGCAGCATAAGCACGCAAGCAGTTGTATATTACTTTTGCATCACGATGTTCTAGACCATCCACAAAGCAACGCTCCAAGCTACCATCAAGTAGTTTTGTAGCACCTTGGACCCTCTTCTCCATGTTCTCAATAAAAGGAAGGTTCTGTACTGCCATAATGTAACAGAATAAGAATCATAAATAAGTTGCATTAAAATGTATATGATGCATCATGTTAGCAATGAAGTGAAAGCTACCAATACAAAACTGTGTTGGCAGTTTGGCCATAAGATTCTGCACAAAACTTGCAAAAAAAGAACTTAAATAAAATCCAAACTATGAAGTACAACTGGCCAATTTTTTCTTACTTTACTAATCCAAATCTTATTTTGCATTGTTGTTTTATTGTTATGTATATTGTTCAATAGCGGCACAAAAATTCCAAACCTTTTGTGCAAACTAGCTATATTCATTTTGCATTGCAACTTTTTCCTAATGGTTTTGCTCAACAGCGAAAATAAAGCAAAAAAGAAGTACTTATAGGTTAGAAGTGCCTAAGGACCAGCAGTATATGCTGGCACAGACCTGTGCGTGACTGATGTAGAATTTGAGCCGGTTCATCTCGCTGGCGATTCTTTCTAAGAGAATGCTCTGTGTTTCTCTAACATCTGTCCCAGCCTCCACATTTGGTGGCGTAGTATCATTGCCTGGGTAGCCCTTATCAACTGAAACAACCTCAACATTCGATGAATCAGATGGTGCGGTTGGTAATTCCTTTATCAGTTTCTCAACCTGGATAAACAAAAAACAACCTTTAGATTTCAGAAATAATATGGCATGGGTTATAGCTCCACCTAACAATGAAATGATGACCGATACAAATTCGAAAACATAAATAAAACATGCTTTAATGGTAACATTGATGAAATAATCCTAGATGAGAAACTTTTCGAACATGAAACAAACTTCAGCATTATGATCGGTTAAAGCATGCAAATTTGGACATATATACGAATCTGTATGCAGGGATAAAAAAACTGTTGGCAATGACATGATCATATGTATGCGCGGACAAAAAAAATTAGTCGGCAATGACATTTACATCTAGTTGGATCTACCAATGTTGGCGAATAAGCTTGCTACATTAACGTTTAACTGTGAGCAGTCTCGGATCGGACCTTGGAGACGACGTGCGATGTGTCGAGCAGCAGCTCCAGAAGCTCGCGGGCGGCAGTCGCTGCCGTGCGCTGCTCAAGCCCCGCGCGGAGGGCCGCCAGCGCGGCGGCCGCTGCGCCGCGGAACCCGGCGACCTTATCCCGCAGCTCGGCGAGCGGGGCGCGCATGCGCGCGGCGGCCGCGTCCACACCCTTGAGTCGGGCGCTGAGGCCGACGAAGTCGGCGTAGTCGCGGTTGATGAGGCCGACGAGCTCGGCGCGGAGGTCGGAGAGGTGGGAGCGGAGCTCGGCGGCAAGGCTCTCGAGGGGCACGTAGGAGCGGAGCTCGGAGACGCAGGCGTCCGGGTCGAAGTCGGCGCGGAGAAAGGCCTCCGGTTTGAACCAGGGCGGGTGCGCCTCGATGGGCTCGCCGAAGAGGTCCGTCGGCTGCGGCTGGGGCGCCATGGCGGAGGGTTCAGCGCCAAGATGTGGCCGCGGACGAGAGGAGTGAAGAGTGGGATCTGAGGGAGCGGGGGGGGGGTGCGGTGCGGTGGGTTTGGAGAAGACGGAGCGGAGGAGATCGAGAAGACGGGGATGGAATGGCCGATGGGTGATAAGTGTCAACGGCTCGAGTACTCGGCGACGGCGACGCACGCTGGTTAGGAGTGACGTGGACTCGCGCGTCGGATGCTCGGCCCGTTGAGCGTGGGCACCCCGGGCCTTTGATAAGCCGGCTAGGCCCGTCCTTCTTCTTTGCCAGCTATTAATGGGCCTTGTGCAACAACTGAGGTACATGCAGTGAACCTCTAGGCATTCCGCGCCTTCGAATCCCGATAGCAGCATCCAACGAAAGAGAAGGGAAATTCAGCGGCGGAGGGAGGGGGAGACCGAGGGTTTTCTTTTTCTTTTTCTAAAATAGTGTTGTTGGGCGTGCGTAACAAAACTAGCCTTCTCCATGCATAAAAATAACATTTTATCCATGCACTAGCGGACCGGATTTGTCGAGGACGCGGCACATAGCGAATCCAATCCTCAGGACGCGGAAATGCCTCGTCCAGCCCCAGGGGCGTGGAAAATTCCACTTTCGGCTCCAGGGGAGCGGAAATACCCTCGTCCGGCCCCTAAGGGCGCAGATTCTCGCTTCTCCAGAAAAATACTGTTCGTAGGAATTTATAAATATCGGCAACATTCTGATACGATTTTCATCTTCTTTACGGAGACTGCGATGAGAATAAGGTAAATGTAAAAGTAAAAAAAGAAGAAGAAAATATTATCATATGTACCAAAAGTTTCATTCCATAATTTTTTTCGCATAGTCGGCTACTGGCCCGCCCCTACTGATCCGATCAAACATTGTTGTCGCATACCGGCCAAGATGTAACGAAATCAATCAAACAATTTTTTCAGATGAAAATCACGTCATTTCATTCTAAAAATGTATCATCACATGTACCCAACAAAATTCCACAATTTTTTATGCATGAAATCACGATGCAGCACAACCGAGGGAGGGGGCTATTATCATATGTATCTCGATCAAATAAGACATTCTTTGTTAATTTGTCAGTTTAATGTGGACGACATTATTTAATATTGTATTGTACCACATGCTAGATAGCTGCAGAGACACCCGATCTAATAGGCGTATTTTAATTCACGACTCATGCAATCCTCTCCTCCTGAGTGTCCGATTCTCGATCCAACGGCCTACATACGACACCCTGCAGAGACACACGAGTTTTTGGCTAAAATGTTGTTGTTCTGAAGTGAAATAGCAAAAATAGTCCCTACAAACGAATAGGCAAAAATAGCACTGGTTCCGCCATTTAGCTAGCCATTTCTGTATGCATGAATCAGCTAGCTAGCTCGATCGTGTAGGCGTACGTACGTGCAGCTAGCTAACACTAGATAAAAGTAGGGTTGGTTTTGGAAGTGTGAGACACAATGCACGCCTAGCTACTTTGGACTTTGGAGCAGCTCAAACGCGTTTTGGAAATTGGACATCATCAAGTGATTAAAGAAAAGATGACGGTTTTTATCTTCTTTACGAAGGTAAAAAAGAAGAAGTAAATATTATCACATGTACCAAAATTTTCATTCCATATTTTTTTTCACGTGGTCGGCTGCCTGTCCCGTCCCTACTGATTAAATCAAACTTTCGTTGTCGAGGGAAGGGGTATTATCACTTGTGAAAAAAATCATTCCAAACAAAAAAAATAGATTTTAGCGAGAATCCGAGACGATGAAAGCAATATTTTAATATTTTTTAAAAAAAAGTGTGGCTACTGCACCCCTAGGGGCCTAGGGGTTAGGACAAGGCAAATGTGGAAAGTATTTTGAGCATGGTTTTGACATTTATCTCAAATCGATTATTTCATTTGCATACAAATAGTAGCCTTAAAGGATTTTTATAGAAAAAAAATCAGGAAATATAAAATTCTAGAAAACTTACACAAGTAATTACACTATGTCAGGAACCTTCACAAAAAAGTTCATAATTGTTGGAGCTCGTTTTCTATATGTAGAAATTCCTATAAAAAAATATCCTTAACGGAATTTTTGAGAAAAATACAGAACACATAAAATTCTGGAACAATTACACAAGTAAGTAAACTACGTCAGGAGCCTCTACAAAATATTTCATAATTTTGGAGCTCATTTTATATATTTAGAAATTCCTACAAACAATATTTTTTGGAGGAGAGAGAGTCCACGCCTTAGGGCCGGACGATGGTATTTCTGCACCCCTGGGGGCAAACATGGTATGTCAGTGCCCTTAGGGGCCGAACGAGGCATTTCCACACCCCTGGAGGCCAGATTCGCCATGTGTCACGTTCTCGGCAAATCCGGTCCTTTAGGGCACGGACATGGTGTCATTTTTGGCTTTGATGTGCACAGGAGGCTAGTTTTACTATTAAACATGCCAACATCGCTATTTTAGCCAAAAACTCGGGGGAGACCAAGGGGAGCCATGACTACCCCATCCCACCAAAATAATTTTTACCATCCTTGATTTTCTATTTAAAAATTGTGGCATGTATTTGAACCCTTCCAAGTATAAGCATGTACTATATTGTGTCTAAACTTCTGTTCACATTAAATCCCACTATTCTTTTAAGACAGTAGAGAGTGGCTGACTTTGTAAATCTCAACCCATGTACCGGTAAGAAATTGGACCACTTCTAAGTTTTAATAAGCATATGTATCTTCCACTCCCATCGATTGTAGTACTAGTACATATCACAATATGTTGCATGCAGATAATAAGATTAGAAATATTGATCTCACAAGTTGCAAACATATGCTATTTTTTTACTATTGCTTTGCACATTCTTTCCATTTTTTATCCAATGATTCTAGTTGTTTTAGCTTCTTATTTCCGCCAAATAAGATTTTGCCATAACTATTTCTTCCTATCATATTACTTCTTCAATCAAGTTCGTAGGTAACACCGATCTAGTGTTATTAAGTATTGGACAAAATAATTTCTTACATTAAAAATATTGAACTTGGTAATGCACGCACAATTGACAAATATTTTTATACAATTACAACCGGTCTCTATTTTCTAGCAAGTATCACTACTACAAAAGGGCTAATACTGGACACTTTATCACAGACGGTTGACCAAAACCGTCAGTATTATATACAATCACAGACAGTTTTTGTTTAGTGACCGTCTGTGTTACTGGCTGCGCTAAGAACCATCTATGAAGAGGTAATATCACAGACGGTTCATATTGAAAACTGTCTAAAAAGTATCACAAATGGTTCTTAACAAGAACCGTCTGTGGTATTTAGTAATATCATAGACGGTTTTCAACACGAACCGTCTGTGACTTTCTATCCTCATCACAGACGGTTTGTATTAAAAATCGTCTGTGATAAGTATCTCCCGATTTTACCTGACTCTGTGACTTGGAATGTCTAACTCTGTGATTTTACGATGACTTGAAATGTCTAACTTTGGGAGTTAGACATTCCAAGTCGTGGTAAAATTAGGGAGTTGGGTATTTCAAGTTATGGTAAAATCACAGAGTTAGACATTTCAAGTTATAGTAAAATCACAGAGTCACAGACAGTTTTTATTTGAAACCGTCTGTGATTCGCGGAAAATTTTGAACATTTGCATGGGATGCGAGCCTTATATATTATACCCACCCCGCCTTGTCTTCCATTAGTCTCTCCCTCTCCCTTCCCCACGCCAAGCTCCAGTGACATCCCTCGATTCCCCGGCGCGGTTCGACGAGGAGACGCAGCCGACGATGATGAGGAGGAGAAGGGACGCGTAGGAGCTCCATGTCTGCCGTTGGAGGCCGACACGTGTCTGCAGCCTGTTGTTTCACAGCGCCTCCAGTAAGCAGAGCGCTGCAGCTCGACCAGTACTGCCAGATCTAGCCGCCCCCATCTTGGCCTCAGGTGAGCACAAAGTTTCGCCCCCAAATCCCCATCCAGGTTTCCTTCTCACTCTGATTTCGTCCCCTCCATCCTGTCAGATTTCGTTCTCAGGAAGGACCCCCATCTGTGGTCGACAAGGGAGGCCGATTCGATTCGAGATGGACGCCTCTACTCAACCTCATTCTCGTTAGAGAGTGAGCCATTGATTGATTGAGAGTAGACCTGTTCAAATCTTGGGACCAGCTTGAAAGCCCTACCAAAAATCAAGAAAGCGACCCTACCAAAACCTGATTTTTCGATTAAAAGTATTATTTTAATCATTTTTTAGAATAAAAAACTAATATTTAATTCATTTTCTGAATTAAAATAAATAGATTTTCTCTTTTTAAATTGATTTTATCGATTTCGGGCCGTGCCAGCTTCTACCTACGGCGGTTTTCGATCCCAAGCCCGGCTTGGGACGGTGTCGAGTTTCTCGAGGTCGGGCCGACGGGCTAGGCCGCCCATGAACAGGTCTAATTGAGAGAGAGAGAGAGAGAGAGAGAGAGAGAGAGAGAGAGAGAGAATCTTTTAATTACATTCTTGCAAACTATCGAAAGAGCATATGGAAACTACTATCCAACAATTAATTGGTTTGGCTCAAAATTCGATTTTTTTTTTGCAATAGAAAAAACTATCACATACGGATTTTACTAAAAAACCATCTGTGATAGTTTATCTTCATAGACGGTCCCGAACAAGAATGTCCTTATGCATATTACGTTCGTTGCTATGCCCATCATTTGTAACTTGCACTAGTCCCTTCATATTGCTTGCCCCATCATATCCTTGGTTGCGAAGGTTCTGAACATCAAAAGAATGGTTGGACAATATAGAGCACAATTCCTCTTTAAGTGTTAACCGCTTTGGTATTCCTTACATGTATCAAGTCAAAGAATCGCCCTTGCAAAAGACCATCTTTATCAACAAATCTGAAAGCCAATGCCATTGCTGCATCACAAGTTTCATCTACCAGAATAGAGAACTTATAATCCCCTATTTCCTCATGAGTATGTTTCCTAACCTTACTTGCGAAAATACTCAAAATCTCCTTCTGAATGTCTGGTGATGTTTACCTTGAATTGTATGGAGCATTCCCCAATACAGCCTTTGCAATCTCAGGATTGAATTTTGTAAGAAGCTTTACCAATTCAAGAAAGTTTCCTCTATTCCTTGACTGAGGTGTCTCATCATTACCTCTAAAAGCACAAGACTGATTTGTGAGCCACTTGACAACTGCAATTGATGTTTTAAGTCGTAAACGATTTTGTTCTATTTCTTGCTTGCTCTTCACTGCTATGACATTTTCTATATGGCCTGGCTGATTCAATAAAGCTTGGCATTCTGTGATTGCATTTTCTTGTTGGGAGCAAGGTTCAGATCCTATATGTGTTAATAATGAACAATTTTTTTTTCCATCATTGACCTTCTTTCAGCTTCCAAAACCATGTACCGTGAAGACATTAGAACCACCTCGTTTGTTTTTGTTTTTGTTTTTGATGGATAGGAAGCAAAATAAACAATATGCACGATGATTGCTCTCTGAGTACTCCAACGATGATAGAAACAGACTAAACCAACTATATTGAGAGAGGCATTGATGCCCTTGCGCTCCAGATGGTTTGTATTTCTGCAATAGGGGACCTAACTTCAAATATGCACATTGCACGTCATCTCTTTGGTTAGGTGGGTATTGCCAAATTTGTGGGCGTAATGCAGGATCTCGCTCCAAGAATTCAATACCTCGAAATATGACTTCATTTATTCGCTGCCCTTCGTCTTGGTTTTGTTGAGGTTCCAATTCAAGCAAAAGCAAGGGTGGAAGATGAGTTGTTGAAGGATCTTCATCGATTGGTTCAACTCCTTTTCTTTTGAAAAATGAATCAATGGTTTTTTTCGTTAACCATAGTTACCTGCATTGTAATTGAATACATGATCCAATTAGCAAATGGTCCAATTACAAAACATTAGACAATTACAAAAATAACAATTTTATCGGTCAATCACTAAACAAAATACAACTATATCAAAATTACTGTACAATAACAAGAGTCAAGAGTAAAGTCTTTAAAGAATCAAAGAAAATACCAGTTGCCCCGGTCCTTCAGCTTCCCCGCGTGACCGCGCTCGACGCCTTGTCGCGCAGCCGACCGCCCTTCCTGGCTCAGGCTCATCGCGCAGTCGGCCGCAGCCTAGGGTTTCCTCGTCTCCTCAACTCCTAAGGGGCGCAGCTCTTCACTCACCCTTTCGCATTCGGGCTACATGACTACATCCTCTTGGCTCTCGCTACATCCTTCCGACTAATTCCCATCCCATGAGGGTCAAGAGCCTGAGACAGAGTTCCAGGCTTGAGGCTTCCATCCTTTTGCGTTCGGTCTTTCTCTGCTCGGTCCTGGCACCTTGCATACATTGTGTTCAATTTTTTTTTGTTCTTTCTAGAATGCTGGGGGGCACGACACAGGTTGGCCCAGCCTTTACTCCGTCCCTGGACTCTACGTTTCCGCTTAAAAAAAACACAGTAGAAATACATCCTCTCTGTCCTACAAATCACGCGGCACTGAGTATTATAATCCCTGTATGGCTGTACAGCAGTTGGGAACTGATGAGCATGCAAAACCAAGGTGTCGGTGGGCGGCTCAAGCGCAAACAACACCGGCTGCTGCAAGTGCAACGGCAGCGAAACACAAGAAAAGCCCCGTGCTTCGCTGCAGAACGGACGGTCTCCAGCCAGCTAGCTTCCCCTCCTTCCGGTACAACCGTCCACCAGCCATAGCTGCCTGCTTAGCTCCTTTGGACTACTACTTTTCTTCTTCTCCCGGGCAGTCAGGCTGCCAAAGCGCCTCGGAAACACCGTGTTCACTTGGACCTCTTCTTTTCGCTCTGCTTTCCCCCTTTTTTTTGACTTGTTAAATGAACGAATCAGAGGACACCAGCAACGCCGATCGAGCTCACCGGCACTTCTTCTCAAAGCTAGACATGCGGTGGACTCGGTGCCCTGCAGCGCAAGCAAAGATGATTCGATCGATCATTCGCGTGCCTGCTTGTGCTATTTGCTGCCGGGAGGGACGTCTTGCCGCTTGAGACACAAGCACCGCACCGGCTCGTCCTGCGTGTTTGATTCGTTGTTTTGACGCCCAGGCCCGTTTGGAACGAAGGGTTCTGGCCAAATTTTACGCGAAATATATAACATGTCTTGCGAGATTCTTACTGAATTCCTCCGTTCTAAGCTGACTTTCAAGAAAGCGTACTTGTTAATTTGGTCTGACTAGCCAGTTGCATCACATACATGGCCGTATCACCTAAACAGCAACTTCTCCACTGAACAAAGCGAGCAGCAGTTACAGCTGAGAGGTCCCTGCTTGTTACCTGAAATATAATTCTTTTCATAAAGTTATTCAAAGCTGGTTTACACCTGAACAATATTTTTTTTCTATTAAAATTACAAACAGACGCTAGGCCTCCAACTGTATCCCCTGCTTCCTTTTATTTTGGCAAGGCATTGTAATGTACTCCAGGGCCATGTTTCAGCTCCATCTGCAAACAACTCCTCCATTGATTTTACTTTCTTTTCTTTTAGGTGCTGGTAGCAACTAATCCTCGTTTATGTTTCATCATGGATTCGCTAATGTTGGCCACAGAACTACTTCAAGTTGCCAGCCTTATGCTTGCACGTATGAGGTCATCCCGGGGCGGAGCTAGTCACGATTCAAGCCTCGGGCCGGCTTAGCTGTTTTTGGCTCAAAGTCATATTTTACTGATTTTTCAATGATTTTTTACATAGGTTTTTGATCTGGGTCTCGTGCCATAGCCCCATAGCCTCAGAAGCCCCCGCCCCCGAGGCCTAGCTCTGCTCCTAAGGTCACCCGAGAACAATCCTAACAGCCGTCGTTGCAGGTCAAACTCTGTCTAGACATAAGTTTATGGCCATAATCACGTCATCATGCGCCAAACTGTGACCGCAAAGTGGAGTGTTTTTTCTCCCCTTACCTCAAGATGGACGGTTACTGGTACTCACATGGTCGCATTCTAGCGTGATTCACGGTGCATGTCGATCAGGGTGACTCATGCTGCCTGCTGTTTCTTTTTTTCCGAGTACTAACACAGTAACACTGTACTAAGTCCGAATTCCTGCCAGACCAATGAATTTGCCCCGGCAATAAGTAGCGGTAGCCTGCTGTCTGCGTAGAAAAAGCAGCCAGTTTGGTACGTGCGCTCGTGCAGGGCGTTATGGATTCAACCGTCAGAAAGCGTAAGTTGGACCAGCACCACCGGCCTGGTCGATCAACCTAACTCCACGGCGTCGGCCGCCCGGACGGGAACCATCAGATCATACGGCCCCGCGCGTACTCGCACGGCGGCGCCTAAGGTTCGGCGGAGTTGGAGGAGCTTGGAATTGGTGCTCTAGCCAAAACGCCAAATTAGTCAGCCCAACCCCAGTCCGCTAGCTCTTACGTTAGGCAGGATAACCACTCTTCTGGACTCATAAACTGTGACCGCAGCATACTTAAATAGCAGTCACTCGGAGTAGCAAGGCAAGGCTGACGACTTTGATCACGGACCTTTGTTTGCCTTTTTCAGCAGTCGCCGAGACACTTGCAAATAGACAGACGATAAAAAACCAGAGTAGTATAGTAAATTCAGTCAAGCCTTGTGTACACACGCACCAGTGCAAAAGCGCGTGGAAATCGAAAACGACATCCCTGCACCGACAAATTACCATGACGCATGCTCAGTCCAGAGGTTAGTCCTGCGATTCCGAAATTGGCGGAAGAATGACGGGATCTCGTTAACCTTCCGTGCCCTTTGTTTACAACAGAAATGTGTGCTGCTACTGTCAAGAGGGAAGAAAAAAGGGCAGGCGAAACGAAATGGTGGTTGGTTACCTAGACGAGCACGCAAGTAATGAGGCCGCTTTCGCCGATGGCGACACCAGCCGCGGCGCGAGAGGCGAGACTACACGTAGGCTTAACCTAACACGCCATGCGGGCCACTAGCTAGCACAGCGATAATCCATCTTCCTGGCCTCGCCGACTCATAATAATCATAAGCATATTAGCAGGCACGCGCGAAAACGAGAGCGAAAACGTCGCAAGATGAAGGCGTTAGAGTATCTATAATAATCCATCTCAGCTGTTACTAAGAGATTGTCATATCAGTTTTTAGATGATGTGGATGAGAGAAGATGAGAAGAGAAGGTGAAATTGTTTCTACATGAAGAAACTATCGATTATTAATACTGAAAGACATGTTAAACAACAAAAACTCTATTGGAGGCTTAGTTGTTACTTAAACACTCATTTTGTGGGTCCCACCGCCACCAACAAACTTGAAGAATTAAACTCTTAGATACAAACTTAAGAAACAATCCATTGGAATGGTTGTTTTTTTATTAGATTGAAGATTTCTCTCCTCTTAAGAATAATGCTAAGAAACAAACTATTGTAGATACTCTTAAGAGACCGGGGACTAGGCCGACAGTTTTGGTCTGCGATGAGTTCTTCATTCACCCACCCAGTAGCCTATATAAAGGAGAAATGATCCCAACATTCTATTATAATTTTACAGAAGAGTAATAAAGAGAAGTCACAAGTTCCCTCATATCGCTGTGTTCAATCTACTATTCTGATCTTGTGTTCTTATATTGCTCTTACGATTCTATGCTTGTCTACGAGATAATCGCTCGAACTGGACTCGCTAGCGATGGTTACTCAACACGTTATCAGCACAACTATGCTCTCCGGCCTACACAGATTGAAAAGGCAATCGTTGAGGCACAACACTCATAGATCAAATCGTTTTTTCTATATTGCTTTTAATCCTACAAATTTGGCTTTCTAGATTGTATTCTACGGTGCAAATCCGCTCTAATCTATCGCGAGCCGACGTGAAGTCATCAGCATAATGCCGATCGATAGATTGCATGAAAAAGTGGATATCGATTGTACCGTAGATTGAAAATTGTAAATTCGTTCAAACCAACCGTGAGCCGACTTGAAATCGCCGGCCAAGCAGATCGGTGGTTGCATGAAAGAATA
Organism: Phyllostachys edulis; assembly: GCA_036346405.1. Lineage (NCBI taxonomy): Eukaryota > Viridiplantae > Streptophyta > Magnoliopsida > Poales > Poaceae > Phyllostachys > Phyllostachys edulis. Next base: position 212,577 of record JAYEVD010000265.1, read on the forward strand.
GATGACAATCGCACGATAGATTGTACATTGCATTGTATGAACAGTAAAAAAGAAGAAAAAAAGGCGACACAACCCCGCATAGCCACGCCACCGCCGTCCCTACATGCTACGCACCGTCAGCCGAACTAGCCCGAAGCCATCCACACGCCGTGCAAAGAAAAAGAAAAATTGGCACCGCCCTGCAGACGACGAAGTCAAGGCCAGACGCGTCTGGCAAATACCGGCACCGAGCACCGCCACCCTCAAGATGCGTCCAGATGCACCTCCCGCAGCTTGCAACCACCGACTCCTCCGCGACTGCAGACGCAACCGAAGCCGCCACCGGCCGAATCATACTGCACGCACCGCTTGAAGCGCTACCATCGCACGTGGCTCCGTGCCCGCGCCGCTACTAGCCTCGCAGTGCTGCTTGCCGCAGGCCTCGTCGAGCCGCACCCGTCACCCTCATGTCAGATCCGCAGCAGCGCCACCTGTTGCACCTCTCTAGCCCCGCCGCTTCAAGCACGGTTCCCGCCGACCGCCTATTCGTGTGGTCTTTGCTGGCCCTCCACGCGGCAGTGCTTCGCCACCGGCCATGAGCCCATCGCGCGGCCACTCGCCAAGACACGCGCGAGCCCTGTCGCCGCCCCCACCCATCAAGGCTGTCATAGCCTTCAGATGGGCGCTATCACTGCCACGCCCTTTAGAAAATGAAATTAATGGATGTGGTAACTGCATACTTTATATAAATTTGTATTCGGACATTTATATGAAGGTACTTGAAGGTGTCCTTTCCCGAACCAAGACAGAGCAAATAGAAATCTATACAGTGTGCAACTCAGAGAGTCACTGTATGGACTTAAGCAATCAGATATGATGTGGTATAATCATCTGAAGCGATTTTCTATGCAATAAAGGCTACACGAACAATGAGAATTATCACTGTGTATTTATACGACGATCTCAGGATGGATTTTTGTATAATCTTAATGTATGAAGATGATCTGAATATCATTGGAACCCTAGAAGGTATTAAGAAAGTAAGCTCTTACCTGGAGTCGGAGTTAGAAATGAAAGATTTGGTAAAACCAAATATTGCCTAGGCTTGCAGCTTGAGCATGTCTCTGAAGGGATATCAGTGCATCAGTCAACCTACACTCAGAAGGTATTAGAAATGTTTGGTTTTGGAAAGGTATACCCTTCGAAAGTGACAATAGTTGGAAAGTCCTTGCAGCAAGATAAGGATCCATACAGATCTAAAGAAAAGGGGGAGGAAGTCCTGGGACTGAAATTCCCATACTTGAACGCAGTAGGAGCACTCATGTATTTAGCAAATTGTACTAGACCGAGCATTACATTTGCCGTAAGCCTACTAGCAAGGTATAGTACAGAACCTACCAAAAGACATTGGCAAGGAATAAAAGGACATTTTTCGATACCTCTAAGGAAGCAAAGAACTGTTCTATAGAAAGAACCAAGGCCTGAATATGACTGGCTATGCAGATGACTGTTACCTGTCGGACCCATATACAGCCAAGTCACAAACATGCTATGTATTCCTATGTGGTGAAACTGCAATTCCATGAAAATCGTCTAAGCAATGTCTTGTATCGACTTCGATGAACCATTCGAAAATAATAGCATTGTACGAGGCCTCACAAGAATGTGCTTGGCTTCGGCGGATGATTCACCACATCTAGCAGTCGTGTGGGTTGAATACAGCGCAAACCCTCACTATTATGAATGAAGATAATGCAGCTTGTGTTGCACAAGTGCATATGTGTTATGTGAAGAGTCATCTCACAAATCATATCAACCACAAGTTCTTCTATGCTCTTGAATTGCAAAAGATGGACGAAATAAAAGTACCGCATATTAAGTCATGTGAAAATCTTGCAGATTTATTCACTAAGTCACTTCCAACGTCTAGTTTTGAAAGATACATACGTGTAATTGGAATGATGAGACTTAGAGAAGTGCAGAATTCAGGGGAGAATATTTACGAACTCATTATTGAAGCTTGATCACGAAGATCGAGTACCCAAAAAATAAATCCTAGAGATTAAATGAAATTAAGTGGATTGTACTCTTTTTTCCTTGACGAGTTTTTCTGAAGTTTCTCGCTAAGGTTTTAATGAGGCAATTCATATAGCACAGCAGAACGTGTTTCATGTACTCTTTCTCTAAAATTTTTCCACAGGGTTTTTATGGAGTTTTGATGAAACATGAACATGTCGGATGAGTGCGCAAGGGGGCGTGTTAAGAAATCGGACCTAGGCCGACAGTCTTGACCCACGATGGACTCCTTATCTACCCAGTAGCCTATAAAAGGAGGGGGACCCCCACCACCATTGTACTACAGTTTTACAGAAGAGCAATAAAGAGAAGCCATAAGTCCCCTCATATCTCTGTGTTCGACCTACTATTCTGTTATTGTGTTTTGCATTGTTCTTACGATTCTACGCTTGTTGGCGAGGTAATCGCATGGACTGAACTCCTCAGCAACTGTTACTCAATAGAAGGAACGGCGATTAACGTTAGCCACTCCCAGCAGGAAAATTCTTCACCGAACTCACCCGTTAGAAGCTGAACTTACGATGTTGATCTCTTGTCAAACAATTGTTACAGCTCACTGGGGCTTCCAGCCAGCAAACGAAGATGCGCGCGCGCGTTCTTACATGCCATTTTCTTGAGTAACTACAAATCAAACTAGTACCATGTTTCGGAATTTTACATGTTCCGTCGTTCTCTACTTGCGAAATCACTGTCTATACCACGGGATTGAGACTAGGATTATCGAGGTCTATCAGCGTGCTGTCGAATTGTTTTTCCCCCAAATGAATCACAAACGGGTTAAATTTGCTGAAGCTTAGTATCGTTCGTTACAAGTTGCTGAACATGTCAAGTACATCTGGAAGCAACCGTGTGAGGACTTTCAAACCTGACCTGCAGGAGAGCCAACGGTGGCCGGGCCCCAACAACCAAAGCAGCAGTATAAACAAACGAAGCCCCGAGTAAAATCAATCTGTCCCTAAGCCGGCTCCACGACGGTTGCCTTGCCTCGCCTCCATTGCATCTTAGGCTGGCTGCTTCACCCACACCTCCATTCTACAGTTCTTCTCCCCCTCCCCTGCTTAAAGCCTTGCTTCCTTCCTCTCCTCCCAAGGGATCGACCGGGTCCTGCCGTTTTGCAGCTCAGCATCAGATCGAGCAAATTTGAGAGCTTTACAAGTTGGGTGGCAAGATGAAGGGCGGCGAGATAAGCAGCATTAGCCCGCTCGTCTCCTTCGTGCTGGGCGCCGCCATGGCCACCGTCTGCATTCTCTTGTTCATGTCCGCCAGCCCCGCCCGCCGCCTCGGTGACATCTCCGCCTGGAGCCGCACCAACGGCACGGCCGCCCAGCAGCCCGAGGAGCTGCTCACCGGCGCCAAGGACCAGGCGGCGGGGCTCAACGTCACCACCGCAGCTCCGGCCCCTGCCCCCGTGGAGGTACATCCTTCGCTTTCTTGCTCTTTGCCCTGCCGGTCTCAAATTCAAACCGTTTGTTTGTTTGTTTCCATTCACTACTACTGTTTAAGTTAGGCGATCGTTTTTCTCAACAAATTACTCAATCGGAAAGACCGTTTTGGATCTTGCCATTTGAGAACAAGAGCGTATGCGCGTGCATTTGGTATTTTGATTGCTGATCGTTGTTCAAATGCTATTTTCTCCCTGTCATTTTCCCTTTCCCTTCTCTTTTAAAAAAACAAGAACAACCAAGCTCGTGAGATGGCGGCATCGTGCTAGTATGTAATAAGCGAGAAACAAAAACCATAGATCAGATGCCATTTATGTTAACAGAATCTTTCTGAATAAATTACGTAGCCTGACGCCGACGGCTAACCAAAGCGCGACTAGATTATTGTTTACCTCGTCTAAATTCGAAAAGCTGGCCTTCAGACCAGCTCCCGTCACTCCAGGCGTAAAAAGAAGAAAAAAAACCAGCTCCCGTCTTTACGCTGTCTCTAGGCTATGGCTCTGTAGACGCGTGCTTTCTTCTCCCCTTGACTTTTCTCAACTGCTTTTTCTTCTCCCCATGTAACATCACTCATCAGCTATCAGGCCCATCACCCTTAAAAATCCCAATGACTCGTAGCTTCTCCACATGTTACTAGATGATAGCTGAAAAATCTTAATGCATGAGTCATCGCATTGCTGGTCCTCCTAGCGACTAGAGGATTCCCCAAAACCAAAACAACCGTACTCCACTTCTCCTGTAACTGCTGTCGGCATGGCCCTCCTTCCTGCTAAGTGCTAAGTTCATTACATTACCCCTGCTGCCTGCCACACGTGTCCACCGGCCGTCACCCTCCCTGCTGACCGTACACGTGCCAAGCGAAAACGGCTGGTTCCACTCCTGATCGGACGGCCCGTGATTGGCGCATGCTGCCTCTGCCTGGCCATGTTCGTGTATGGCGCGAGAAGTATGGGGGCATGGCTGACTGACCGGCTGAATCTACTCCGTTTCTGTAGATGCATGGCAGACGGCACATGTGCTGCAGGTACAGGGAGAAAAAAACCAAATGTTGTCAAGTTGATTTGCTAGTAGCGGCAGCATGGCCGGCGTCGATTGGCGCGTGTGTAGTGTACCTACTGGAGCAGATGCAGCTGTTCACATGTACTGCATGCCGTCGTGCACCGCCTAGGTACCAACCAATGCGACCCCATTGTTAGATTAGAGTTTGACGGTTCAGATCTAGTGCTACAGTGTAATGCTGTTGCAGCACGCGTTATTCGCTGTAGCAGACTCGTTTTTCTGTCGGCGCGGCTCCCCTGTGCAGCAATGGAGGGGATCCGGTTCCACACCGAACCACCTTCCCGGCCTGTTCCGAGTTTAATCTGATCGCTATTGTGACCATTTTTATGTGTAGGCCGCGTCGCCGTTCGGCGACCTGGAGGAGGTGCTCCGGCGGGCGGCGACCAAGGAGCGGACGGTGATCATGACGCAGATCAACGCGGCGTGGACGAAGCCGGGGTCGCTGCTGGACCTCTTCTTCGAGAGCTTCCGGTCGGGGGAGGGCGGCGTGGCGCGGCTGCTGGAGCACCTGGTGATCGTGACCATGGACCCGGCGGCGTACGAGCAGTGCGGGGCGGTGCACCGCCACTGCTACTTCCTCCGCACCGCCACCGGCGTCGACTACCGCTCCGAGAAGATGTTCATGAGCAAGGACTACCTCGAGATGATGTGGGGACGCAACAGGTTCCAGCAGACCGTCCTCGAGCTCGGATACAACTTCCTCTTCACGGTCGGTACTCACTACTACTACATATATTATACCTCACTGCAAATCTGCAATACTACATACAGTCAGTATGCACCTACCGTCGCCTATGTTACACTGCAATTCCTACTACGGATCATACACCCATGCATGTCACTTTGAGAGACAGGTAGTTAAGATGCATCACACGATTCGCGATTAACGTTAGTTGTTACGGATTGTTGCGTTGTGAATTCGGTGGTTGAACTGAACGGGTTGGCTCCTGCTCCTGCTGCTGCTTGGCTAGCCAGACAGCTTCCTCTGTCGTGCTGAATTGAAATGTCCACGGGAGGGTTATGTATATATGGTTCTTCTGGCCTGATGGCGCTGTTGGGCCCAGCGTGAGGCACGACGTATTTGGATGCTATCAGAATCGTTATCGGTGCCTGAATAATCGGTGGCTGCTGGAAAAGATGGATCGATTCAGTCAAGGCTCGCAAACTGTAGGTGTGGGTCGCTGACATTCTGCTGTTGCTAATACTAACAATGAACAACTGACACAGGACGTTGACGTGATGTGGTTCCGTGACCCGTTCCGGCACATCTCGATGGCGGCGGACATCGCGATCTCGAGCGACGTGTTCATCGGCGACCCGTACAGCCTGGGCAACTTCCCCAACGGCGGCTTCCTGTTCGTGCGGTCGAGCGAGAAGACGATCGAGTTCTACCGCAGCTGGCAGGAGGGGCGGTGGCGCTTCTTCGGGAAGCACGAGCAGGACGTGTTCAACCTGATCAAGCACGAGATGGCGGCCCGGCTGCAGCTCGCCATCCAGTTCCTCGACACCACCTACATCAGCGGCTTCTGCCAGCTCAGCAAGGACCTCAACAAGATCTGCACCCTCCACGCCAACTGCTGCGTCGGCCTCGGCGCCAAGCTCCACGACCTCCGCGGCGTCCTCGACGTCTGGAGGAACTACACCGCCGCGCCGCCCGAGGAGAAGAGGGCCGGCAGGTTCCAATGGAAGCTCCCCGGCATCTGCATCCACTGATGATTTTAAAAACACAAACGGTTACTTGGGATTGTTGTCCATTCTTCTTCTTCTTCTTCTCGTAAAAATAGGGAGATCGAGTGGTAGCATCGATTCGATTCTTTTTGTCAAAGCTAGGAATTAATCTATTAAGTTACTACATATGTATGTACGCACAGTTTAGTATGCACATGTATCCTTGATCCTCCCTGTAAAGATGAATGCAACTGCTTATATTACGTTCCTAGTTTTTTAGTTGTCTTCCTATATATGGACTATGATCGATTTTTTTTTAAAAAAGCTTAATTTTTATTACATTTACAAAAATAAAACAACGATTCATTTTTTAAAAAGAAATAACCCACAATTGCAGTTCCACCGAGCGAGTGGACCCAGTTGCGAGGTGGAAATGCGATTCAGGGCCTACTTGCGCGTCAATAAAGCAAATTTGTTCATTGCCTGCTACATGGCTCAGGTGCGCTTCGGAAGCGCGATTTTTGCCTGTGCTGGACCGTGTCGCGTGACGAACGGACGATAGGCGTCCACGTAGATCAGTCGCTTGATCGGTTCACGATTGGCCCTCAATCACGCGGTCGGCTCTCGACTGAAGCCGCATATATAGCCAGTCGGTTGATGGCTCCCACATTCGTAGAACAGAGAAGAGAGGAGAGGAGGAGACTCTGCCCACATTCATCTGTCTACTCACGGTGAGTTTGCTTCCCTTACGTGGTTTATTATTCATTTTGATAAAAACACGGTAGACTAGTGACAAAAAACATAGATTAGTAGGAGACGCATGCTTTGTAGTTGTAGATTGCTATTTTTAAGGTTTATGTCGTGTGTAGTGTTAGGACATAGGTTATTTATTTACATGTTTTAGCGTAAAAATGCTAGGCTACTCCCATTAGTAGATCGATTATGGTATTTATAATTTAAAATTTTAATTGAACATTTGCAGTCATAATTTTTTTATTTAATTGAAATTTATAGAGTATTTTAATATGCACGATAGCATGCTTAATTAACATCCGTTCTAAATATCTTGAGTCGTGTTGCAAGTATGTCAGGTCAATATTTTATCATAGTGTTTTACAGGCAGAGAGAAGTTCGTGAGGGGCCATGTGGGGTTGATTTGAGTAGTTTTCCACAGACCACATTGTATCACCTGAACCTAGATGATCTTAAAATCTGGGAGGTGTTGCATTGGCTGACATGCAGCTCCTCGTTGGACCCGGTATTGTATAGTGTCACCATTAAATGCTTATGTTCTCTAGAAATGGTCCGTTGGGAGTTGAGGCCCATAGAACGAACGAAGTCATGGCAGACCTAGTTGGAAGTGTGTAGGTGTTGTGGCTATGAATACATGTTGTTGGTGCAGGTGTGTCCAAGTACACTTGGCAGTGCTTGCGAAGTGGGGAGAGTAGTGTGGGTGTGACGAGGATTAAAATCTCTATATATTACTTTAATACGAAGTAAAAGACCATACGTCTTCGTGGTCATAACCCCTAAGGCTAACGACCTCACTGGTCGAAAAGATTCCAGAGGTTACATAATGGGTACCCTGGTCGAACAAGATCCTGTACCTAGTCTCCGACCAGGTAGCTGCTCATAGGAGCTATGAACTGGTATCTGGATCTAATTCTAAGTATATTCTTTACCGTGTGATGAACTCCATACCACGTGACGTTACATAATCCTAAGACACTGACAAACAACCGCCGTACGGTTGAGTGTCTCCTGACGCCAACCGCAGAAAGCGCTTGATACTTTATCAACCATCGCCTGCTTTGACCCGGCCGCGATGCTTCACAACGGACGTCTTCTCCAGAAGTAACTGCCACATATTCGAAAGTTATTTAAGAATGGAGTGCGGACGAAAGGAGAATCATCTAACATCAGATTAAGGGATCACCTTGCATCAGATCAGAGCAGTGTAATCAGCATTAGAATCACGCTCCAAGTCTGATTAAATAGTATAGCAAGCATCATACTCAGTGTAACTAGGATTAGTCCGCCGTCTGGTCGTAGACACCTGTAAGATCGAGGAGGCCGACTAGAGGGGGTTGAATATGCGGTTTTAAAAACTTCTTTGGCTAAAACCGAGTTTTATGCGGAATTATAAATCAAATCGGTTTTGCACAATTAAAGCCTAAACCAACTAGTCTTTACTAAGTGTACCAACAATATGAGACTATTGATAACTATTGCAATCATACAAAGGCAACTAAGCAATTTAATACATGGAATATAAATTGCACAAAGTAAAACACAAGAATGCAAATCACAATGACACGACGATGTTTTACCGTGGTGTTCGGAGACTTGCCGGTCTCCCCTAATCCACGTTGAGGTAAGTCCAAACCAATTAGACCGGCTCTACAAATTAAGCCAACACCTCCGAGATAAGTCCAACCACTTGGACCAGTTCCAAACCGAACCAACACCTCACTCCACTAGGGTTGCTCTTTCCTCCACTCCGGAGATGGCGAGCACCACACCACTCACAAACCGCCCGGGTCTTCTCACAAGCTTTTTTGGGAAGATCACCGACGCACGACGCTTCCACACCGTCTAGGTGTCAGCAAACACCAAGAGTAACAAGTCTAGAACTCTCACTTGAACTAATCAAGTGTCTAAGCTCAAGTGGATACTCAATCAACTACCTAATGCAACACATGCAATTAGGGTTTGCCTCTCAAAGCTCACTAAGTGCAACACATGCACAAATGAGAATAGAGGGCTTGCTCTTAGCTAAATGAAAATGAATATGGCATCAACAACCCTCCCACAATGGCCAAGGTGGGTATTTATAGCCCACACACAAAAACTAGCTGTCGGAAGAAGATTCCAGAGAATCTGGGGGGAAATCGGTCTGACCGTCAACTAATGGCCGGTTAGACCGCCCAGCTCCAACAACTATAAAACTAGCTGTTGAGCTCACTACCGGTTTTGTTCGCAAATAATTGCATCATGCCAAGATGAGCTAGAGCAAACACAATGAGCTATCAATACATGACTATCTCAAGCTACTTGTCAAGACCCCTCTTAATAGTACGGCAACCTATACTAGCAATCCGGTCTTTCAACCAAACACCAAGACTGGTAAAAGACTAGGAACACATCCTTAGCCCTAGCTAGTCATACCTTTGCCTTGCACATCTTCTTGAAGCTTGATGACGCACATCCTCTCTTCAAGTCCGGGTTCTTGACTTTGACATGCATCAACCCATGAGGTATTCTTCACTTGGCTTCCATCAACACATGATGGGTCTTCTCTTGATGATCAACTCATGATCATCTCCTCTTCTTGAACATCATCAATACATGATGATTTCCTTTTCTTCAAGAATCTTGATATGATGCTCAACAATACATGATGACATACTTTTTCTTGAATTTGGCTTGATGATCTTCACTTCGGTATCTTGACTTGAACATCATCAACACATGATGATTTCCATTTCTCCCGAACCTTGACTTGATGACAATTAACATATGATGCCATCCAAAGTCTTCATCACCCTGGAACATAACATATTCATCCAACTCATGGAAAATGTTAGTTCCACAATATGATTATCATTAATTACAAAGATATATCTGCAATAAATGCTTCTAAACAAGCCATCGCAGAAAGGTGTGGTACTACCGCCAACTAGAATCCGGTAATACCGCTCTCCGGTCGTACCGTTTCTCATGTGCAGTACAACCGATTTCCAGAGATTTAAGAATCAAGAAAGACACCTTCTCTAGAAATTATATACCGCCATGTAAATACCGGTCCTACCGCAGAGCGGTAGTACCGCTTAAGACATATGGTCATACCAATCTTCAAGGGAGAACAAAACTCCCAAAACATGCTCTTTGGAAAATATGTACCGCCAAGTAATCTTCGGAACTTCCAGTGTGCAGTAGTTCCGCTCAGAATATGCGGTCGTACCGCTCTGTGGTAGTTCCGCCAAAATAACTCCGGTACTACCGCACATCGGTAGTACCGCTTACCAAATGCGGTCATACCAATTTCCGCTGAAATTCTTCCAGAAGCTTTTCGAAATGCAATGCATGACTTCTTTGTCTTGAGCCATGTCAAACTTTTATCATCTTTGCATTTCCTTTTCATGCCATCATTCAAACTCCGGGACTAAGCCTTAAACACATCTTAGCACACACATTAGTCCCACAACACAATTGCAAATAATTGAATATAAAGTAATATGAGTATATATGTACTACACAAGTTTTTATATACTCAATGGATATGTTTCAACGTAGAGATCCCAAATATATGTGGATAAAGAAATATGGATCAATATTAATGAAACCACAAAACATAGAGTGAACTCCCCCTAAATCAGAAAAGAAGCATAAGAAAGCTCTAAAAAAAAAAGAAAAACCGCAAACCCGATGATAAGGAAATCCTTGCGGTTCCTGAGAAGTTTACTAAGGGTAAGAAAAATTATACCGGTCGGGCCAAAGCAAAAGCTACAACCGAGGGATACAAGAGGAATAAGAAGTGGTGTCCACTTCATCAGCAGGCAGGGCATGATTTGCGCATCTGCCGAGCCTGGCAAAAGAAGCTGGAGGATTACTATGCAGGCAAAGGTCTAGTCCCGTCAATACAGGAACTCGGGGAAGCAAGCTCCAAGAAGGACAAACATGACGACGAAGAGATGGAGTACCAGGAGCCTCAACATATGGTCGACATGATGTTTGGTGGATCTTCTTCGTACGAATCAAGGCGTCGTATGAAGGCCATGGAGCGGGAGGTCAACCTTGTCGAGCCTCCGATCACCATCAAGCCGTCTAGGTGGTCGAAAACTATAATCTCCTTCAGCAAAGAAGATTGCCCATCCCTTCGACTCGACCAGGTAGGTTCCCTATTGTCGTTGAACCTACTATTAATAACTGTAAGGTTAATCGAGTCTTAATAGATGGAGGTAGTTCTCTAAATATTCTATTTGCGGAAGCATGGGAAGAAATGCAAATTCCCAAGTCAAAGGTGAAACCTGTTAAATATACCTTCCACGGTATAGTTCCTAGTTGTATCGCCAAACAGATAGGACAGCTTTCCCTACCGGTTACGTTCGGAAGACTCTACAACTTTCGAACAGAAAAGATTCCATTTAATGTGGTGGATTTCAAATCTGCATACAATCGAATCATTGGTCGTCCGGCTTTAGCAAAATTCTTGATAGCCACGCACTACGATTATTAGAGTTTAAAAATGCTAGGACCAAAAGGGGTCATCATGGTTCGAGGAGATAAAAAAAATGGCTTATGCATGTGATCGAAAATCATTAGAACTAGTCAATGAACTTCCGACCAGAGAAGCTAATACACCTACCGTGCAGGTCAAGCACTCGAGGCCAAATATGACACCAAAACCTTCTGATCAGACAAAGGAGGTACTACTCGACAAGGGCGCTTCTCTGGAAAGCGCCAAGTTGCCGCCTGGGTCAGGAAACACTGAGGCATCTACCCTAAAAATAGTGGTCAGGGCAAGACTCGACCACAAATAGGAAGAGTCGCCCTATCTCCTTTCCCCAAGCAAATCAGGACGTATTTGCTTGGCAGGTGTCCGACATGCCCGGAGTCCCCAGGGAGGTGATCGAGCACATGCTAGCTCTCCAGTCTGACAAGAAACCGATCAAGCAGAAGCTAAGACGTTTTGCACCTGATCGGAAGGAGGCAATCAAGTCGGAAATTGACAAGTTTCTCAAGGCTGGATCTCTTAAGGTAGGCAGACTTGATCCCGATCCCATATCAAAGATCGTTTTGTTAAGCGCCATCATTTTTTCATCAAGGCTCTGCACAAGGGCTGCCCCTTTATCTTGCTCAAACTCTAGAGCTTTTTTCTGCTCTTGTTACCGCTTGAGTTTTCTCTGCAAGTAAATCAAGTGGTAAATATCTATGATTAAAAGAGATAATATATTGGTTAAGTTTACGACTAGTTACCTTCAATCTTCTTTTCAAAAGTCTTAGTGACTTCCTTAAGCCTGGTCATCGTGTATGCGATCGACCGATCCTTAGCTTGGCATTCTTCTTCAAGCTTGGTTATTCTGGCTTCTTTAGCAACGATTTCTTCTTTTATTTTCTCTAAATCTATCAAATATGATAAGAGAAAATAATTGATTAACAGAAGAAGAACAAAGTAGCAAAGAAGAAGTCGAGTTAAGAAGATAGTCCTTACTTTTTAATTCGAAATGTTTCTGCTCCAAGTTCTTTATTCGCTGGGTCAGTCCTCCAACCACAACAAAATTCTCGATCATGTGCTACACAAATAGAGTAATGAAGTAAAATTTTCCCATCTAACATAAGGGAGATTTTATGGTATTAGTAGTCTAGTTCATACATTGTTCTTTCACCTAATATAATTCTGGCTTATCTTGTGCTGTAGCTTCTGCTATGTCACTGTAGTCCGATACTAAAATGTTCAAAGAGAGGGGAAAAAACAATAAACAAGATGACGACAATTTGAGTTTGATGGGGTGGCAGTTGACCAAATGGTCAAGTGGTAGTAGTAATAAATCATGAAATGCTACCATCAAAATTTAAAAGCAGCATTGGAGACTGGACTTCTCCCGTTCCCCGCTGTATCTGCTTGATTTACTTAAAACACTCTTTGTCTTTAATAAATATTCCCTCCCATTCAAAAAACTAAGTTGTTTTGGAACGCTTATCGTATCTTTTTAAATATTTAGATTAGATATATGAAAATCATATGCGTAGATTCGTCTCGAAAAATACTTCTATAGTATTATAATTTTATTTGGTTATAAAAATATATTACAATGATAATTAGTGATCAAAGTTGCATTTTGGAGATAATATCGATATCCAAAAAGACTTGTTTTGTGAACCAGAAGGAGTTAGGGCATGTACAATAGTACAGACAGTTGTTGTCTATAGCAACTCTCTATGTTACATGTAGATAGCACTAAAGACAGCTCATACAATAGTACAGACAGCTGTTGTCTTTTTAGTTGTTTTTATAGAACACACAATCTTTTAATGCTTTTCTTATTTCTTGTGCTATAGTCGGCTACAGAATTATAGACAATATATTTCTCTCTTTATTCTATTTTATCCACGTCAATAAAAATTCTTCGTGATAATAAATATAGACGATTGATATAAATCTATTGTACATGCTCTCATAAACTGCAGTAGTAGTACAGACTATACTTGATCGCGTGACCAACCCGCCGTAATTACTTCTCCTAATCACGAATTCTCAACCGCACCCATCGCATCCATCAGAGACCCTCCAAATTATTACTGGTACGGAGTAAGTTCTTGATCTGCTCTCTGATTGCTCACTCAGTTTCTCTTCACAGCAACCGGCAATCAACTACAACTTGTACTACTCCTACCAATACCAGTACTTGCTTAACGACAGGATTAACAATAATTCAAAGCACAGATTGCATCGGCAAATGGTACACGTATACTTTAATTATTTTCCTTGTTGGGTTCGTTTGCACGTCACATCCTGCAGTTCACTATTGCAACTATACACGTTCTTTTCGGGATTGGGATCCTCGGTATTATAGGATATACGGTGTATAGCGATAGAAACGGTCTCCACCGTCCGATTAAAAATCAAAGACCAAATTTAATAATTTAATAGTACAATATTTTTGTTACAATAAAATCAGTGTTAAATACTTCACTACTGCTATAGTATCACTGCGGAACGTTGATCGCACAGTGGAGAAGCACTCGAACTAGTTGTCCAGATCTAAAGTCTCTTTCAATTTGTAGGTAACAAAAGAGCACGCTACTGAAGAGTATTTTGTGCACACGCACACACTCGAGAATTAGTAGCTGAAATGGAGATGAGCATGCTCTGACAAGAACGGAGTTCCAAGCAAAGTGCCTAGAGGAGAGGTAGAGGATACGTCTTCTCGAGGGTTTTTTTTTTATCACTTTATCCTCAAGAACTTTAGCCAGAGAAGTGTTCTGGACGAGAACTTCCTCAGTTGCTTGATCCTCAGGAATATTCTGGTCGGAGACAACTGAAACACCAGAAGATCTGCACAAAAAGAAGAAAAGAAGTTCAAGAATTCGATAGGTCAAATATCTTAAGGTATGTACTCATACGACTTTTTCATTTGTACATACTTGGTCGATTATTTGGTCTTGACCTTGAAACGCGCTGGATTAAATCCGTATCGCTTGCTTTTCTTTTCTTTTCAACCAATTTTACCGGTTCTAAATCGGCAGGACTGGTTGTACCCCCACATCCTCCAACATGAGGTCAGAAGCAATATTCTCGAACAGCTGGTCGAGGATGGCATTCCTGATCATCGGGTCGAAAGGTGTGGCTTCATCGATCTCCAAAACAGTTGTTTCAGTAACAACTGTTAGGTCATGAACGACCACTTTGGGGTTTACAACATTTGCAGCTTTCAAATGCACTTTTACCTCGAAAAGACCACCTTCTTCCATAGTAACCACGGATGATTGAGAATCGGATTGGAACCACTACAAATGATTGAAATCATCGGTGGATATATAAAGATGATTGAATAACCTTAAGTCTCCTCCGTCTCTCCGACGATCACAAAATTAAAAGCTTCTTAACTTAGAGGAAAGGACTTCAAAAAAAAAAGATAAAAAGTGATTTTAAGGTTATATGATAATCTACTAATAGGTTATACTAGTCGGAGCTTATTCAAAGACTTACCATCCCTTGAGTTCTTGATTGCTTCATCCCGACCAATGTACCAGAGCAGAGAATGGTCTCGGAGCTTCAGAGGACTAATTCGGCACATAGTGAAATCCCTCACTACGTGCTAGGAAGTCAAGCCTTTTTCCTTAGGTCATGAACAGCCTCCGCCCATCCCTGTCATCTCCTCGGTCTCCCTCCACTTTGGATTCTTGCTCGCCCTTTTTCCGGCGAAGTAGAGGTCGTCGTCCTTCGTGACCGTCATGTAAAACCAGTTCTTTTTCCATGACGACCATGAGGATTTCGAGTATATTGGGATGTACTCATTAGCCTTCCCATCATGAAGGCGTAGTGTGCATTCTCTAGACCCGCCGTGGGTCTCCCTGACATTGCTATCTGGTAAAAGTACCTGAAGAGCTTCAAATTCGATCGCATTTCCAGGTATGCCTCGCATAGATAGGCGAAAATGCTGATGTTGGCGATGGAGTTCGGAGCCAAATTCACCAACTCTATCCCGTAGTACTCTATAACTCAGAGAGGAATTTGTGCGCGGCAAATTTTAACTCAAGACTCGATGTAGGCAAGGAAAATAGGGATTTCCCATTCCTCATGGCTCGGAAAGTGTTCTCTGTCCGCTGACCTCCACTTGATCAAGTTCTTGTCTAGAAGCATTTCGATTCCTTCAAGCGCCTCGAGTTTCCTCTCACTCAGATATGAAACCACCCACTTGGTAATCAAGTCCGACATAGTGAGATCTCGTGAGGAGATGAATAGAGGTCAGAAGAAGCTTTTGATAGGAAAGAAAGCGGAGATCAGAAAAGATTCTTAGCAAGAGGATGAATAGGATTGAGGGAAATTTGGAAGCATAGGAGCTCTAAAACCCAGCAATGAGAATTTTATAGTTTCAGATCTTTAACTGCAATCGAGAATTATTTAGAGTCCAACAGACAGAAAAACTCTTTGGTTCCCAAGGTAGGTTCTTAACTTTAAAGTGAATATAGACCACCTCGTATGTCATGACATTAAATGAAGGTCTTCCCGATACGACTTCGTCGGAAGAAGGTGTTCACACGACCTATTCATTTAAAGTTCGGGGGCTAACTGACGAGGATTAAAATCTCTATGTATTACTTTAATATGTAGTAAAAGACCATACGTCTTCGTGGTCGTAACCCCTAAGGCTAACGACCTCACTGGTCGTAAAGATTCCAGAGGTTACATAATGGGTACTCTGGTCGGACAAGGTCCTGTACCTAGTCTCCGACCTGGTAGCTGCTCGTAGGAGCTATGAACTGGTATCTGGATCTGATTCCAAGTATATTCTTTACTGTCAACCATAGACATGTCAACCTATGGTCGATAAAACCCATAGACATGTAGACCTAATCGACCAGGGACTCTGTATATTGCGCTCATTCACACGTGGTAGTTAATACACATGTTGTTTGTCACTGACATAACCACACATAGTTATCTTTATCTCTGGCGTAACCACATGATAAGTGTGCAGGATATTGTCTCTCTGACACATGTTGTTTGTCACTGACATAACGCACATAGTTATCTTTATCTCTGGCGTAACCACATGATAAGTGTGCAGGATATTGTCTCTCTGACATAACCGCAACCAATGTGCGCAATCAGCCAACCATCAAGAGATCTCCTGATGCACAACAACTGCCACCTCTTCAAGAGATATATAAGTGGTGACATTGGTGAAGAGAGAGAGAGAGAGAGAGAGAGAGAGAGAGAGAGAGAGGACGATCAAGTGATCAATTCAAAAGCCATTAGCCTTAGTTTCGGTGGCTTATCTCACTCTGTAAACACATTCAATACAAGAATACATAGGTAGGGTTGTTATTCTCACCAGAGAAGGCTTGAACATGTCTAAAAAGCCCATGTCTCCTCTTGCATGATCTTGAGTACTATGTCCCCGCCATTTATTTTTCATAAGATCGATAGTAAAACATGACATTACTGGACACCCTCCCCTACTCATTGAGAAATGACAACAACATGTTGCCTTCGTTTCACGCCGAATAGACAACACTCCGACCCGCTTTTCGTGATCAAGTGACAACACTCGCCATCTGCTGCATCAAATGACTAACCCTGGTTCCAACTTTTTCCTGTGAATTGATAACTTGTTGAGCTATCATGTATTCAAAGATTCCTTCTAGCGAACACGAGTGACTTCCATTCACTAAAATTTACACCCTCAATGCTACACCCTAATTACCTATAAAACCGGGGCATAGTCCACCACTGCAGGCAAGACTCAATTCGAACTAGTTTGGAAGCTAGGGAGAGGGGATGGAGAAGAGAGATACAGGAGGCCACTCCTCTCGATTTATGGATGTCAGACTACGGGGAGTGCTCTAGAAGCATAAATGGGTTGCCAAGAAGGCACAAATGTACATGATAGTTCTTGCAAGGATGCTCCTGTACCACCAGAGTTTTCACGCCCGCAGTGCGACTGTGGAAACCCGACATGGATCATTCAATCTACACAAACTAGTACCTCCGCACGGGCTTACTACATGTGTGGGGATTGCCACATAAGTGAATGTCGTACATCAATATTTCACATTGCATATTGCATTTTAAATATCACCGACTTTATCCGTGCATGGTAGCGATCGGAGCGATGCCACTTTTTCCAACTGATCGATGGCCTGGAGAAGTATGATAAGGCATTCACTCAACAGAAATACATGTTGAACTACGCAGTTGTGCCCAAGGCCTTTATCTGTTGGAAACCTTACTTAACCGGGAGCGGGGAAGACATGGGAAAGACACTGATGGTCCCTGATGGTCATGTTGCACCGAAGATTATTCTGGATAAGGACAGGCTCACGAGGCCCTTGTGAAGGCATGTGTCGTAAGGGGGAGTAGGATGTATGTCCACAAGCCTGATTTGATTTTCATCCGTCAAGTATTTTCCTTTCCAAAATGTGTGTTTGTATCGTAGCTATAGTTCGTGTCGAAGGTTCTTGTACGTAGCCATTTGTATCATGGAAATAGCCAGACAAATATATGCACCTAACTAGACCCTACACGCCATGTAATTCAGACCTTCATGGTCAAGTGTTATGTCAGGCTTGCAATCACATCTTCGTTCCTCCATTCTCGTGTTGCTCAAACCGAAGCTTACAAAATATTTTGCCAAATTTTGGATGATTTGTGTAAAAACTTAAAAGGGTGAATATCCACGTAAAATGATTAAAACATGATTTATTTACAAATAATTATAGTTAGCAAACTTCAGTTTTTTACCACTAATAAATATTCACAAACAAGCTCCATTGTTTAAATTACTTCTTAAAAAATTAGCCTACAGTCGCTGGGCCAGAACACGACTAGGCTCAATCGTCGACTTGATCTGCAATTGGCCTCGATCGCTGCTTCGCCCAACGATCGTGGTCCAAAGACGGCCTTAGTCGCACCACCGCTTAGGATCGAGACACGTGATGCATCAAGTCCTCTGTCGTGTTTCCGTCGCGCGACTGGGCCTCCTATGTCAGCTAATCGCTGGGCCATATAGCTATTTAGCGCAGTCGCGTGGTGGCCTGACGATTGTGCGTTATTTTTGTAAAAAAAAAAGGTGTTTTATTTATGTAAAATGATTGAAAAATGTTTATTTTCAGAAATTGTACGGCTATGATCATAGTATGCGTTTTTAGAAAAGTAACACGCACTAAGGCTCCGTTTGCAATGCAGAGTTTCCTGTGCCCCGTTTGAACGGGAGCTAAGGCAAATACTGGTTGAAATGGAATGGGCCGAAACGGCTATGGACAATACGGCTTTGTCAGCTTCCACTTCCAGGAGGAAATAATGGGCAGTTAATGCAAGTTGGCCAATGCAAAATGCTACGGAACGAGGAATGTAATATAAGTGGTTGCTGTTTACTCTCGGATTTAAGGGTAGGAGTAGTGTTATTTTCTTGGACCTTGGCAGGACAAGACCTCATTGGGACAAAATTTAGGAAAATGCTTACGACGCTTCGGCCGCCCGTCCGAGGCCCCACGCGGCCGCCCTCCTCCTCCTCCTCCGACGACCGGTCCGCGTGCCTCCGCTCACCTCCTTCTTTGACTCGGACCAGTCCCACGTGCCTCCGACGGGTCGTCGGCCACCCCCGAGCGCTCCTCCCCCACTCCGACCTGCTTGCGCGCTTCGGCCGCCACGTGCATCGTACGCACGTCATGTTGCATAGCATTAGTCCAAAAATCATATTGGCCATCATTCGACCCAGCCCATACGACCTTTTGTCATAAGGCCGTGGTCAATTTCGTGGCCTGCAGCATGGTCTCCGGGCCAAGTGGATCATTGGCAACTTGGTCACCATATCGCCTCCCAGTTGCCTCATGAAGTTCCCAGCCAATCCAATTACCTTGTAGAAGACGGCAAAACTTACACCCAATCCAATTATTCTGATCCCTAAATTGACACCCAATCCATAGCGGAATCCCCACAGATATTCTTCTGCTTCACACTCGATGAACCTGAACAGCAAAGCCTCTACAAATGTGACGGATTTCAAGACCATAAGCAAGGCTCCAAGCCACGGTGAGAGAAAAGACCACCAGCGGCGTCATCCTGCTGAAGTTTTGACGCTCTTTTTTTCCCCAGCGGGGCCAGAAAACATTACTTGGACTGTATTCCAAGTTTCCCTCCCTACTTGTTGGCACCCGTAATCTGAGATTTTTTTATTTAATATATTTTGTTAATAGCCTCTCGCTTATCTTATTTTTAAATCTGTGTTTTGACCCCATGAGATGCATGACACCTTTGGTGTACATGCATATATACCTATGTTGCATTAATTCTTGGTGAAGTGGTTGTGACTCCTATGAGGGTATGTACAGTAGTCCACCATCAGCTGTCTATAAGAGATGCCTCATAGGATTTTTAGTGAGTTAGAGGAAAAAGAATAGAGAGAGAGAAACGCCGTCTATCATGCAATCGACAGCTTCGTTCCACCAAATCCAGACGCTATCGACGCCCATTTCCCCGTTGTGCGCATTGTCTTCCCCCGGTTCGATCCGCTGCTCCCAACCTCCTCGCAGCCTGGCCAGCCCCCTCCACAAGACTATTTTCCCCGCCACCGCCCTCCACAAGACGCTTATTTTCCTCGCCGCCGGCCTCCTCATGCGCAATTTGTTCACCACACCCGCCTCCCTCAAGAATCTTCCACGCCATGATTTCTTCTCCACGCCAAGACACTCGCGATTTCTTCTCCACGCCAAGACGCCGCGATTTCTTCTCCACGCCTCCCCCAGCGATTTCTCCTCCATGCCCGCCTCACAGGCGAAAGGAAAGGGATCGACTTCTTCTCCACGCCTCTTCTTCTCCACAACGCGTGCCTCGTCCAATCTCAGCGCCCCATCACCTCCCGCAGCCGCAATCGCCGGTCTCATTTGTCAACCGGAAGATGCCTCACCGATCGACACGGGTGGGTGCACCGCCACCGTCGCCGCGGGGAGCTGAAGTAAGCACATCTGTGGAGCATGCACCGCCTCCTCCGCCAGCGCCCGCCGTTTAGGTGGGCGGAGCATACATCGTAACCCCGCCGCCTCACCTCAAAATCCCCACGAACAAGCGGTAGTGTCGATCGCGGCGGTGAAGTTCTCATCCCCAACCTCAGATCCACAACGCTGGTACTGTTTGTTCTCCCCAATTTCCTGATTTGTACATTACGAAGAGATTGGTTGTTCACAAATTCAATCGGTTGAATGCACGAGGAATAGCATAGAAAATGTATTTTCATAGCAATGCTACAACCTACTCCATTATCATGTAAATGCTTGCTCACAGTAATAGAATTAGTATGATGGAGTTCAGTTAGAAATTCACCTGCTTGGTTTGATTTGTTGGTACTTGATAATTACAGTACAAAGAGATAATGTATACACACAGCTCGGCAGCATGGTGCTATCAACTAAGATTTTGTCTGCTCCAGACACTTCTGAAAAAATCCATTAGACACTCAGAATATTTTGGTTTTCTTTACTTTTCTTCGAGTAGTACTGGTACATAATGAACCATGGGTGTTTGCAGACCTGATCGCTCAAAACCATGGACATGTTAGAAAATTCAAGCATCCCAACTGCTGGCACTTGGGTTGATTTACAAATTTCTATGTATGATTTGTTGAGCTGCAACAAGGCATTCATGCAGATATGTTATAAATTTAGGACTGTATAAGATGAGGTGATCAAGTGTAAATATCACCTATCCTAGAGTAGTAGCCTTTTTCCTGCAATGCTGGAAAGTATTTGGCAATGCACACAACACCATCTGGCCAACATGCCGTATGTGAGAATGAGATTTCAGGAAATGTAGCAAATTAGTTTTGATAGAACAGGGGATGATAAATCTGACTTTACCTGTTGGTGCTGGGGAAGACACAATATGCTATCCACTACTGATGACTTGAATGCCTTTGACAAGGCAATATCCATGTGCTCAAATGTCACCTGTAAGAATTTATATTAGACGAACACTGGTACAAAATGGGTTTATTACCAACCATACAAAGAAGTACGATGTGACTATTATCCATTTATCACGAGATGTATGTACGGTTTTTTCCTTCTTTTTTAGGGGGGGGGGGGAGGATCCTCGTCCACCAGGTGGTTTTCTAAGCTATTTCCATAATCCATCAAGTTTACCCCTTCACATCAGGTCCCTAATCAATCGGCCATGTCACAAAATTTCAATTTCATTGGCGGTCATTCACACTATGCTCCATTCATGGCAACACGGCCATCGGCTACCAAAGGGATTCCATCACCGTCAGTTTGCAAGTCGAGCACTCCACTTGCACCATCCGGTTTGCAATCCCAGCCACACATCAATGTTGATAGTGGCGACGACGATGGAGAAATTAGGACCGACAAGCGTATTGCATGGACAAAAGAGGAGGACATAAGATTGGTAAGTTTCTTATGTACTTTTATATGTGTTAAATGGTAATATGTGTGAATCTCGAGTAACTTTTTGAGATCTTTAGAATGTCCACAACAGCTAATCTTCTTTGATCACAATGTAGATGGGCTCTTGGTTAAATAACTCAAATGACCCAATCAATGGGAATAACAAGAAGAATGATCGATATTGGGGAGATGTTACTAGTGTCTACAACAACACCACTCCAAAAAATCGAAGAAGACTAGCGAAGCAAGCCACTATACCCCTCCCTCAAACAGAGAAGAACAAATTGTTTGCACGACATCAAGGAGTAAGGAAAGATGTTGAGAGGGCATTTGGGGTACTACAATCTTATTTTAATATCGTGCGGCGTCCAGCAAGGTTGTGGAGACGGGTCGCTGTCCGGAAAATCATGGAAGCTTGCATCATTCTTCATAATATGATTGTTGAAGACGAGCGAGAAATGGTTACCATTCCTTTGGACTTGAACGAGACTCTGGGGACATCTTTCGTTCTACCGCCAGAAGTCAACAATGGACCTAACATTTGTTTCGCGGACGTGCTACAAAGGAATTCGTCTATTCGTGCTCGGCCAACACATACACAACTCAAGAGTGATTTAATTGAGCATATTTGGCACAACTTTGGGAATAAGTAAAATCATTATGCCTAGTTTCGATAATTTTATTATGTAATTTTTTTCTTCTATTAGTAGACAATTTCGATATGTATTTGTTCCTACAGATGCAATTCGCTCTTTGCCCAATGTGTGAGAACTAATCCCTTTCTTATATAATAATATTATTCTTGTGCAGTATGTCCATAATATTGTTCATGCAAGTGTGTTTCAGTTGTGGCAAAAAGCAACAAAATATACCACAAAGATATAATTTAGTATTGATAAAAAAAAATTCATGTTTCATGCAATTGTGGAGCTCTATATAGACAACTAAATAGATAACTCATTGTAGAAGGTGTTTTTTTTATGCTATCTACAAATAACATGGAGTGGTAGTATAGACAACAACTGTCTGTACCACTGTACATGCCCTGAGGTGCATGTCACCTCTAGTGTACATGCATACCGGGCATGTACAATGGTATAGACAGCTGTTGTCTATAGTACATCTCTATGTCATCTATATACAACACTAAAGGCAGCTCCTATAATGGATTGTCTTTTTATATATTTCTATAGACAACTCCTTCATGTATAATTAGTCTTATTTCTCATGTTATAGTCGGCTACTGCCACTACTACAAAAAGGCTAATACTAGACGCCTCATCACGCATTTGCTGACCAAAATCGCTCAGATATATGCACAATGCATGACGGTTCATATTTATAACCGTCCATGTTACTGCCTGCGCTAAAAACCGTCTGTGAAGAGGTAATATCACACACGGTTCATATTAAAAACCATCTGTGATAATTTTACTTCACCGACAGTTTTTAATTATAACCGTTTGTGATAATACCGCTGCAGCTTTATTCGTTGGCGTCGACGCCGATGTGTCTCTTTGTTGCATCAATATGCCACTTCGGCTCCCCGATGTGTCTCTTCATCTCACGCGCCGAATTTATTCCTTGTTTTATAAAAAGGATCATCTGCCATCGAAGATGATCATCCCCACATATAACTCTACTACTTCTAAAAAAATAGAAATAGGATCCTCTTCTGTTTCCTTGTCGCTAGCATTGATGGCCTACTTGGCCGTACTATACGAGCACCTCTCCGGCCGTACGTTGGCGGATGTTGCGAAAGAACACTGTTTCAACAGTGTCTTCACTCCTCAATCCAAGGATTTCCCGGAGCAGGTGATGGCCACTTTCCGCCGTCTTGACATCCTCATCTGCCATGTCGTCCGGGTGGTCTCCCACTTCCGGTGAGTTTGCTGTGTCATCGACGTGGTCCTCCACAACGACGCTGTATCGCCTCTGTGAGGCTTGCCGCCACTTGATCGCTTAATCGAGGCGGCGGGCGACCGAGTCGACCATGTCGAGACCCCTCAAGCAAGGGAAGAGAGCCTATGAGCTCAATTCTTCTTGATTCAACAGTCCGAGGGTCTTCGGGAGATACTTGAACAAGCGCGTCAGCGGGTCGACGCATTTTGGGCTTCGTTCGCTGATGATCAGGAGCCGTCCAATGCTGACACCGCCGCCTACGAAGTTTTGAAGATGGAGATAGCAGCCTACCTCCGCTAGTAGAAAAACTTTGTTTATTTAGGTTTCTACTTTTTTTTTAATCTTTGTAAGAAGCAATGGCCATATGAAAATCCCAAAATAAAAAAAATCTAGTTTGGAGGTGAAGTTACTATCTTAATTATATGTTGAAGCAAATAACACTTGAACAGCAAGGTTTCAAATTTTATTTGAGTATTAGCACATCCTAGGAATCTCCTTGAATTATTTTAGGATTTTTTTTTGCTATTTTATAGAGCCCGGGTTTGTTCGGACTGTCCGATCGGAGGGTCTGTTTGGACGGTCCGAATGTCTCCTCCGACGGACGGTCCGAATGACTCAGCTCTATAAAATAGCAAAAATATATTTAAAAATCCAAAAAATCCTGAACTAATTTATTCAAATACTATAATATTTATCATGATTAAATATAATTTTCTCTAAATTTTTGGAACTCTATTCAACCTACACAAAATTCAAACTATATTCAATAATCTAAGCTAGGTTTGAATTTAGTTTAGGCAAATAAAACATGAACAACGAGGTTTCAAATTTTATTTGAGTATTAGGACATCCCAGGAACCTCCCTAAAATATTTCAGGATTTTAATATTTTTTTTGCTATTTTATAGAACTGTTTATGATATGGGACATATCACGGACGATTCTATTATGGAACCGTCTGTGATAACTATCACTGACGGTTCCATAATAGAACCGACTGTGATATCTCCATATTAGTAGGAGCCCGGCCGCTAGGGTTTGTGCCCACCCTAACTCGTCACTTACCAAACAAGCACTTACTCTCGCTCTGCTTCTCCCCACCCGAGCGCCTCGACTTCGACGCCGCTTCTTCTTCCTGTTGCCGCGGGCCAGACATCACTCAGACCGCATAAGACACTCAGACGATAGGAGTGTCGATGCAAGGTCGAGTCGTACACAACCACGGTGACGCCGCCACCTGCCACCGGGCTTGGCCCCGCAGTGTCGCCCCACGCCCCCGCACTCCACCGCACTGCCTGTCCTGGCTTGGTTCTCCAGCGGCCCGCGCCTACTCGACCTCCTGCGCTCGGGCCCTGGCCCCCCTGGCATTGCTTTCCCTATCCTCCCTCTATTCTCCTATCTGTTAACTTAATGTATTTTGTTGAGTTTGATTTTTATGTTTGAGCCTAAAGATGTGTCTTGATGTTTGTGTGATTTATGCAAGGTGAAGGAGATGGGTGAGGGTTGTGCTAGTTGGTGGTGGGGTCGCCACCGTGGTTGCGCTGTTGTGAGGTATCACCCTCCCTTACTCCCTCTTTGTCTTTACCCCTGCTCTGTGATGAAAATGGCTAGTGCTCTGCGATGGATGTTGAGGGTCGCTGTTGTACTGAGGTACTACTACTATACTCGCTTCCCCCCATTTGCTCTGTGATGGAATGGATGATGATGTGGACTGCTAAGGTGGGTTTGGCTTGGGCAAAATAGGAATGGGGAAATGGTAGGTTTGGTGATGGGATTATTATTGGGAGTGTTCTCTATGACAAGTTGTTGGTTCACATGGTGGCTTGGTTTGGGGCAAAATAATAGTGGGTGCAAGGATGGTGGTTTACCTTGTTGGGCTTGGTCGGTCTGGTCCTCGTTGTCAGCTTGACGTCGGACCTTGGGGCAAGGCAAAGGTGTTCATGGTGGTGGCTTGCTTGCTTGTGAATGGAAGAGTGGACTTGCTTGGGAGGTGGTTGTTCTATTGGCTTTGCTTGCTCTTGGTGTGTGTGTGTGTGTGTGTGTATATATATATATATATATATATATATATATATATATATATATATATATATATATTGTAGTCCCCACCACTTTAGGGGTCGTGGAGGAGGATGAGATAATGACCACAGCAACCTCATCGAGCCTACAAGTTCAAGAAGAATGGTTGCTAGGAGAGCACCGACGAGGATTAAAACCTCTATGTATTAATTTAATACATAAAAGACCATACGCCTTCATGGTCGAACCCCTATATAACGACCTCACCGGTCGTGAGGATTCCAGAGGTTACACGATAGGTACTCTGCCTGACAAGGCTTTTGTGCCTAGGCTCACCTGTAGTCGCTTTAAAAGCTATGAACTGGCATTTCTTATCAGATGATGAATGGAACACGTGTTATATGTTCCAAACCGTATGCGATGATATAATCTCGAGACATCGACAATTAACTACCCTACGGTTAAGCATCTCATAGACAACCACAAGGAAGTTGGCACACTGTTAACTGCCTTACCGTTCCGACCAGTCGTAACGTTTCACCAGAGACCCCTTCTCCAGAAGTAATTGCCACCTCTTCAGAAGTTATTTAAAGGTGGAGCGCAGAAGACGAAGGGACGGGACAAGAGACGAAAAACAAAAGAACAGGAGAAGACAAACACAGAAACCTAAGCGGTGGAATTAGAAGCAAGATAGTCAGTCTTAGACTTAGAGTCTAAGCCTGATTACTTAGTTAAACATTCCTAACATTCAGTGTATTTAGGGTAGTGTCCAGTCAGATCTTGTAAATCCAGTTCATATCAATAAAGAGCGACCCCCATTCCATCCAAGGATATTTCACATCATTTTTCTCTTTCATTTTCATAAGATCGGTGATTCGATCGTCGACAGCTAGCACCGTCCGTGGGGAAGAAGACGTAAGTTTCCTGAAGAAACTCTTCGTTCATAAAAACCCTCGCCCAAATTCCTGCAATCGCTCATGCGACTATGCCCGGAGTTTGGAATGAGGAGAATTGGTTCGACTTGGCAGACTACGCCGGCCTCGACTTGGAAGGATGCATCCATGCCATGGAAGAAAATGGCATGTCATCCCCCTCTTCCTCCTCCGCCGGCTCGCACGTCGCCAATGTTAGCGAGGTCGACCGGATGGACGAGGATGTGCCACCACTACCAGTGGCGCAATCAGAGGAACTAGCCATTCCGATCAGCTCGGAATGTCAGGGGACCTCTTCAAGCCCGGTCTTTCTGACCGGCAAAACAGGTGATGAAATTTCAGCGCCACCACTCGAAAATCTCTATACCCTCGATGAAATCATGGCTGAAAGATACTCTCCTACGACTTTTGGCAATTCCAGGAGTCAACCGACACCTGGTAACGGTGTCGATGAAGCCTCCACTAGTCGTAGGCCATGTGGGGATGATCACGCTCAGCATACGATCGGCCGTTCGTCGGATCAGGCTGAGGAGACCTCACAAGGTGCTCATTTCGACCACTCTCCATCGTGGAAACTTCACGTAAGTACTGAGAAGCTCTCCATTAGTTACGATGGAAGCTCATCGGAAGATCGATGATGGAGGCACGAAGTCAATACGATCGGAGATGAAAATCAAGATGCCCTACACGGTCCTACATTCTTTACCACGCCATCACGTGTTGTTAGAGATGATCCGGGCCATCAGGCACCAACTTCCGGAGGCAACGGAGCTGATCGACGTCAATCAGTTAACTCGCCTGGCATTGCCCCACCTAGAGTAACTGACAGACGTAACAAATCCGAAGGTCGGGGAAGGTTCAGACCACAGACACCTACGACCAAGATGAACCACCGAGACCTTCAGAATCGCAGACAAAACTTACGACGGTTCAAGATATGTTAAATAATTTCGATCCTACTTTAGCGTAAACCTCGTGTTTTGTACAGCTCGAGGTCAAGTATCCGAAATTCTCCAACAGATCATGCAGCGCACGGAAGCGTACCGGGAACAAAGGGTTTCAGGGTCCAGGTTAAATAACTATGACTTCATCCCAACGTTCCTTCCTCAGCAGGGGACAACATGGTCATGCTAGGGAACAATCGATACCAAGACCCCCTCGACACTTCCGACAAAGGAGTCACGAGGGGAGAAGGCTATTTCGGTAGCCACTCCCCATCACGCCGAGAAGAACCACCACTTGACTCAACGATCTCCGACATCGCTCAATCAAGTGGGCAATGGAGGCATCACATCAATGTTCACGACCGGATCGGCACACCGGAGTTCCAGCGTTCCAATCTTAGGAACCGGTCTCCGACCGATTACAATCCGGCACCTCCCCAGAGAAGGCGCCATGAATCAATCACAGGTTGTCGAGCCTTCTCTGCAGGGCTCCAAGCTGTGCGTTGGCCTAACCGGTTCTGACCGGTCAACTTGAACAAGTTCAATGGGACTCAAAACCCATTGGAATTTCTCCAAATATATACCACCGCTATCAGAGCTGCTGGTGGTGATGAGAATGTGTTGGCCAACTATCTACCCATCGTACTCGAAGGGTCTGCCCGGTCGTGGTTATTGAACCTACCGATCGGATCAATCTATACTTGGGAGCAACTCTGTGATCTTCTAATTGCAACCTTCTAGGGTACGTACGACCGCCCTGGGAAGGAGAATAATCTCCACCGAATCCGACAGGGTTCTGATGAGACTTTACATCAATACATCAAGAGGTTTAGCCAGGCTCGCAATTCTATACCCGAAGTCGCAGAGTCATCTGTTATTCAGGCTTTTAAAACAGGTCTGAGAAATCGGTGGTTTATGGAGGATATAGCATTGAACCCTCCAAGAACAACCGTTGAGCTTTTTGACATGGCCAACAAGTATGCCACCGCTAGCGAAGCAATCGAGTGGTGTGAAGCCGTTGATCGGAAAGACAAGATTCCCCAGCCCGGCCTGGACAAACAAAAGAATAAGAATAAGAAGTCTCTCAAGAAGAAAAAGAACCACAGACCCGACGACAAGGAGGTCCTAGCCATTCCTGATAAGTTCATGAAGGGTAAGAAGGACTACACGGGTCGAGGCAAGACGAAAGCTCCAACCGAGGGGTTCCAGAAAAACAAAAAGTGGTGTCCACTTCACCAGCAGGCAGGGCATGATCTGCGCACCTGTCGAGTCTAGCAAAAGAAACTGGAGGATTATTATGCAGGTAAAGGACCATTTCCCGCAATACAGGAACCCGGAGAAACGAGCTCCAAAAAGGACAAGGATGGCGACGAAGAGATGGAGTACCAGGATCCCCAACACACGTTCAACATGATTTTTGGAGGATCTTCTTCATACGAGTCCAAACGTGATCTGAAGGCCATGGAGTGGGAGGTCAACCTCGTCGAATCTCCGACCATTATCAAGCAATCGAAGTGGTCGGACACGGCAATTTTCTTTAGCAAAGACGACTGCCCCATCCCTTCGACTTGACCATGTAGGTTCTCTATTGTTGTTGAACCAACTATTAATAATTGTAGGGTTAATCGAGTCTTAGTAGATGGAGGTAGTTTTTTGAATATGTTATTTGCGAGAGCTTTAGAAGAGATGTAGGTCCCTATGTCAAAGGTGAAACCGGTGAAATATGCTTTTCATGGCATAGTTCCTGGCTCCACCGCTAAACCGATAGGACACGTTTCCCTACCGGTTACGTTCGGAAGGCCTGATAATTTTTGAACAGAAAAGATTCCGTTTGATGTGGTAAACTTTGAATCCGCATACAACGAAATTCTTGGTCGACCGGCATTAGCAAAGTTCTTGATAGCCACGCATTACGGTTATCAGAGTCTGAAAATACTTGGGCCAAAGGGAGTCATCACTATTCGGGGAGATCGGAAAATGGCTTACATATGTGATCGAAGATCCTTTGAACTGGTTGATGAACTTTCAACCAGAGAGGCTAATCCATCTACCATGCAGGCCAAACACTCGAGACCGAAGATGACTCCCAAGCCCTCCGACTGCATAAAGGAAGTACCACTCGACAAAGGCGCTTCTCCGGACAAATACAAGTCGCCACTGGTCAGAAATATTGACTCATTTATTCGCAAGATTACGGTCGGGCAAGACTCGACCCCAAATAGGAAGGGTCGCTCGTCTCCTTCCTCCAGCGAATCAGGGGCGTGTTTGTTCAGCAAGCGTCCGATATGCCTGGAGTCCCCCGGGAGGTGATCGAGCACAGGCTAGCTCTCCAGCCTGGCAAAACCGATCAAGCAGAAGCTGCGACGCTTTGCACCCGATCGGAATGAAGCAATCCTGTCGGAGATTGACAAACTCCTCAAGGTTGAGTTTATTCGTGAAGTCGACCACCCTCAGTGGCTTGCCAATCTGTAATGGTTAGAAAAAATAATGAGAAATGACGAATGTGTATTGACTTTAGACCTTAATAAAGCTTGTCCGAAGGATGATTTTCCCTTCCACGCATTGACCAACTCAGAGACTCTACCTCACGGGTGTGAGTTACTAAGTTTTCTAGATCGTATTCGAGGTACCACCAGATTAATATGTATAAAGAAGATGAGGAGAAAACTTCCTTCATCACCCCATATGACACTTACTGTTATGTTAAGATGCCATTTGGTCTCAAAAACGCTGGTACAACTTTTCAAATGTTGATGCAAAAACCTTTAGTCCACAAATAGGTCGGAATCTAGAAGCTTATGTTGTGATCTGGTCGTAAAGACCACCAACGCCGCAATCACATTCTTGATTTACAAGAACTTTCAACAACTTGAGAAGGCATAACCTCAAGTTGAATCAGGAAAAAGTGTGTGTTCGAGTTTCTGCTGAAAACCCGCTCGGTTTCCTAGTCTCGCTAGAGGTATTGAAGCAAACCCAAGTAAAATAACGGCCATCGACCGGATCGCGCCTCCAACCACAAAGAAGGAGGTCCAAAACTAACCGGTCAGATGACAAAGACTAAGTCGTTCATAGCAAGGTTAGGGAAAATGATTACCTTTTTTAAACTTCTTCGAAACATGGGAGTTTCGAGTGGACTAAAGAGGCAAACGATGCCTTTGAAGAACTCAAAAGTACCTTACGAGTACCCCGGTCTTAGTCGCCCGAGATCGGGAGAAACATTGCTAATTTACGTGGCAAACAATACCACAAGCCAGAAGGCAGTAATCTTGGTCGAGAAAGGGATAACATCCAACGACCGATTTATTACGTAAGTGAAGTCTTACATGGACCAAAGGAAAGATACCCCACGGTACAAAAGTTGCTCTATGGTCTCCTTATGTCTTCAAGGAAGCTAAGACACTACTTTCGTGCCCACAAAGTGGTCGTGATCAAACCAGATATCCCTTGGTCAAGTCCTTGGAAACAGGAATCATCAGATTTAATAGCAAAATGGGCGGTTGAGCTAGGGGCGTTTGACCTCCATTTTATTTCACGAACAACAAAAGTCCTGTGCAATAGCGTAATTCATTGCCGAATGGACAAACCTGAACCCACCCAAGGGTCCGAGTACGTAACACCACGAGGAGTGGACAATGTACTTTGACGGTTCCTTGATGTTAAAGGATCGGGGTCGGAGTGGTCTTGATATCCCCATGGTGAACACATCAAATACGCCATCCGCTTAAATTTTTCGCCACAAATAATATGATGAGAATATGAAGTTTATCGGGACTCGAGCGGCTTCGCTCGCTCGGGATTCGCAGACATTAGTGAAAGGCGATTCTCAACTAGTAGCTTAATCAAGTAGGAAAAGAGTATCAATGCTAGAGTACCAAGATGTCATCTTATCTGGCGGAAGTACGGAAACTTCAAAAGCACTTCTTGGTTTCCGGATCCAACATATTCCTAGAAAGGAAAACTTTTGGCGGACAACTTGGCATGGATGGCCTCCACGAGGTCGACTGGCCCCGCCTGGGAGTTTTTCTCGAGCAACTTGATTCACCCTCATTAGTCGAGCCTTCCGAGAACATACATGATTCTTACAGTCGCATAAACCGATCAAAGGAACATGGATGCTCCACAGATCGTTGACGGTTAGCGTTGTCACGATCAAGGTAGAGAATGTATGACATCGATCTACAATTATCTTCAGCATGACATTATTCCGGAAGGTGATGTAGAGGCTGATCGTATAGCATAAAAAGCCAAATCATACACTCTAATCGAACGTACCTTGTATAAACGTGGATCTCATAGAGTGTTGATGAGATGCATATCTCAAATGGATGACATTAAGTTGCTAACCGAAATACATGAAGGAATCTGTGGAGCACATCATTCCTACAGAACTCTGGTCGGTAAAGCCTTCAGGCAAGGATATTACTGGCCAACTGCCCTTCGTGATGCAAAAGAGCTTGTGATGAAGTGCGTACAATGTCAGTTTCATAGCCGACAAGTACATCAGCCAGCACAAGCCTTACAAACAATTCCTTTTTCTTGGCCTTTTGCAACCTGGGGACTGGACATTCTAGGACCTTTCCCAAGAGCACCCGGGGGCTTCGAATTTCTTTTCGTCATGGTTGACACGTTTACAAAATGGATCGAGGCCGAGCTAGTTGTTAAAACAACAACTGAGGCCGCTAAGAGATTCCTCATGAAAAATGTGATCACACGATTTGGTGTACCAAGTCGTATAATCACAGATAATGGTACCCAGTTCTCTAGCAGTCAATTCCAAGAATTCTGCGATGAACTTGGTGTCAAAGTTCATTTTGCTTCTATTGCTCATCCACAAAGCAATGGAGTAGTTGAGCGGGCTAATGGTATCATTATGCAAGGGATCAAACGCCGAGTATTCGACCAGTTAATCAAACGATCAGGAGCTTGGGTTCAAGAACTCCCATCTGTATTATGGGCTGTCCGAACCACGACCAGTCATGCGATCAGTGAAACACCATTCTTCTTGGTTTATGGTGCTGAAGCCATGCTTCCTCCAGAACTCAAAATTAGTCTTCTTTCGGCGATCGTTTTAACGAAAGCGATCGAGAATGAACAAAGACTCGACGACGTCAATTTCCTTGAAGAACGACGAAACCAAGCCCTTGTACGATCAGCAGTCTACCAACAAGCCATACGAAGGTACCATAGTCGTAAGGTGCAACCTCACGCCTTTCCTGTAGGTGATCTGGTTCTCATAAAAATTCAGAGCTAAGCAAATCGCAATAAACTTTCTCCCAAGTGGGAAGATCCTTACTGCTGTGGTCAAGTCACCCGACTGTGTTAAAATTTAATAGCTATGTCGATGGGCAAATTTTGTCAAATTCTTGGAACATTGATCAATTGCGTAAGTTCTATGTTTAATTATTTTACATTCTTTCAATTTCAATAAATTCATTTATTTATTAAGAAAAGTAACCTTGCTATATATATATATACCTATACCCCGGTCGTTTTTATTGTTAATTTAAACCTGCCTGGGAAGACAATCTTCTCTCCGACATCCTTTCAAGGATCTCTGTTACTCTATGGCAACGACTTCTATGTCATCTGTTGTATTGGTCCTAGTCGTGAGCATTCTCTAAATGATTCCCCAGCGACAACACTCTTTTCTTAAAGAAATATATGAGTAATCGAGCATCATACAAATAACTTTATATACTAAATGATATGATCAAGATTATGAAGATTATATTTCGTTATTTCAAGATTACGCCTCTGCTCTTGTCTGCTCTTGGTCGGGACACGGAAAGCCTCCTAGTCAAGTCTCTCCTTTTTAGACGTGGTTACGCTTAATGGAAGGAGCTTCCTAGCGACGGTTCTTTTCTTACGATCCTCGCTACTAGTCGGATAGAGAGCTTGAACACGTTTCATGAAATATGTTATATGACTTCAGGTCTAAGCATTCTTTCCGACCAGACTTTGGGATAATAGATATAAACAAAGTTCACTTATAATTTGTTGCATACATTTTTGCATTTATTCTTATGTCAAAAACAACATGGTCTTTTTTCCGACCATATACAATTTTTGATTGGTATTTCGATTATGACAAGCAAGGATCTATAACTAGTTGAAATCATAGGCTAGCTCCAACTACAGTGATTTCCTAGTATTACAACGATCAGTTTTGTCTTAACATCAGCACATACCTTCAAAAAATGGTTTCGACTTTCATTCTCTTTCTTGGCTACCTGCTTGTATAGTAAAGTTCTTCTACTATAAAGCAGTCGGGGGCTAGGAAATATATGAGAATTTTAAAAGTCAAACAGGATAAACAAAAGCATTGTTAACGACATCAAAGGTAAGTTTTATACATATTCAATATTTTTACATTTGCAAGGGCCTACTCTAGAAATATTTCCAGACTAATTACTGCTTGATGGAGATCCGACCTCCATCTCCTCTACAACTTTGTCTCTGAGTGGCTTGAGTTCTTCCATGAATTTGGTCGCCTCGTTAGGTAGGCAGTTGAAGTCATCTTCAACAGCTTGGAGATTAATGGAGGGGTCGGAAGCCTTTAGTTTTGCCAAAGCAAAACTAACTCCACTAGTAACGCCTGCTTTCATGGTCTAGGCATAGTTTTTTCGAGTAGTCTCGAGCAGATTTTTAAGATCCTCTAGAAGTTGACCCAAGTAGTTCATTTTCTCTATTGGATCTCTTAAAGTAGGTAGACTTGATCCTGATCCCATATCAAAGATCATCTTGTTCAAAAATAGAATCTTTTCATCAATACTTTGCACAAGAGTCGCCTCCTTATCCTGCTCAAATTTCAGAGTCTTCTCTGTTCTGTCCAAAGCTTATTTTTGCTCTACAAGAGTAAAATGGGTGATAAGCACAAACATGATTGGAGGAAGATAATAAGTCAAGTTTACGACATGTTACCTTCAATTTTCTTGTTAAGTGTTTCCTTGTTAGTCGTCGCCTCGGTGATCGACCGGTCCTTAGACTTAATTTCTTCTTCAAGCAGAGTTGTCCTGGCTTTCTCAGCCATGATCTCTTCTTTCATTTTCTCCAAATCTATCGAATACGATAAGGGAGAATAGTTAGAGAAGGGCAAAGTTTTGAAGAAAGAAAAAAGTTAAGTGCGAAGTTCTTACTTTCCAATTCGGAGTGTTTTTGCTCCAAGTCCTTAATTCGCTGGGTTAGTCCTCCGACCACAGCAAAGTTCTCGACCAGATGCTGAACAAATAGTATTTTTGCTCTTTAAGTTCCTTGTAAACTTTTGAGAAGTACTATAGAACTGGTTGTACTTACCCGGATTGCCACATCATTATAATTGGCAAATATCAGATCAGGATTTGTCTTGATTTGATGATTCGATATCTTTCCCCAAGCCTCGTTAAGATCCTTATCCTCAATAAATTGAGGGCGAAAAGGGAATTGATCAGGTTGGGAGCAACCACCAACATGGGTCAGAACCTGTTGGGAGTCTTTAGCGGTCTTTTCCTCTGCAGAAGTTGGAACCACCAATGGGTCCAGCTCAAATATTGGCCTTGACACCTGCTCGGGGGCTTCTTCGACCACTTTATCCTCTGGAACTCTATCCTGGGAAGTGGTCTGGTCATGGACCTCCATGAGTGCCTTATCCGCAGGAGGAGTCTGGTCAGAAACAACCAGAACACCAGAAGACCTATACAAAGCAAAGAAGGGAAGTTCAAAATCTCAAATCATCAAGAAATTATTAAAGGTACGCACTTAGACGACCACTTTCATTTGTACATACCTAGTTAGTTTCCGAGATTTGACTTTAAAACGCGGAAGAGTAAACTCTGTGCCGTCACCCTTCCTTTTCTTTTCTTCCGATTTTGCTTGGGCCCGAACGGCGTGGTTGGTCAAACCGTTGCATCCTCCAACAAGATGTCGGAAGCGATGCCCTCGATCAGTTCGTCAAAGATTGCGTCCTTGACCATCTGGTCGGACGGAGTGGTTTCACCAACCTCCGCAACAGCTTGTTTCAAGAATAACTGCTGGGTCGTGAACGAGCGGCCGTGGGGTCTACGCCTCATGATCACACATCGCGGCCTTGAATTTCTCCACCTAAATCAAAAACCAAATCTAGTTAGGTGATGAAATCTTTTATCTAAACTGCATATATATCCATCTGAAATGTTCTATTAACTCAGGAGATTCATCTTCTTCCAGTGCATCTGGGCACGAGTCAGTCGGAACCACGGTGGGATGTCGATCCTCACCAGTTTGTGTGATTCGCAATCCGACCGACTACAAAAATAGAGCATGATCAAAATTTTGATTGGAGAATATATATATATATATATGATAAAATGAATTTTTGATTATCTACCTTAAGCCTTGCCAATTTCTCTTCAGCAGGAGCTATGGCCAAGATCTCGAGGTAATCCAAATTTTCTCCAGTTCTCCCGCAGATCAAACTCGATCCGTTTTCTAATTTCCTCAGGGGAAAGACCTTTAAAAGAAAAGGAGAGAAAACAAAACATGGACAAGTTTTAAGGTAGTACATTAATCAAATAAAAAATACTGGTCGGAGTTTATCTCAAAGACTTACCACCTCCTGAGATAGCTTCATCACGACTAATGGACCAAAGTAGGAATGAGTCCAAGCTTCAGAGGGCTAATCGACGCTTGGTGAAATCCTCACCACATGCCAGAGGTCAAGCACTTGACTCGCAGGTCGTGGATGGCATCCACCCATCTTCCCGACCACCCCGCCTTCTCCACGCTCTTCCTCCACTTGGGGTTTTATTTGCTCTAATTGGTGAAGTAGAGGCTATCGCCTCAGAATCGGTCATGTAGAACCAGTTCTTCTTCCATGATGACCACGAGGATTTCGAGTACATATGGATGTACTCATTGGCCTTCCGCCGTGAAGGCGCAATGTACATTCTTCTGAGTCGCCGTGGATCTCCCCATCACCATTCAGTAGAAATACTTGAAGAGCCTCAAATTCGGTGGCACTCCCATGTATGCCTCACACAAATAGGTGAAAATACTGATATTGGCGATGGAATTCGAGCTAAATTTACAGGCCCACCTCGTAATACTCAAGAACGGAGGAGGAATTTAGGTACTAAGCAACCTCAAATTTCACATTCGATGTAGGCGAGGAAAATAGGGATTTCCCCATCTTCGCGGCTCGGAAAGTGCTCTCCGATCGCCGATCTCCATTTGATCAGATTCTTGTTTGGAAGCATCCCGATTTTCTCGAAAGTCTCGAGTTTTTTCTTGCTCAATTCCGAAGGCAACCACTTCGTGATTTGCTCCGACATGATGAAAATCCTTAAGGATGAGTATGGTCGTAGGATGCTTTGTGGTCAGAAGAACAAGAAAGAGGTCTAAAGGATTTCTCTTGGCAAGAAGCTGAAGGGGATCAAAAGGGGATCTAGAAGCGTAAAAATTCTAAAAGCCTAGCGATGGGGATTTTATAACTTCTAATCTTTCAATTACGATCGGAAGTTTCCCACAAAAGTCCAACGGGCAAAAGCTTCTTCTTTGTTCAAACGGACAGAAAAACTCTTCGGTTCCCAAGGCAAGTTCTCAACTTTAAAGTGAACACGAGACCACCTCAGATATCACGACATTACATGGGGTCCGCCTCGATACGACTTCATCGGAAAAAAGGTATACATACGACTGTTCATTTAAAGTTCGGGGCTAGCCGACGAGGATTAAAACCTCTATGTATTAATTTAATACATAAAAGACCATACGCCTTCATGGTCGTGAACCCCTATAGCTAACGACCTCACCGGTCGTGAGGATTCCAGAGGTTACACGATGGGTACCTCGTGGGAGAAGGCTTTGTGCCTAGGTTCACCAAGTAGTCGCTTTCGGAAAAGCTATGAACCGCATTTCATCAGTATGATGAATAGACCACGTGTTATATGTTCCAAACCGTATGCGATGATATAATCACGAGACATCGACAATTAACTACCCTACGGTTAAGCATCTCACGCACAACCGCAAGGAAGTTGGCACACTATTAATCGCTTTACCGCTCGACCAACCGTAACGCTTTCACCGTGGACGCCTTTCTCCGTAGTAATCGCCACCTCTTCAGAGTTATTTAAAGGTGGAGCGCAGAAGACTAAGGGATGGGACAAGAGACGAAAAACAATGTATCAGAGAAGACAAACACAGAAACCTAAGCGGTGGAATTAGAAGCAAGATAGTTAGTCTTAGACTTAGAGTCTAAGCCTGATTACTTAGTTAAACATTCCTCACATTCAGTGTATTTAGGGTAGTGTCTAGTCGTCTTGTAAATTCAGTTCATATCAGTAAATAGTGGCCCCCATTCCATCCCGTGATATTTCACGCCATTTTCCTCTTTTATTTTCATAAGATCGGCGATTCGATAAATCGACAAACGCGTGGACATCAATTACGATGTAAATCGATGAAGTAATTGACTTGATATCGAGGAAATGGTTGTTGATACATGAAACCACTTCCAATCGGAGTACCTACACGCCCACGCCATGTTCACAGTACTCACGATTGGGAAGTGGCTTCATGTATCAAGAACCAACCATTCCTTGATGTCAAGTCCATTATCATCGACGACATCCGTAATTGATGTCCACGCCTTCGCTGGCAACCATTCTTCACTATTGCAAAAGGCTAATATCGACGCCTCATCACGCATTTATTGACCAAAACCATCTCAGATATATGCAATCATGCATTTATTTTGGTTTAGAGACCGTCTCATGTTATCGCCTCGCTAAAACCGCTGCGTGAAGAGGTATACGACGCACGGTTCATAATGAAAACCGCTCGTGAAGTATCATAGATGATTTTAATAATAACCGCTCGTGATAATTCTACATATCCTGCACGGTTTTAACAAACAACTGCCTCGTGATACATCATGCATTTGCTTAATAATAACCGCTCGTGATATTACTACATATCACAGACGGTTTTTAATTACAACCGTGTAACATCCCCATTTTCGAGGCTTTTTTAATTTTTCAAAATTAACCCATTTGGTTTATTGGATTAATAAAGCTTAATCTTGAAATTTTAGAAAATAAAAACAATTTAATTTGAGTTAATCAAAACCTCAATTACATCAAAATGTGGTTATTTGCATTTCTTGGATTTTATTGGATTTAAAGTCAAAAAGAGTGCATTAAGTATTTTATTGGATTTTCTGGAATTCAAAAAGGCTATACCTTTTGTCCCGAAAGCTCAAAATAATTTATTTGAAAAATTGAAAGTTGAACTATAGTTATAAATAATTTTATTAAGCTCCAAATAATTCAAGGAATTTCTGTGTATTTTTCTAGATTTTTTTGGACCTAATTAGCTATTTTCTAAAAACCCTTTTCAATTTCTTGAATTATTTAAATAAAAAATTTATTGAAATTCCCCCTTTTTCCTTTCGGGCCGTTTTCTCCCCGCCGCTCCTATTCCTCCGCCCTGGCCTATTTTCTCCTGCCCATCTCGCGTGGGCCCAGCCGACGACCCGCTGGCCTCGTGTGAACTGCTCGATCAAAATCGGACGGCTCCCATTCGCTGCACTGCCAAGACCGCGCCCTTCCTCGCTTTCTCTCGCGGCAAGGGCCCACAGCCAACGTCACACCTCCGCGTCGTCGTCTTCCTCGCGAATCCGCCCGTTGGTGCCCCATGCTCCACTCGCGTTAGCTCGCCAACCTTCGCGTCTCTGCCTCTCGCCGCCCATCCTCGCCGCACCTCACAACGGGTATTGAATGCCCATTGCCCTCCGCTTCTCCCCGCAAATCCCACGCGCGCCATGCCCTGCTCCGACAGAGCTCCCTCGTGCGCCCCCTCCCGTTGTGCCGCCTCTCTCCTCCTCCCCACCGCCTATAAGAGTGCGCACCCGGTGCCCCGCAGCCTCCTCTCTCTTTCCCCTCTCCCCACTCCCTCTTTCTCATCCCCAATCGTCCGGATTTCGCCGGTGAAGAGCTTAGGCCAGAGCTTCTTCCGCCGCCATTAGCGTCGTCGTGCGAGCATCTCCGCCTCCGCCATCTCCACCTTCGGCTTCGCGCGGGTGAGGGCCACCCCATGCACTCACCCACTCCACTGAACCCACGGAGTCTCTGTTGCCGCTTTTTCCGCCCGCCGCCATCGCCGCTGTCGCCGCCGCCGCCAACCATCCCTCCACTGCCAGTTGCCGATTTGGTGCGCCCTGGATTCACCGTGGCACCTCTTCGCGTTGCAACCACCCATCGGGCTTGCCACGACGCAGTAGCTGGCGGCGTGTAGCTCGAGCGCCACTGCGTCGCCGCCGGCCGACGCGGCCGCCACGCCCACACCACGCCGATGCCTCCGCACCACTTCCTTCGCCTCGCTATAGTGGCATGCACGTGTGTCACACACGAGTGGCATAGCCCTGTATCGTGGGCCCCACGTGTCAGCGGCTCAACTTTTTTCGAATTAAAAATAAATCCAAAAATTCCTAATTTCATCATTTTATGTATTTGTAAACTTCTGAAGGCCGTATCTTCTCCGTTCGAACTCTGATTGGAGCGATTCAAATTTCTAAATTCATCTAAAATCAAAACCTACCTATCTACACTAAAATTATTTGATTTGGGGTTCATTTGAGTTTTATTTGAATTTGGTCCCTTTTTGCGTGTAGATTTCGACGACTCCAGGGAAATCGAATATTGCGAGGATGTAGATCCTCAAGCATTTGAGCCAGGCAAGTTACCTCATTGATCATATTGAATCCCATTATTTTAAATTATGTCTTAAATTAATACTGCATGCTTATTTAAATTCCAGTAATTTAAGTTCCGTTTCAAGCTTTATAGTTATGTCATATTCCTTTGTATAGCCAAACTTTTTTGTTAAATTAATCATTCCTTGATGCCTTAGTTAAAATCTAGTTGATACATTAGTATGAGTAAGAACATGTTGAAAAATACTATGCTTAGACAAAGCTTAGACCAAAATGTTTACTTTGGGGAAATTAGCCAAAAATTCAACTATGATTTAAATAATTTTATGGTATGTCTATACCATAGACATCTTTAAAATGATTTAATTTGTTAAATAAAATAAAAATAGGTTTGGACTTAGGCGAAATGGGTGTTTGGATGGTGCATGTTAATGCACGGGATCAAGTCATTTCTATGACCGATGCCCACGGGTTTTTGGAAAGTCGCCCAAGTCAATTAAGGACCAGTCTTCGAGCCGCATCTTGGTAAGCCCCATCGTACTACCACATGTCCTGTGTGGGCGGGAGCTAGCTAAATAATTTGTATCATTTCACTGTGGTTGTGCCATCCGGTTGCGTGGGTGTCTTTTATGACCTACTTTTATGTATTCCCACCTAGCGCAAGAGGGGGCCCGAACCCAGCGGGTCTTTATTCAAAGGGGGTAAACCTTAACGAGACGAGACTATGGTAGGATGATGCATTGTAAAGGCTTCGTGATAATGACTTAGTCGCACACCTTCGGTAGTGTGCCAGACGAACATTATAAGTCAATTATCTCTTATGAGTAAAGTTGTACCACCTCTGCAGAGTGTAAAACTATTCGAATCGCCATGTCCACGGTCAAGGACATGC
Organism: Phyllostachys edulis; assembly: GCA_036346405.1. Classification (NCBI taxonomy): domain Eukaryota; kingdom Viridiplantae; phylum Streptophyta; class Magnoliopsida; order Poales; family Poaceae; genus Phyllostachys; species Phyllostachys edulis. The sequence continues at coordinate 253,786 of JAYEVD010000265.1, forward strand.
TAGCAAAGCCACTCCAAGTTAGATTTTTGGTTTTGATTTCAAAAAGCTTTATCAAATGATTTTGGATTTCTATCCAAATGGGAAATTGGGCGGGTAACCATGTGATAGGAGAATATCCTTCACCACTTGATGATGAATGTTATCTGACTATAAAACTTGAGATTTAGAAAATGAATTTTAGTTATAGAGTAAACTGCTTTGGAACTTAGTATGAATATTTAAATGGAAAATGCTGCTTTATGCAAATTGAGCCATATAAGCATCCCTTTGTTGAATCCTTGCGTGCATTATGATTTGTTAATTAGGTGTAACTTGCGGAGTACATTCATTTGTACTCACCTTGCTTAATAAATTATTGATCAGGAGAAGAGTACTACGAGGAGAATGAGAACTTGGACGACTAGGCTACGCCCTCCAGACGATTGTCTGTGGTGAACGACTAGGCTACGCCTCCGATGATTGTCTGTGGTGAATCGTGTGGTCTATCTTCTCACTTTACTTCCGTTGTATTTTGATCTTGGGCTTTATGCCCCCTTTTGTAAAAATACTTTAAGTATTTCAATAAATGACGTTTTATGGTTAAGTTATCCACTTTTGTTTACTGTGTACACTAGCTATTCCTATACTAGTGTATGAAGCACAGAGAATTCGGGATCCTTCACTCCCGGGTTCGACAAACCGTCTGTGATAATATCGCTACAGCTCCCCGTTGAAGCCCGATGAGTTTCTTCGTCCGGCCGCGCGTCTCTTCGTTGCATCAATGCCGCTCGCCCCCGATGCGTCTCTTCGCCTCACGCCTCAATTTATTCCTTGTTTTATAAAAGGATTATCCGCCATCGAAGATGATCATCCCCACATATAACTCTACTACTTCTAAAAAAGCAGAAATGGTTGCCTCTTCTGCTTCCTTGTCGCCGGCATTGATGGCCTACCTAGCTGTACTATACGAGCGCCTCTCCGGCTGTATGTTGGCGGATGCTGTGGAAGAACACTATTTCAACAGTGTCTTCACTCCTTTGTCTGAGGATTTGCCAAAGCAGGTGACGGCACCTTCCGCCGTCTTGACATCCTCCTCCGCCGTGTCTTCTGGTTGATCTCCTACTTTCGGCGAGTTGATCGCGTCATCGACGTAGTCCTCCAGAACGACGTTGCACGTCTCCAGGAGACTTGCCGTCACATGGACTGCTTAATTGAGACGGCGGGCAACCTAGTCGACCAGGCCAAGACCCCTCAAGCAAGGGAAGAGAGCCTATGGGCTCAATTCTTCTTGATTCAACAGTCCGAGGGTCTTCGGGAGACACTCAAACGAGCGCGTCAGCGGGTGGACGCATTTCTGGCTTTGTTCGATCACGAACCGTCCGACGCCGCCTACGAAGTTTTGAAGATGGAGATAGCAGCCTACCTCCGCTACTAGAAAAACTTTGTTTATTTATAGGTTTCTACTTTTTTTTAATCTTTGTAAGAAGCGACTGGTCACGCTATTTGGCCATATGAAAATTCAAAAAAAAAATCTAGTTTGGAGGTGAAGTTACTATATTAATTATATATATATATATACGTTTAGTCAAACAAATTAATTAATTATATATATCCGATCTGTGATATATGTATCATATATAGTTAAAGCAAATTTTCAGCAGTATTTAAATGACAAAATTGACATATAAACATGTAATTTCTTCATGCCATGTAAATGTATATACATGATAATATGCTCAAAACATAGACCTTGAGAACAACCATATCACAGACGGTTCCTTAATAGAACCGTCAGTGATATGTCTCATATATCACATATGGTTCCATAATCATCTGTGATATGTCTCATATCACGGACGGTTCTAGTTTGGAACCGTCTGTGATATGTCTCATATCACAGACGGTTCTATTGTGTAACCGTCTGTGATGACTATCAATTACGGTTCCATAATAGTATCGTCTGTGATAAGTCTCTTTATTAGTAGGAGCCCGACAGCTAGGGTTTGTACCAACCCTAACTCGTCACTCCCCAGTGCACTTACTCTCGTCCATTCCCCTCCCCACCTCAACGCCGCCACCGCCTTCTTCCTGCTGTCGCTTGTACAGACACCACTTTCAGATCGCACAAGACACTGACGATAAGAGTGTCTTGTGCAGTGTTAGGGTCGTTCCACAACTACGGTGACGCCACCACCCAAGCCACTAGGCTTGGCCTCGCTGTGCTCTGCGCCGCCACACCGCACCTACCGCCTTCCAGATCCATGGCTTGGTTCTCCAACATGCCCACACCGCCGACCTCCTGCGCTCGGGCCCTGGCCCCCTTGCTTTGCTTCCCCATCCTCCCTCTATTCTCCTCTCTGTTAGCTTAATGTCTTTTGTTGAGTTTGATTTTTATGCTTGAGCCTTAAGTTTTGTCTTGATGTTTGTGTGATTTATGCAAGGTGAAGGAGATGGATGAAGGTTGTGCTGGTGGTGGGGTCGCCGCCGTGGTTGCGATGTACTGAGGTATCACCCTCCCTTACTCCCTCTTTGTCTCTATCCCCTGCTCTGTGATGAAAATGGCTAGTGCTCTGCGATAGATGCCGAGGGCTACTACTGGTGTGGTGGGTTTGGTCACTCTTGGTCTTGCTATCTTGCTGTTGAACCGCTCAATGATGTTAACAGTCTTATGCTAAAATTGAATTGACAATTAGTTCATATTAATAGTCCACTTGCTCTGTGATGTAAACTGAGGGCTATTGGTGTATGTGCATTATATGCATCTTGCTTAGTTCATGCTGTGGGTTCATATTGACAAAAATGAATGAGGCAAAATGGTGGGTTTGGTTAATGCTCTCTGATGGATACTGAGGGTTATTGATGCCGGTTTTTTGTGTTTGGTTGGCTTACATGGGATCGATGTGGTTCAGATGGGGCTTGGCTGCAATTAACTTTTCAGATTTGTGAAGGTTAGGCTAATTTCTAATCGTGTTCATGATGGTCAAGTTCTCTCCCTTACATCCTGTGCACGATATGTCATACTATTCTATTCCTAATCTCTTCTCTATAAAGTCTTCAAGCAGAAAGGGGCCAGATATATATATATATATATATATATATATATATATATATATATATATATATATATATATATATATATATATATATATATATATATATATATATATATATATATATATATATATATATATATAGTCCTACCACTTTGGGGTCATGAGAAGGATGAATTCACGGGCAACCTCTCGAGTAAGTTCAAGAGGCATGGTTGCCGAGAGCGTGGACGTAAAATTACCTAGATGTAAATCGATAGTAATTGACTTGACATCAAGAAATAGGTGGTTGCTGATACATGAAGCCACTTCATAGTCGGAGTACCTGCGTATCCTACTGGGAAGTGGTTTCAAGTATCAGCAACCAACCATTTCTTGATGTCAAGTCCAATAACCTATCGATGACATCCAGGTAATTCTATATCCATGTGCTCTCCTTGCAACCATACTTCTTGAACTTGCAGGCTCGATGAGAGGTTGCCCGGCAAATGCCTCACGACTTCTCAAAGTGGTCGGGGACTACGAACAATATATATAATATATATGAAGCCGGTTTTAAAGGCACAAGACACGAACCGTATGTGATAGTCAGTTATCACATACGGTTCTAAGCACGAACCCCGTCTATGATAGTTAGTTATCACAGACGGTTCTAAACACGAACCGCTCAGGATAGCATGCATCATGATGGTTCAAAACTGCTCTCGTGATGACCTCATGTCATCATCGACTCCATAAACTCAGACGGCTCCGGAAACCGCCTGCGTGATGACGCGGAACCATCTGTGATGACCTTTTCAGAGTAGTGCTTCTTGAACTTGCAGCTCGATGAAGTTGCCCGTGATCGCTGTTTGTCTCATCCTCACGACCGCACCAAAGTGGGTGGGGACATATATATATATATATATATATATATATATATATATATATATTGGTTTTAAAGGCACAAGCAGCCACTGCTTCGTGACTTTATAGAGAATATTATCATAGACGGCTTTATCCACAAACCGTCTGTGATATATCAGCTATCACAGACAGTTTCATCCACAAAATGTCTGTGATAGTCAGCTATCACAGATGGTTTGAAAACCGTCTGTGATGACCTCATGTCATTACTGATCCGTAAACTCAGACGGCTTATGAAACCGTCTGTGAAGACCTTTTCTATAGTAGTGTGCATGAGAGACGGCTCAATTCTCTATGCTCCATCTCTCATTCACGTCATCTAATATCTAACGTGATAAGTCTTACAAATAACAGACGTCACACTATCGTCCATGTTGCATTAATTCTTGGTCAAGAGGTTGCAGTAGCTCTCAAAGGGACAATTCTGTATTGCATTTCCACTGTCATATCACTTATTTCTAAATCTATGCTGTAACTCCCATGAGATGCATGTCGCCTCTAGTGTACATGTATTTGTGTTACGGTTTCGGGGGGTCGTGAGAAGGATGAAACAGCAGTTACGGGCAACCTCATCGAGCCTGTAAGTTCAAGAGGCATGGTTGCCAGGAGAGCGCGTGGACGTAAATTTACCTAGATGTCGTCGATAGGTAATTCGACTTGACATCAAGGAATAGGTGGTTGCTGATACATGAAGCCACTTCATAGTCGAGTACCTGCGTATCCGACTGGGAAGTGGTTTCAAGTATCAGCAACCAACCATTTCTTGATGTCAAGTCCAATAACCTATCGATGACATCAAGGTAATTCTATATCCATGTGCTCTCCTTGCAACCATACTTCTTGAACTTGCAGGCTCGATGAGAGGTTGCCCGGCAGCTGTCTCACGACCCCCCCCCCCCGAAAGTGGTCGGGGACTACGAACAATATATATAATATATATGAAGCCGGTTTTAAAGGCACAAGACACAAACCGTATGTGATAGTCAGTTATCACATACGGTTCTAAGCACGAACCCCGCTCGTGATGAGTCGGTTATCACAGCACGGTTCTTAAACACGAACCGCTCAGTGATAGCATGCATCACGATGGTTCAAAACTGTCTGTGATGACCTCATATCATCATCGACCCATAAACTCGAGATGGCTCCTAAACCGCCTGTGATGACGTTTTGAACCGCCTGTGAAGACCTTTTTCGTAGTAGTGCTTCTTGAACTTGCGTGCTCGGCGAAGTTGCCCGTGATATTGTTTGTCTCATCCTCACGCACGCCTTAAAGTGGTGGGATATGATATATATATATATATATATATATATATATATATATATATATATATATATATATATATATGTATATGTATATGTATATATATGTATATGTATATGTATATATGTATATATGTATATATGTATATATGTATATGTATATGTATATATGTATATATATATATATATATATATGTATATATATATGTATATATATGTATATATATATATATAAGTTCGGTTTTAAAGGCACAAGTGTACCTAACGCTTCGTGACTTTATAGAGAATATTATCATAGACTTTTATCCACAAACCGCTCAGGATATATCGCCTATCATGCATAGCTTCATCCACAAAATGTTCAGTGATAGTCACTATCACAGATGGTTTGAAAACCGTCTGTGATGACCTCATGTCATTATCGATTCAGAACTCGCACGGCTTATGAAACCGCTCGTGAAGATCTTTTCTATAGTAGTGTGCATGAGAGACTACCAATTCTCTATGCTCCATCTCTTATTCACGCCATCTAATATCTAACGTGATAAGTCTTACAAATAACAAACGCCACACTATCGTCCATGTTGCATTAATTTTGGTCAAGAGGTTGCAGAGCTCTCAAAGGACAATTTCAGATTGCATTTCCACCGCCATATCACTTATTTCTAAATCGGTCAGTAACTCCCATGAGATGCATGTCGCCTCTAGTGTACATGTATTTGTGTTACGGTTTCACAGGCAGTTTCATCCACAAAATGTCTGTGATAGTCAGCTATCACAGACGGTTTTATCCACAAACCGTCTATAATAGTATACATCATAGACGGTTCAAAAACCGTCTGTGATGACCTCATATCATTACTGACCCGTAAACTTAGACGGCTCATGAAACCGTCTGTGAAGACCTTTTCTATAATAATGTGCATGAGAGACGGCTCAATTCTCTATACTCTATCTCTCATTCACGTCATCTAATACCTAACGTGATAAGTCTTACAGATAACAAACGTCACACTATTGTCCATGTTGCATTAATTCTTGGTCAAGAGGTTGCAGTAGCTCTCAAAGGGACAATTCTGTATTGCATTTCCACTGTCATATCACTTATTTCTAGATCTGTGCTGTAACTCAATGAGATGCATGTCGCCTCTAGTGTACATGTATTTGTGTTACGGTGAAACTATGTGTTTTGGAAAATATAAATGTGATAGCCGATAGTAATTGACAGTCTCGCTCTTGTCAATCATGTTTTCTTTTATTTCCTAAACAAGCAAAAATAACACCTACCATAGAAAAAATGAATAATTGATTATTTGTCAATGCAAAAGAGTGAATTCTATGATTTGTCATTGCATGAGAGTATGATATGTGAAATCTGGGACCACATGTCATATTCATATCAATAGCAAATAATCAATTACGCATGTCTGACAGTAACAAATAATCAAATCTTCGAGAAAAAAGGTTCGATGCAAGTTGTTTTTATACGGTGTTCTTTTGATGGAGACACGTTTGGTGAAACACTACACACTGGTAATAAATGCAACACCGGAGTAAAACAGTTCATCAATTTGCTGTGTGATTTCTGCCATGGAGATGTTGTGTTCCTTGATCTTGCCTGTTACTGTTTGTATATCAAATTCACCTAGTTTAGTTTGACGTGGTCTGAGTGCTTGGTAGGAATATCATTTGTCATTTCGGGCACGAGGATGCTAGTTTTGCTATTGTGTTTCAAAAACGTATCATTTTAGCCAAAAAGAAAAGATTTTACGACCTGTTTTCAGTTTTGCTATTGCTTGTATGTATGATATCGCTCGTCTTATATCATATTTCATATTTTTTTTCTTAGAGTCGGAGTCGGATATGGATAATATCGGATACCCATTTTCCAACCTATATCCGCTCTGCGAGCCTTCAATCGGTTGGTCAGAAATTATCCACTTCGTTTGTACCCTAGTTATATGGGCATCTAACGTATAGCATCTCTGCTACAATAAAGATGAATGGACAGAGAGTAGCACACTGTGGATCACTTAAATTCTAGATTAATCGCGACGTTACATTCACCTACAAATGCTGTATTTTTATGGACGAGTATGGAGCTGATTGGGGAGAAGCTAGCTTCCCGGGCCATGGGCTATATGGTACACTCAAGAGTAAAGAGCGCCACTCTCTTAAATGCAGTATTAATTCGACGGAAATGAAGTACTCCTATGTATATGGACATGTACAATAGTATAGATAGCTGCTGTCTGTAGCAATTTTTTATGTCACTTATAGACAGCACTAAAAATAGCTCATACAATGGTACAGATGGGTGGTGTCTTTTTAGTTGTCTTTATAGAACACACAATTTTTTAATGTTTTTCTTGTTTCTTGTGCTATAGTCGGCTACAAGATTGTAGACAACATCTTTCTCTCTCTTCCATATCAGTAAAAATCTTACGTGGCAATAAATATAGACGGTTAACATAAACCTATTGTATATGCTCAAAGAGTACCGGCTGCTTCACTATTTCCTGGAGGATGACTGGATTGGCATTTCCTATCACTTGGATCCAGTTTACAACAACAATATTTCGGTACAATTTTCGAAGAAACCACACTATATACTTGGCTCGAAATTACTATACTCCAAGTTGCCCCCGCCGAGCTATGATTGACCAAGGACAAGACAATTTCCCGATCCATCACTGTTGGGAGTGTCAGTGTGCACAGGGCTAATTAGTTTCCCTGTTTATAAACAATTAGCGGTGTATTAACTAATTGAGCATGTGGTTGAGCGATCGCCCACCTAACAAACGAGAGGTCGGAGTGGGACGGGACGGACGGGGGCAGCTGAACAAGGCATCGCGCGCGTAAATGCCGGACTGACTCGGCACCGGAAAGGGACCGTAGGATCTACGGTGCAGTGGTATTAGAAATGATCTCTATCATCTGATCGAAAATTAAATATTTGCATTATTTACTACAGTACTGTTAGTCAGTGTTCTTCACTTGAAAACACTATTCACTTAGCGTGCCTCCGGACCTTGTGGAGATGCAGAGCATCTGGAACCGCCTCAGGGTACCTGGCTACATGGGCATCTTTGCTCTTGACGTGAAGATGTACAACGGCGTAGTACTATAGCTATAGCTATCAGTAATGGACACGTATGAATAGAGTGGTTAATGGGTCAGTTGAGCTGGAAGCCTGGAAAGTCTGTCCTGACTATTGAGTGGCTAGTCAGAGAAAACAGAACGACGAACACCAACATTCAACCTTGCCAACAAATACAATCCAACCGCGTCGATGTGGAGGCTGAAAGTGCACTGTCAAATTTTTCATTATGTAGTGATAACAGTTGAACTTGGCCAACGACCAAAAAAAAGTTAACTTAGGAGTAAATCGTTCGATTCAGGTAACCAACTCATCGATTAGTGGAACAACCTAACATGTTGAGCTAGCCGTGCATTGAATGAATGATTGATCAATGAGGCATGGCACTTGCAGGTACGTTACAAGATTCTCTCTAAAACCAGTGGGATCAACGGGCAAGCTGAAGAAGTACTGACTGTACTGTGCTGCATTTAATTTAATTAGTACTTGTGCGAAGCTTCCAATGTAAACCGCCCTAGCTAAGACTTGGCCACGTAGCACCTATCACATCGTAACATCACATCGCTTGACAAGTTAGCGAGTAGCGTGTAACAGTGCAGAAAAGGCCAACGGCTGGTTGCCCAACGCCAGTGGAATAGCCTAATGTTGCTGTCTGCAGACACCGATCGAACGGTGAATTGTTGCAGAAAAGCAGCAGAATCGGCGCCTAATACCGCGATGAGTTTAGTTTGATAGGTACGTAAACCCGATGATCAGCAGCTTCTGCGTCATTGGATTGCTACTGCGAGTTTGCGACCTGGCAATGGATTATCAGTAAACACGATTCCTAACACTGTAGAGGGTGAAAAATGGCGACCATCGTATCATCACGAACGGCCGGTTAGCACCTTCAAGCACGGACGAGGAGGAAATTAGGCCGAACGTAGGAGAAACTACAAGTGCATCGTTTTCAGTACCGTGAGAGAGACGTACTGCACTTCATTAGCTAGTAGCCAGAGTTTGGACCGGCTCATACGTTTCAGAAAACAAGTGAAAAAAAGAGAGAGTTTAGAGTAGCTCGCTATATAGTAATAGTACAGGACAGGCCGGGATGGATAGATAGATAGATAGATAGAACAGTGGGTGGTACAGAGACCGCACAGCTAATTTGGCTGCAAACCTGGCAGGCAATCCGGATCCGGCTGAGCAACGTCCCCATCATGCACGCTAGCTGCTCAGGTCGCCGTCGTCCTAATTAGAGCTGCGAAATGCGAGATGCTTAAGCGTACAAGTATTAAGAAAGAGAATCCAGTCGTGTATTTTCGCCCATACAATCATATTTTTTTTTAGGTGTTTGGATAATTGTATTATCTATTAATTATAAATAGTTATATGCATACACATATCTTAAACAACGATGTCTAATCGTAAAAAATCAGTTTTTCTTTGCTAGCCACGTCTCTAAGCACATGTATCATACATATCTTTAGAGTATACACAATGATATAAACAGCTGCTATCTATAGCAACTCTCCATATCATCTGTAGACAACACTAAAGACAAATTTTATATAAGTTGTCATATGATGACAATGGCCATGTAATTATGTATAACACATAATCTTTTAATGTTTTTCTTGGCTACGATGCTACAATGCATTCTGTAATCAGAGATCACATTTCTTTTTTTTTATTTTTTTATCCATATTAATTTAAATCTTAAATAATAGAGACTACAGACAGTTGATATAAATACAGTACATAGCTTTCAGTCCGCGAAATGGAGTCGTCCTCTCTAATCGGTATCTCTCGGTGGAGATGGAGGAGTCAGAGTGATCCGTCACCCACGCACGTCGGCATGTGTGCCCATCTGCAATGGCACCAACTCTCGAGGCGCCGGCGTGTGCGACCTCTCCTTTGCCGAGGCAGATCAGCTAGACAGCTAGCTAGGCAACGTACATGCACCGGGCATACAGAAACTGGCCTGAAAACTGTGCCACATTGCACGCACTTCCATTGCGATCGATCCAGAAACATGTGCAGCGAAGCTTCCAAAGCACAGAGTATTCTAGCTGCTGTCAAAATGATACTACTAGTACTAATTTGAGCTGTACTATGTTTTGATTTTGGGTTCTATACACTATTTTCTCAACCATAGTTAAATTTTAGTTTATTTATAACTTCATTATACATAAATTATATAGTTTGTCTATACAAGATTGACTGTTTTCTTAGCCCAAAACAGTCAAATTTTAGTCCATTTACAACTTCATCACACATAAATTATAGTAAATTATTTATATAATTTTTGTTCTTGGATGTTGTAATTATTCTTAAAAGTCTTAATAACTCATATTTTCATCACAGGATTCGAAATCTAACATATACTTTGAGAGGTTGAGCAAAGACAAAGACACAAACAAAGACAAAAAAAATAAAATTCTATATCAACAAAATACGACAATATGGTGAATCCGTTATATTTCGAAGAAAAAATCATAATAAATTCGGACCCAATTCATTAGATAAGAAGAAATCCAAATCTCAAAGCATATCAGACGGATGAAAATTCGACTACTTTGACAAAAGAAAACAGTCGAATGTTGTTTAGCAAAACCGTAAATTATTTATGTAATTTTTTTCATGGTCATTGTAATTATTATCAAAAGTCTTAATAACTCATATTTCCATCACATGATTCAAATCTAACATATACTTTGAGAGATTGAGCAAAAATAAATAAAATAAAATTATATACCGACAAAATACGATAACGTGATGAACCCGTTATGTTCCGAAGAAAAAATCATAATAAATTTGGACCCAATCCATCATATGAGAAGAAATACAAATCTTAAAACATATCGGACGGATGAAAAGTCGACTATTTTGACAAAAGAAAACAGTCGAACAGTGTTTAGCAAAAACCGTTTGATTTTACTGTGCTGTCAAGATGTCTGTTCTAGTTCGTACGAATTCGGAGAGACCAGCGGCATAGCCGGAGCCGTCTACTTAAGGGGAGGGAAAAGCAGCCACACCTAGTTACATCTTACATTACATCCATCGGCACATCTGTACATGCACCATCTGCGCGCAATTAACACGAGCTAGCTACACAAAGACAAGCTCCCGGCCGGCCGTCGATGGCGAAGATCGCGGAGGCCGCAGGCCGGCAGGTGGCGTCGTTTATCCTCGGCTCGGCGGCGACGCTCACCGTCGTGCTGCTCCTCCAGTACCGGCCGGTGGGGTTCAGCCGCACGAGGGCGCCGGCGCAGTTCTCCGGCTGGAGAGACGATCACCGGAGCGGAACACCAGCAGCGGCAGCAAAACAGGTGATTGCAGGTGGCGCAGGAGCTGACCAACAAGTTGAAGCTAACGTCGCAAAGGCCAATACTACTACCACTACCGTTCTAAGTGATCGTCCCAGCACAGACCATGAAGAAGAGGTTAATTAAATTGCTATAGTTTAATTCAATTTTTCTGGATCCGTTGATTGATTAATAATGAATCAGTTTGGTAACATCTATGGTGGTGGTTGTACGTACGTGTTTATTCACGTCGGAACAACAGAGCGCATCGGGAACTTGAGGGCATGTGGTGCTTACTTTTAGTAGCAGCTCATTCAACACACGAATCGCCATTAATTTGCCGCAAAATCCAGTTTTCAGAATTTTCTCGGCCTATTACGCATGAGTTATGACTACTGAGTTCATCAGATTTTTTTTTGTTGATTTAACCTTTCGGTCAAGATCTGTTTTAATTCCCACTACGTGTTGTTCTTCAGTTCTTCTTTGGAATGTACAAGTAATGGTTGTATCTAAAATTACAATATGCATATACGCTCGCTCTACAAAATCTTCAGCTAGCTGGTGCAGTGGAATTTTCTTCTTTTGCTGGTAGCTAGCTATGGTGCGTAAACAAGAAGGAAAATCCATCTAATTAGTCATGCAGTACTAGCCTACTGCTAGCTAGGATAACTAAGTTTTGTTTGTTTCAAGAAATTACTGATTTTTGTACACTCGCATGTTGATGCATGTTATCATGTCGTCAGGCGGCCGTGGAAATGGAATTCCGGGGCTTGGCTGCCGCGGTGGAGCGGATCGCGACGGAGGACAGGACGGTGATCATCACCTGCGTGAACCACGCGTGGGCGGCGCCCAACTCGCTGCTGGACCTCTTCCTGGAGAGCTTCCGCATCGGCGACGGCATCGCGCACCTCCTGGATCACGTCCTCATCGTGGCCATGGACCCCACGGCGCTCGCCCGGTGCAGGGCCGTGCATCCCCACTGCTACCTCTACACCATGGACGGCGTCGACTTCACCTCCGAGAAGTTCTTCCTCTCCAAGGAGTACCTCGAGCTCGTCTGGAGCAAGCTCAAGCTCCAGCGCCGCGTCCTCGAGCTCGGATACAACTTCCTCTTCACCGTGCGTCGTCTCAGCATCCGTGAATCTTCCGACTAGCTAGCATGATATATATCTCTGGATTTATTTGTGAAAAATCACCTCCACTTATCTTCGTAGGACGTCGACATCATGTGGTTCAGAAACCCGTTCAAGCATGTGACGGTCTACGCGGACATAACAATCTCCAGCGACCTCTTCTTCGGAGACCCTGACGCCATCGGCAACTTCCCAAACACGGGCTTCTTCCACGTCAAGCCGAACAACAGAACCATCGCCATGACCAGAGTCTGGCACGAGTCCAAGGACGAGTACCCCGGCATGAACGAGCAGCCCGTGTTCAACAGGATCAAGAAGGACCTTGTGAAGAATCTGCAGCTGAGAGTCCAGTACCTCGACACGGCTTACATGGCCGGGTTCTGCAACTACGGCAAGGACCTGAACAAGATCTGCACGATGCATGCCAATTGCTGCGTCGGCCTTGGAGCAAAGCTCCGTGATCTTAGGAGTGTTCTTGACGATTGGAAGAACTACACCAAGATGCCGCATTGGGCCAAGCACGCGGCTAAATGGACCATCCCGGGTGCATGCATCCACTGATCACAATCAACATACGTACAGAGTTAATTAGCTACACTACACGTCCATTTTTGCTGCGTATCAATCGCTATTTTTTCCCTTCTGTTTTCTTTCTACATACGCGAGGAGATCGAATATACGCTGTTATTAGTTTAAACTACGTATTGCTCCATGTGCTGATTTAGTATTGCAACTGTATTTCACTAGCGGATCCCTTCCCGTGAACTCACCACCATGTGCACTTACAAAACCGCTGGTCTTAGTGAGTGCTGCGTCGCCTACTGCTATCTGTTGCTCCCATGTCGCCTGCTGCTCCTCTCCACGTCCCACCGGCTACCGAGCCGCCGAGCCACAGGGACTAGATGGGGGAGGAGTGGGTCAGGGATTTAGGGCTGGAGATTAGGGAGAAGTTGGAGATTGGAGATGGAGATGGATGTGGACTGGTGAGTGGTGAGGTGGCTGTGGACTGGTGAGGACACGAGCGGATCGTGGGTTGTGGGCTGTGCTTCCAAGAATACACACACAAAGGAGTACTACGAATAGGAGCCAAATGCATAACTAATCCCCGATTATTTTTTTATTTTTGGGTGTGCCCGAGTACAATGCAGTGAAAAATATATCATCAAAATTTCGCCGGTAACCACTAGTTACCGGTGGGGTCTGATAAAATTTTATGCCGGGCAAAAAAATTCCGAATTTATTTCATTTTCATCCTAATTAGAATTTTAATTCAAAATTTAGATAAATTTCGACTTTACATCCAAACAAATCATTCCAATTCAAAATTTTCGTCTGAAATTTTCGAAAACCGACCAAAACCAATTATATCACTATATATCCTCCGATAAAATTTTCTTATCGGCAGTGTTTTCGTACTACAAGGAGCACGGACGTTCAAACCGACCGCTTTCAAAAGTTCAGAGATCAACAAGTAATCGAAGGAACCTTAACCCCACATCAGCACCTTGTTTCCTGGGCAGATTCGGTGCTTGAGATCAAAGTGATAAGTGCACATGCAGTTAGTATACCCAGTTGGCTGGCTCGGTATCGGGCCTACGTTGCATTGAGCGATGTGGCTCAGTCACCTTGGGTAGCTTGCTGAGTACATGTAGCAATTTAAAGGAAGAATCCTAAACACGCGCAGACCCGTGCGCATCGGGTTGCTCGCAGAGTCGCAGATAGTGTCCTTGTTGGTTTAAACGAACGGTGACGCGTTCAAACCCAACAGCGGGTGCAGGCTGCCTCGGTCTGTTTTTTTTCCTAAAATAATATATATTTAAAGCAGAATTACAGAAATAAATATCTATTTAATATAATAGAGCTGACATTGGATTCTATTGGGTCTATATGTTTGTCTGGTCTGCACAATATGGGAGGCACAAGATCCGTCGTAATTATATTAAATTACCATCTATTTCTATAATTCTATTTAAAAAAATATATTATTTTAAAAAATATAAAAGAATGCACGTACACACGGCCTCTTGCGAAGGTCAAAAGGGATGAGAGCAAAAGCCACACCAAGAACATGACCACGAAAAAATATAGGATTAAGTACATAGTTCGTCCTTGAACTCTTGCCATAGTTTAAAGTTCGTCTCTGAATTGTAATACCGGGTAAAACACATACTCCAAGTGTCAATACTGTGTAAAAACTATCATTTATTCTTTTTAGAGCTATTTCGTGCCACGCGGAAAAAATAAACATTTCTCTGTGCCACTCGTGCGTCCATGCTGGCAAACACCTTCTTCGTCTCCTCCTCCCCCTCTGCCTCGCCAGCAACCACGCCAACGCCTGGACGCCATCGGTGTTGGCGTTGCCTGGCAGGCGCACGGTGCGTACGAACCTCTTTGAGCTCCACTCCACGCGGTGCCACCGGTCGCCCTTGTCCTCAGCGACGAGCGCCCGGCACCCGCTGCCCGCCGATCTTGAGCACCTTCCCCTCCCAACATCTTGATCGTGTGATTCAGGTCATGCTGCAGATCGATTTCACTTACGTCTGCATCGGGTGGCATGGCTCCATGAGAAGGCGGTTGCCCAGCACCTGTTCAACGAGAAGGCGGTCGCCGTGCGCGCCGTGGCACGTGACTCGTTCGAGCGGCTCAATGCTCGCTGGGGCTGCCTCTAGAAGCGCATCAAGGTGAAGCTGCAGGACCTTCCGGTCGTGCTCAGTGCCCGCTGCGTGCTCCATAACATCTGCGAGCGCAGCGGCGAGGCAATCGACCCAGAGACCAGACTCGAGCTCTTTGACAACGAGATGGTCGTCGAGAACCCTGTGCGCTCCGCCACAGCCACGCAGGCGCCTGATTCCATCGCCCACAACCTCCTACACCATGGCACCGGCGTCGGTGCGGCCTTCTTCTAGGAAGCAATCAAACAACCAAGTAGTTCAATTTCTTGTTCAAAGCACTAGAAAATCCCATATCGTGGTAAATGCTCACAGCTTATAAATGCCCGTGGCGGTGCTTCTTCCTCGCCTCCGCCTCCATCCTTCTCCCGCACATCCCGCCTTTCCTCCAACCCAGGATCAGCAGCACTGACACAGTGAGCGCGACGATCGACGGGTCGGTCGTGAACATGGTCGCCCACGCACCCCGCACGAGGTACGCTCCGTCAGGATCATCAGCAGCGTGTGGCCCAGTCGGAGTTCCACGACTGGAGCCACCTCCCGGACTTGGCACTCAACGACGTCCTCGGCCGCCTCATCCTCACCTCTGCCTCCACCTGCCGCCCGTGGCGGCGCGCCGCTTTCCGCCTCCACCTCCTCCAACAGATTCCGCTTTCTCCCGGCCTCGACTCCGAACCGCACCTGGAGACGGTTATGGCAGAGGAAGTAGCGGCCGACGATCTTGACGAGGTGGGCGATCTGGGATGGGGAGCGGTCGATGCGGGCGCAGAGGATGCGCGGGTTAGAGGCGATGGCGGTGGCGACCTCCTTGGGGGAGAGGCCGAGGCTGGCAAGGAAGGCGAGGACGGCGTCGGGGTTGGAGGGGGACTTGAGGTGGGCGAGGTTCGTGGAGGCCTTGAGGCTTGCGGCTGGGTGAGATAGTAGTTGGCGATGAGGTAGTCCTCGATGGCGAAGTGGCTTCTGGGAGTGGTAACGGCGGCGGCGGCATGGGGGAGATGGAGGCGTAGGCGAAGGCCACAACGGGTGGGGAGGTGGACGGCGGCGAGGAAGAGGAGAGGCATGGAGGTGAGGAGCATGGCGGGGTGGGGGAGGAGATGTGACCGAGGCCGCTCTGGCAATTTTTTATCCGACTGGAAAGCCACGTGGATCAAACACCGGTCGAAATCGCTCTAAAACAGATGAATGGGTATCTTTTGCGCAGTATTGACAGTTCAAGAACACGTTTTACTCGGTATTGCAATTCAGGGACGAAAACTAAACTAGAGCAAGAGTTGAGAGACGAACAATGTGCTTAATCCAAAAAGAGGGGGGGAGAGGGGGGGGGGGTCGGGTCAGGGGAAGAAAAGAAGTGGCACTGGTTGCATTTCACTTTTCATAGACAACGTGCAGCAAACGCAACATCCGTGCTTGTTGGAAAGAAGTGGAACTTGTTGCCTGCACATCTCACTTTTCGTAGACAACATGCAGCCACTCGCAACATCCGTGCTTGATGGTGAGCATCTATATCAAACTTTACTGGTTGATCTCGCCTGATAAAGAGCATATCTATGTATGAAAGTACGGCACATATTCATCATTGACGTGAGAATTGGATTTAGATGATTTGATATTTATCTTACAGATGAATACTGTAGATTTTCCTTGAGATGAGTCATATAAAAAAAGACATGAGGATTTATATAGGTTCAGATCTTCTCCTAAGAGAATAATAACCATACTCCTGTATTGTTGTATCGAATATGCTTTACAACATGAGAGAAATCACTAGAATTGAGACTTAACGATCTCTCTGTCGCCATTCTGACTATGCCCTCTGTCCACCGGCTTTACTCCTAATAACCCTACTCCTCTTTTGTGTTTAACTTTGAAAGGTCTTAACCAGAATAATGTAAAATTAAGGTGCCATAGGGTATTGCATTGCACAGTTGCAAATAGCTGATTGGGCTGTAACAATAGACAATAGTTACAGTACGAAACTAACTAGCTGAAAATTACCAAGCTTCCAAGACAACATGACCTAACCTATTCATCACCTAAGATAAGCTTGAGCAGTCTGAGCCACACACAAAATGCAAACAATGGATACGGTTGACTTTCTCACGAGGGGGCCGGAAAAACCCAACATACGATCGAGCTTCACTAGCCGAAGGGAAATTAGGGTTAACGGGCATCACCTTGGGCGCGCAAGGCAGAGAGGCGGCCCAGACATTGCGGCTTACTGGGCAGGAAGGGGGCATGGCGGCTGGCTAGGGTTTGCGAGGTCGGCGGAGCTACGGTGCTCGTATGCGCGAAGACAAACCCGAACCGGGCGCGTGGTGGAGGGTTTAGGTTCGCGGGGAGGAGACGGTGGCACGTGCATATTGGGTGGAAGGGTGGAGAAGGGAAGGAGCCGAACAGGGAGGCTGCGATGGAGAGAGCCATAGCCCTAGGCCCTAGCTCGTAGGGAAGGGATACGTGGATTTTACGGCGCAGGCAAAGGCTGTCGACGTCGAGCTAGACTGCGAGAGAGGAGAGAGCCAGCGGGATTGGGTCCCGTCTTGGAGATTTTTTTTAAAAAAATAATACATTATTTTAATACAATTACAAAAATAAATATCCGTTTAATAAAATTATGAAAATGGCTTCTGTCCCGTTTGAAGTAGTGACATGTCTCTGCCGCTAGTTGGATTGGCCAACAAAACAGCAGCCCCCGTATTTGTCGCCATTTGGAATGACAAAAAAAGAAGCAAATCGACATTCCAAATGGCGGCATGGCTTCTATCGCCAATTGAACTAACGATAGTCACGTGTCGCCAAATTAAATAGCGACAATAGCTCAATTTTTTTGGTAGATTGTTTTTTTTTGAAAATGTTGTTTTTTTTACAGAACACAGCTTCAAATTTTATAGGATTTTACTAAGTTATTTGGTAATATATTGTAGTAATTAAAGAAGCTAGAGTTTGTTGATTGTGTGGGTAAACCCCTTATAGGTTAATTGCAACCGCGCTATTGTTACCGAGTATAGTGTTCGCACAACCGATTATTTTCAAAAAAGAGAACAAAATATTAAATAGAGAATAATTAGGGAATTAAATTTAAAAGATGAAATTTTCAACTTTGACAATACGACTTCACAACCTAGGTGCGAATTACATGGCGTAGAGAGTTTGGTTAAGCGTATTTGTTTGTCCCGCTACTCATACAGTCAAAACACTACTACACAAATGGTCATCACAGACGGTTCTAAACCGTCATCATAGACGGTTTCTGAACCATTTGAATTTATGTGTATCTGATAACAGGCGGTTATCACAAACAGTTTTCAAACCGTTTGTGATGCATACTATCACAGACGGTTATTAACTTAGAACCGTCTGTGATTGTGATTATCTATAAAATCTCCAAGCAGTGGTTGTTTGTGCCTTTAAAACTGGCTCAGAAATAATAGCAGTAGAACCGAACTTGAAGTTATTAATTACAAGTATGTAATTGTCCTTAATCCTTCAAGACTGGCATGAAGCAAATCACATACTCCAGTGTGTTAGGTTCGATGAAGTAAGTCGTGGTTCACCTCCTCGTTTAGGATGAATGCCCAAGAAACGAGCTAGCTAGCTGAATTCAGACCTCGAGTTAGCTAACAAGGGACTCCTAGGAGTATGTACTCCTACTTCTCATATACCACTTAAATCGTATGATGATACCTCTTTATCAATTTGAGCATACTCCAATAATAATTATAAAATACTCCAAAGTGAGTTTCATGATAATTTCATTAAATGCCACTTTTTATAGCAAAATCTATTTATATACCTCTTTTATATATGAAAAAGGGTATACGACAAAAATAAAGGGCTCCAATGAATTTTTTCAATCAAGTCACGTTGGAGTATCTTATAATTGGTATTTAAGTATACTGAAAGTGATAAAAAAAAGTATAATATATTCGTTTAAATGGTATAGTCGAAGTGGGAGTATGTACTCTCGGGAGTACGAACGAGACGAAACGGGCGTCATATATAAGATCTTCCAATGCGACCTGATTGAAAAATTTTCATTGAAGCCCTTTATTTTTGCTATATACCCTTTTTCATATACAGAAGAAGTATATACACGAATTTTGGTATAAAAGTGAATTTTGCTGAAAATTTTCATGGAAGTCACTTTGGGGTATCCTATAATCATTATTGGAGTATACTCAAATTGATTAAGAGGTATCATCATACGCTTTAAGTGGTATATAAGAAGTGGGAGTACATACTCCCAGGAGTACCATTTTTCTATATATATGTGTATATAAGTCTGACCAACTTGTATGTATTTGTCGATGCCATTTTTGCTTGGAATTTTGCTTGGAATTGTGTACACCACATCCAAGTATCCAACCATTCAATGGGAGAGAGGTCCTCTGCATTAGAGCTCTCAATGCAAAGATGCTCGGTGTCGTGGACACCGAACGACACAAGTTTGCGGGATGTCTACGCAATTTTGTAAAACAATGAGGAGCTTTATGCAAATAGGCGACCGCAAAAATCGGCATGACGGGTTCGTTCAGGAGTTCGGCGTGATTTTGAAAAACATGAGGGTTAAACATCGGCGTGGACGCTCACAAAGGCCGGCGTTTCCTTTGCCTATTAGAAAGAGAACCAGGATGAAGCGCGCGCTACGCTATGCCGGTGAATTTATAGGTGGAGTTAATAGATGTGAACATTGTAGATCATAAAAATCTTGCAAAACCCTAACCCTAAATTCAAATTTCTGGCTAATATGGTACCAATGAGTTTAGTTGCATGTATTTTATACTACTTAGATAGAAGCAAGAATGTGTATGATTTTGTTCATGGAGACAAAGAAGGGAACAATTATCTTGTAGAACAAAATTAATTGGATTCAGGTATGTAGTAATTATTAAAAAAAATGTAGGTTTGTAAGGATGGAGGAGCTGGTCATTGCAATTTATCTGTTTCAATTAGATGTCTACGTATTTCTATGAATACATGAAGACAACAGTAGAGATAAACCAATAATGGCTATATCCATACAAATGTATTAGCTTGCAAAAGCTTGTAAACATTATGTGACAAAATGCTTGGAAATTATGCAAAAGCATGTTATGAAATAACAGTTGATGGAACAAAAATAGGACACATAAGGCAGTTCATCAACTAAGATAGAATATTGCAGTGGCATCCACTGTACATTATACATTGCTAACTGTTGATTATTATTGGCAGACTACACAAATTGCTTTAGCAGAAATAGAAACTTCTGGTGCTTAAACAAAAAATGATAGATACCTTTTGTGAGGATATCAACCATTTTGCTGGCGTTCATGAACCTATTGTAACGACCCAACCCTAGGGCACCCAAGAGGTCCTCCTGGGTCTCTAGGAAAGTCCGCCAGGACCTCCCAGGAGATCCCGAAAAGGATCTCTTGGTTAGTCCACCAAGACCTCCCAGGCGGTCCATCAGGACCTTCTGGAAGTCCAGGAGAACAAAACCCGAGAGGGTCGTGGAGCCAGGGAGCACCCCGAAGATCTACCACAGCCAGGCCAGAGAAAAACGTGGAGGTCTGAGGGCATCCCAAGACCACCCGCGACCCTCCAGAGGAGGCCGTGGAGGACTGAGACCACCCCAGAGCCACACACGTTCATTCCATTGAGTGGACGTGGATGACTGGGCTTACTCCAAGGTTCCCTGTGCATACTGAGCTAGTTCCAAGGATCATGGCTAGCTCGTCACAGCAATAATACAAAGGTGGTGACATCCAGAACGCATACTTATTATAACAAAACATCAACAGAGTTGTTTACAAAGGTGGCCTTGGGCCAAGCATAGATACAAAAGTGCAAAAGGAAGCGATGGTCCACCAGCACGCCACAGGCAACTGGCTGGAAGGCACAACTTAGTCGCTTTGATCTTCTTCACTACCAAGGTCTTCTCCTAGCAAAAAAATTGTAATGAGCAAGAGTGAGCACAACAACCGTGCTCGCAAGTTACACCCGTGGATTAGCAAGATGACATGCATATATGGATAATCAATGGATGTCATAATATGGTTGATTTGCACAAAGCCAAGTTTCTTTCAAATACAAATACTAAGTTCCAAAGCAGGTATTTAATAGATAAAATTCATTTTTCCAAACTTGATTTTCAGTTGGATAACATTCATCAACAAGTTGGTGTAGGATACCCTCCTGACACAAGGCTCACTGCCCAAAACCCATGGGATAGAATCCCAAAACAGATTTGATAAACATTTCTGGAAACCCAAAACCAACATCTAACTCTGAGTAGCCTTTGCCAGCACGTCCATGACCGCGGACACGGCTATTCGAATAGATTTACACTCTGCAGAGGTTGTGCACTTTACCCACACGACATGAGTCCTCTAGTTTGTCCGGCATCCGTCAATACCACCTCTCACTGCTGAAGGTAAGAGGTTTAGAGTTCATAACAAGGCCTTTACAATGCATTGTTCCACCACAGCCCCTCCTTGCTAAGGTTTCGCCTCCTTTGGATACAAATTCGCAGGATCGAGGCCCCCTCTTGCGCCAGTGGGAAACATAGGTCATAAAAGACCATAGGCCATAGAAGACCTCCCACACATCCAAATGGAACAACCACGGTGGAATTTCTGCAAATTAATTGGCCAGGTCTCACACCCCACACTGGAGACATGTGGTTGCACGATTTTGGCATAGCCCATTATAGGCCTAGCATTGGCGGCTCAAAGACCGGTCCTCAACTGACTTGGGCGACAACCACAAACCCCTGGACCTCCACTTTATCCAAGATAGAGTCCGTGCACAAACATTGCACCAGCCAAGCAAACCAATTCGCCCAAGTCCAAATCAATTTTCATTTTCTTTGCTTCCCCAGCAATATTTTCATATTTCTATGACAACCCAATGTCATGGTCAAAACATTTTAAACAATAGTTGGTCATGAAGGTAAAGATTTCCCCAAATCAAGTACTTTTGGTCTAAGCAAGACTAAGCATATGGTTTTTCAATTGCTCCTGGTTCACACTATTGTATCAACCAGATTTTGTCTAAGGTGACAACAAATTTGGTTCAATGTCAAAGTTGGCCATATAAAGGAAATAGACATAACTATGTGTTTAAAGACAGGCATTGAAATAACTTGGTATAAATAAGCATGCATTATACTTTGGAATTGAACATAAATAAATTGAAATATTGGATGCAATATGATCAAGAGTGTAACTTGTCTTGCTCACTATCCTGAGAATCTTCCTCTTCAGTACACTCAGACTCCTTGGAGTCTTCGCAATCTACACGGGTAAAAGAGCAAGTTCAACAAAGCTCAAATAAAGAACCAACTGAGATCAACAAGAAAAACCAAGCGAACCCCAGAGGGAACCCAAAACTCAACCAACAGGAGAGATCTATATTTTAGAATAGGTTCTTTTGGAAGAGGTCCAAGCTTACCAGGAGGGGGTGGTCTTTAGCAAAAGACCCTAAAATAGTGATTTAAGCAATAGAACAGGAAGGTCCTGAGAGATAGTCCTTACGTATGGCCAGAAAGGGACAAGGGGATGTTCCTTGCGTAAAGACCAGGGAGGAGCTCCTCATATAAAGGCCATAGAAATCCAAAAGGGAACCCACAAGAGGAGGTCTTGAGAAGGACACAACCAGCTTAATGTGGTGGTAAGAATAAGAGTAGAGCAGATCACCAAGAGACTTACCAGGGACAAGAAGGAAACAATGGATGAAGGGGAGGTCGTGGGGCAACAAGGTCTTCCCTGGAAAGCCACTGAGCGAGAGCCAAGATGATGAGCGTGAAGAAAGGTAATGTGGTAGGGTTTCCTGGACTAATTATAGCCAAAGTGGGTGAAGAAAACTAGAAGCATACGTATCAAGGATAAGTACAGAAATGGGTCAAAGATAGGTGAGTGACAGGGCAGGTGTCGCTACCACTTTGGTAAAAGGTAGGAGGAAAGAACAACGTATGCTGCTATGGAAAAGAACAAGGAAGGATGTCAGAGTACAGCTAAGTGACCAAATTCAGAGTAAACGCCACGTATATGGATGCATTTAATGTGACATGACATGCATTAAATGCTCAAGATACTAACGTGGCGAAGGAAATGATAATGATCAAGTCTGGCAAGTGGGGCCAGTCAATTTAGAAACAGACGGGTCAAGAAGGGAGGTCTTGCCCCGCAGGAGAGGTCTTTGAGGAGGTCCGAGAGGCTTAGGAGGTCCTAGGCCCAAAGGGCAAGGAGGTCTAAAGGTTGGGGAGGTCTAGACATACAGAGGAGGTCCGAACATGGGGAGGTCCTGATGGTCAGGATCAACAAAAGGAGGTTCTGACTGTTAGGATCTCCTCAAAGGAGGTCTGGCGAGAAGGTCCAGAGTCAGGTCTAAAAGGCCACAGAGAGATCTTGGACAGGAGGTCCAAAGAACTACAAAAAGGTCCCGTGGTTGGGATCAAGAGCAAGTTGAGGTCCGGGCGGTTGGATCTCCGAGAGGGAGGTCCAACAATCAAGATCAAACGTGAAGGTGAGGTCCCCAGAGAGAAATAATGCACGAGGAGGTCTGGACCTTTAGATTCAAAATGAAGAGAGGTCTGAACCATCAGATCCAAACAAAGGAGAGGTCCAGGCGGAGGGGTTCCAAGAAAGAGGGATTCTACGGAGGAGATCCTCAAAAGGTGGTCCAAAAGAAGTCGCAAGGGTCAAGGTAACTCAAAGGAGATTTCCAACCGCTAAGGTGAGGTCAAAAGTCTTGGCGGTCAGGATGAACCCAAAGGAGGTCCTTTCGGCCAAGAGGAAATGTCAAGGAGGTTCAAATGAACTCAGGAGGTTCGAAGGCACACAAGAGATTCAATGGTATACAAGGAGGTCCCGACTGAAAAGAGGTCTGGGCATAAGAGAGTGCCCAGGCAACAAGGGGGTCTAGACTTAGAAGAAGTCCGGACAAGAAGGAGGTCTGAACCAAAGAGATTCAAACCAACAAAGAGATCCAAAGTGATCAAACTCAAAGGGAGAGGCCTGGACATAAAGATACGTCCAAGTGAAAAAAGGTCTGAGCCCTAAGGGAGGTCTAATCTCAAGAACCACTGGGGAGGTCTAGGCCACAGAGAAGGTCTAAATCTTACATAACCCAAAAGAGATAGGCTAAAGGAGGATCTGCCGAGCATACCAGAAAGGAGGTATCAACAACTCAAACCTCTCCAACTGAACCAAACTTTGAATTCTCAACAAAACAAAATAGTTTTATTTTGTTTTACAAATTTAAAAGGGTTTGGAAAATCAGGATGTTACACCTATACACCAAAAAAAGGCAAATTCAAACCAACCAGAAAAAGACAAGACATCTAGTGTAAATTGGAGCAATCGATGCGAAGATATTAAAATTTATACCTTAATCATACGGCTGGAATTTCAAACCAACCAAAAAAAGACAGACATTTAGATGATTGGAATTTAACGGTTCTACATATGTAATAGGCAAATGTACATTTAGTGTCTTTAGAATCATGTGTAAGCATACAATAGAATGAAACACAGGATAGGCTTATGAATTCATGATTCAGTTTTTTTTGTCTTACAAATTACAACGATTCAGTAGGACCGACATCAACATTAAAAACAATTCTTTCTCTGGTGCGAATAGAGTATTTGCTCATGTGCAAAAAAAAGGATATCACCCTGCAAAGAAAATAATTTATCACTCAGGCATATCAGTATGAAAGATGATGGCATACTAAAGGATGCAAAAGTGAACTGTGGAGTAAAAACTGAAAAGTAAGTAGATGGCACGCCCTAAAATAGATTGTCAACAGGAGATAACAGTATTCTTAAAAGGCTAACATTTTGAAGGCAAAAGACAAGGCAATAACGCAATCATCCACCATTTGCAAACCAATGGAACTTCTAGGAAACCAAACCTGTTCTTATAAAAAAAAACGAAACTTCTGAAATTTAGATTAGTCGCAGACAAGCGAAGATTTTCATACAAGCAGCAAACAAATACTTGTGTCAATATGCAACGTGTAAAGATCATAAAAGGCATATATATAAACTGGTTCTCATATTGAGTGAGGAGGTAACTAACCCTCTTAAAACCAGGCTCCATACTCCCAGAAAGTACCACCACCACTGGGGACTGACTCCCTGTTACGACCATCCATCCCTTCCATACGATGAATTCACCTTCGCCGAGCTGGGCCTTCTCCAAGTCCGCTTTCTACCATGACGAAACACGGGAAATAAAAGTAAGCTATCTGGCAATTAAACAAGCAAAGTGTCACTGATCCCGTGCATAACCATACAACTATGAACCGCATAAATTAGAATGGCGAATGGAAACATGTGTGGCGGGCAATCGAAAATCACATCAGCTTGAGCTCGTTGATAAGCCGGTCGAAGTGGAAGTGGAGGCGGACGCCACAGAGAAGCTCCTAGACGAACTCGTTGCTCGGGCAGGCGATTCCTGTGGCCTCAGAGATGGTGGGAGCCAATATTGGGTTTGACGACGGCGAGGCTGTACTTGCCCATCCTGTCTCCCATCTCGCCGCTCGGCGCCACCTCGCACTGGCGGAGAGGAAATTAAACGTACCTAGCGCAAACGCGACCAATCCACACCACACCGGAGGACAAAAGAAAGGAATAGCAAAAAAGAATGAGAGGAAGAGGAAGCACCGGAAGCAGCCGAAGAGAGGCAAGAACAAAAATCGTTGCACGGTTTCTTCACTGAGCAAGTCGACCCATCCAAATCCACCCAATGGGATTGTGGAGCTCGATGCCGACCATGGATTTGCCCCTCGTGCTTCCATGGATCCCCTTTTTCCCCTCTGGATCTGATCTCCTGGTGGTCTTGATTCTGATTTTGTTTCTCTGTTGCTAAGTCTTGGTTTCGCATTACAGTCTCTTGCTATGGTGGTTTCTTTCAATTGGATTATTATCTAGTGTTACCAAGTTGAATTTCATTTTAACAATATGTATGTGTGGCACTCTGGCATCCTACTGCCCATGTTTCCCCAGCCGACAGCATGCTCCTTCTCTTCTTTTTCTTCCTCCAGACGATCCTTCCCTCTGGCTCCGCCGCATCCCTCATGCCGAGCTGGCCCACCGAGCCGCCGCCTCCTGTCGCTGCCGCCTTCTCGGCCGTCGCCGCACGCCACGCCGCTCGAGCTGCCCCGACTCGTCTTCTGGGCCTCCGCCACCCAAGCCACCAGCCCCCGCCCGATGCCACGAAGGCATCGACGGTGCTGCCGCGCCACAGGCTAGCTCCCCTTCTCTGCTCCCCTTCGTTCTCCCCATGGCTTGCAATGTTGATGCTTTACAAACAGAGTCACAGGATCTAGTGGAATGTGAATACAAACAGAGTCACAGGATCTCACTACACAATCCGTTTTATTTTCCAGTCGGCCTCCAGATTACGCGCCATGATCAGCTCCTTCCTGCTCGCGATTTGCGCGCCGAGACTTCCCCGCTACATGAAAGAACGCATGCGTGGCCGCACAATGGACTGTGCACCATCGACGTATACGGTTGTGCCCGTCATGTAGCGGGACTCGTCCCCTACCAGGTACAGCACGGTCGACGCCAGGTCCTTCTCCGGATCGAGCCATCTCCGCAGGGGCATCACCTCCCCGGTTGCCTTCTCAGCCTTCTCCTTCCCCACCGACAGAGGGAACTTGTCGCGCAGATGCAGGCCGCGACACACTGCGTTCACTCTTATCTTGTGCTTGCCAAGCTCCATCGCTGACAGCTGAAACAAGGGCAGAAATTCAGGATGTTCCGGCCAATGACATATATAATAATTACACTAGAAATCAAGGTAAGAATAAACTGCAGAACAGCCTTGCTTAATCCTGCCAAGTGCCAACCAAGTAGGGTTGAAGGTAGAAAGTAGAAATGAACTACACGTGAAGAACCAACTAACCAGATAGGATATAGGAATGCTGAAGATCCAGTTATTGAGTGAAACACACTAATGACCAAAAACCCTTTGTAACCTCCTAATGCAAATGTAGAATTATCTTTCGGTGTCTTCACATGTGGTATTTAGGGGGTGTGGAAACTCATAAACGTATAAGAATTATAGTTAGCCAGATTTGTTTGTTCATTTGTACATTCCCATGTGCAAGTTAGCATTGTAAGTAAGCCAGTTTCAGGCTTTCTGCTGGACATGGAACAAACACCACAACCATACAGACAGGAACGGAAATACCGCACTAGTAGTGAACAAGACTTACTCGGACCAATTGGTGAATAGCACCTAAACTTGTGCCATATGCTGCAGCCCCTGGATATAATCCTCTCTCAGCACCAATAATCTGAGTTAAGAATACGACAGACCCGCCGGATTCTGAATCCCGGAACCGCTTTGCAATTGCCTTCATTAGAAACCAAGGTGTCATTACATTGACTTTTATGGTCTTCTTGTACTCATCCTCACTTATATTGAGGCAATCTTGCACTTCTCCTGCTCATACAGTAAAACAAACATTTATAAATAAAAGATTATAATCAGCCGCATATTGTGAAAGAGAACAAAATTGGAATATCATAGTTACTGCAACAGTCTCTGCTGTGGTTAAGTGAGTCTGCAAGCCACATATGGACACACGAAACAAGCACTATTTCTTTGATTCTTTCGAGTAAAAGGAACCGTATCCCCAAGTATATTGATAAGAATTAAGAAGACTTGTCTGCCAGACTGATTTCGTGAACATGCCAACATGGTACTTCAGAAATCTATCTTTCTTAGACATGATATGAGCTGCAAATAAGAATCCAGTTCATCTGATTCTGTATTCCCGCATCCCACAGATTCTACCGAATACGTCCAGATTTGATGCCGAACAAATTAAAAGGCACTGATACAGCCCACTGCCCAGGGTGCATCCTTGTTCGCATCGTCATCGACTGATTATTGATTAATCCGTCAAGACCAGAGAGATTTTCTCTCTCTCTCTAAAGTAGAAGACCAGGGGGCAAGATAAGCAAAAGGGATGGAATTTCAGAGCATGGCAAAGGGTTGTGGGTACGAGCTGAAGTTGAGTCAAGGATAAAATAAATAGAGAGAAAATTGCAACCAATCAGTAGAGACTAGAGAGTGCAGCATGTGAAATTCAGTAGTATACTATACCCTCGTAGGAGTAGCAGTTCGCCCAGGCATCCAGGCCCGCACCGAAGCAGCGCCACGCCCTCTCCACGGCTCCACCGCCGCGTCGACGGACGCCTCGTCGCAGGCCTCGAAATCCAGCCCCACCACCGCGACCCCTCCTCCGCCCCCGCAGCGCCGCACCTCCTCCGCCGTTGCAGCCAGAGCGCCCTCGTCGCCCACCAGAACCAACCTATGCAGCTTGTGTGAGTGCGTACGGCGCCGAATTACTAGCTAGGGTGCTGCTACGACGAGGTAGGTGGGTCATACCTGCAGCCGTGCTTGGCGAGGTTGGAGGCGATCCCCCGCGAGACGTCGTCGCCGTTGGAGGTGAGCAGCACCCGCTTCGCGTACGCTTCGCCCCCCATCCCCATCCCCTTCCACTACCCTTCGCGCCACACAATCGTCTTTTCCAATTTCCAGCAACCGTGAAATGACTCCGTGGTGCTATGCCTTCCAGCTTCCAAGTATTTCGTGGATTTGAGCAACTTTAAAGTTTAAACTCTCACCTGTTCAAGTCTTTCATGGTGGATTTATTTATGCGGGGGAGGCTGACAGAGTGCTGCGTGATATACGTCAATTGAATGTTATAACTCAGTTCAGGAGCATCTTCTATCAGACAATGATATAAGTTACGAACACAACCACCCAATTAAAAAAAACAATGATTGAAAACAAAATACTAGAGAGTTACAAAACAAAATTCAGTGATACACTACATGGACGAAAACTAGGAAATTACAGATGGAGATATAATTATAAGGGCTCAATGGTCAGGTAATAATATTAACTGACCTTTGGGCTTAACATTACTTCGACAACTACAGAAGGATACATTTCTTTAGACAATTACAGACTGGAGCACAAGGATAGTTACTGGCCCATTACATGCTGGGCAATTCTACCTGCAATGCACAACAAGGCCATGACAACTCTGAAGGGTTTGACTACTGCTTACACAAGATTCCCGAACTCTCCCAGTACAAAAATTACTGGCAGAGCAAATTCTACATCGGAATAGGGGTTCATAATCAAATAACACAGGATTGCACCAGGGCGGGGATTCAGATACGATACAGATGATTCACCATTTCGGTTCCTTTCCAGTACTTAACTAAACTTCCTTTTTTTTTTCTTGTGAGAGCGCGACTGCCACTTCAATTGATATGTTCTACATTCCGAAAATGATCACATCTAGAAGTGCATTGCGAGGGAAGATGCAGTAGCCACCTTTTCGCGAAGGTTGAACTTCCTTGCGATAAATGGCCGAACGTCTTCCACCCCAACCAAGCTTTCCAAAAAGGGGAGCAATGTTAGGAGCTCCTTGTCATTTGGATCATCGAACCAGCTTTCAATAGGGACACCATTGTCTAGTTGGAACCCAAAAGCCTGAAAGCAAGAATATCAGTAACCACCTCTCAATTCATCTGCTTATAACGGATGCCAGTGGATTGCAGAACTGACTCAAGAAAAAGGGGTTATTCGTTACTACCATGAAAATCTCTGTCCTATACCAAACTGAGAGGATATTCCAAATGAATAAATATGAACTTATGTATTTTGAAAGCGGAACTTATGCAAGTTTCATTGCACATAAAAAAGGAATTAACTAGACACATCATACTACTACTCAGGAGCCACAAGTCCATTGCTCAGCAAATCCATTCCAAGGCCCAATGAGCAGAAGTTTCTCTCTTGAGCACTCTTATATTAATGAAAAGTGGAATGTTAAAATATACCCAACTCAAAATGTTCCATGAGTATTAGTACACGTAAAGATTTTGAAACCTAAGAAAAATAGTGATGGCCCAGTACCTGTAAGACAAGTTCGTGGATAGGTTGTTGATGTTGTTATTCCAGACAGCCAGGAAAAGACAGACCCAAACATTATGATTATTAACCAGGAGAAGCTTTTTTGTTTGTTTCACCAAGTCCCTGCCTATTATTTTCATTTTGAACAATTTAAATTGTACCCTCTAGAGCTAACATATATAGCAACCCTATATAAAAACTGGATTTCTAATGCTAAACCAACACATAAGCATATCAGTGCTAAGAGAATCATGATAACTTGATCGACTTCAAAATTCCTTTCAAAAAGCTTTAAACAGACAAAACGATTAATATATGAAATAAAGAAATGTGTACATACCTGTGGAGAATTGTCAACAATGACCACACGAGCCAAGTCACGCCCAAGAACCGATAGATCCTTTAAGTAGTTACCCTCCACATAGACACAAGACTCACGGTAAACTCGTTGGCGGAACAACTTTCTTTTAGGATCAAGTACATTAAGTAGTTGTTCTGCATAAATACTTTGACTGGCCGTGAAAATGATTGTTTCAAACATGCTTGCTACTCTCTCCAAGAACTCTTTTAGATATGGACGGCACCGTACATAGATTGTGTGCTCTCTGAGATTAAAATGAACTGGGAATGTGAAATCAGATTTTTCACAGGGCTCAAGAGTAGAATGCACCAGTGTCTCTGCATGACAATACCATAAGGTTAGGATAACATTGGATGCATAATGAAAGGAAAATACCCAGATTACGTGTTGTTCGATTTTGAGAGAGAAGAGAGGAATAGGGGCTAAATAATTAGTTGTATTGCAAAAGCCCAAGGGGCAATATATAATATACAAGAGACACCATAGACCATAACTACCCCTAACACTTACATGACTATTACACTTCTACCACACATTACACTACTACCCTTAACACCCCCACTCAAACTTAATACATACGCAATAGCATTGAGTTTGAAGAGGACAACACTAAAATAAAAGATAAATTCGAAGTCCGAGCTTGAAGATGCCGTCGAAGCATGCAATCAGATCCGCCCACCTAAGAAGTGAGGTGACGGTGTCGAAACTGGCGCTCGACGAAGGCAAAGAGAACAGATCCGATCCGTCCACCCAAGATGTGAGGTGACAGTTGCGAATCTGGCACACGACAAAAACAAAGACGAAGAGACAGTTAATGATGACGACAAACAAGGCCATTGGTCAAGAGTCGCAATGATGCGAATATGTGTAGCAAGATGGCTACAAGAGAGGACCAAGAGGGCAAAGTCGCATCAACAACGATGATGATGGGTGTGACTACACTCGATCCAATGGACGAACCGCGGCAACCTGAAAAAAAAGAAGCAATCGGCTAATCGATAAAGGATTTGATGGACCGGCAATGCTTTGACGAACTCAAAGAGAGATGAAGCAGACTTGGATGGGACTCGATGGAAATCAAAGGTAAAAAAAGCCTTAGGATACTAGCAGCAGGATACTTGCAGCAGCAATGAACAAACACAGCAGCACAACTAGCCCAACTAGCAGCTGATATACTCATAGAAATGCACACCAACAACAAGCACTTCAGCCCACATTTGCAGCACGGCATGGCCCATCAAGGGCAAAGAACAAGCGAGCTACTGACCGGAAGGAAGCGAAGCGAGCTTAAAGAAAGCACCACCAAGACTTGCAGAAGCAGAGCAGAGGAGCTCGTGGATGGTGACACAGAGAAGCTGCAATGGTGGCTAAGACCAGCTTGGTGGCGAGCTCTGGAGGTCCCCAACGAGCAGCTTGAGGGAGATGGTGACAGAGATAAGCTCGAGCATGTCGGAGCAGAGGAGTTGAGATCCAGGCAGCAGCATCCCAAGACAGAGAAGTTCGACACGGCAGCGATGAGCTCGGTGGAGGCAGCCGGAACCGGACCACCGGTGGCAACAGGGTCTAGCCACCCCGAGCAACAACATAGTCAAAGAAGCTAGAGGAAGACGAAGCAGGGGCGGCGACCTTGAAGAAGACGGCGGCTTGGGAGCTCGACGACGAGAAGGGCTCCGCATCGGGGAGGACGTTGGCAACAGGTCGAGCTGGGGAGCCCGACAGCATCAGATGCATAGACGCGGCCCTTGGAAGGTGGCGAGGAGGACACGACGTCGAGGCCGAGGTTGGCAAGCCCAACATCAATGTCGTCGACGTGGCGTAGCTTCCGCTGGCAAGTAAGTTGCCACGGTGGCGCGAGGAGGTCCCCGGCGTCGCACTAGTGGCGCGGTTGGGCGCGTGAAGTGTAGGCCCGCGCAGGGAGGTCGGGGAGGAAGGCGATGAAGAGCGACGAGCTTCATCGCCGAGGACTATTGATCTGGTCAGGGAAGAAGATGATGTCAGCACCGGATTCGATTGAATCCGATCAGGTGCAATGTGCAGACGAGATGGCGACGAAGACAACGGATCCGGCCGTCTCCGTCAGCGGAGAGGATTCGGGAGTAAGGAGGCGGAGGCGGAGGCGGCCAGGAGATGGCATGCCGATGCCGGATCAGGGCATGAGACGACCAGTCGGCAGCGGTCCAAGAAGAGGACGGCTGAGCCGACTCTAGGACGAATCGAGCTCGAGGGCGATGATGGATAAACAGCTCCGACTATGCATCGAGCTTGCTCTTGTTCGTGAGGCTCTCGAACCTAGTCTTATCCAACGCATCGGAGGAGTTGGAGATGAGCTTGCAGAGGAAGATCTCCTTGTTGGAGTAGAAGGTGTTGATGATGCGGGAGAGGAGCTGGTTGATCTCAGCCTAGAAGGCGAAGGTCTTTGTCTCCGTCGCCATGGTGCCCGTCCTGAGCTCTGGACTAGAGAGA
Organism: Phyllostachys edulis; assembly: GCA_036346405.1. NCBI lineage: Eukaryota > Viridiplantae > Streptophyta > Magnoliopsida > Poales > Poaceae > Phyllostachys > Phyllostachys edulis. The sequence continues at coordinate 286,928 of JAYEVD010000265.1, forward strand.
CGAGAAGCGCACAAGAGGCTGCTAGGGCTAGGAGGGGTTCTGTTGCTGCTGCTTGAAGAAAGATGAAGACCGACTACTTGCTCCTTGCTACTGTTGCTACTTACACGAAGAAACTAACGATATGTTAAAAGATAAAAACGAGATTGGGTGCTGCCCGCGGGAGTGGAGATTGCTCTTCCCGAGGGCGGAAGCGGTGGAAGAAGATGGAGGCTAGAGTTTAGATCTAGGCTCTAATACCATGTTAGATTTTGGGAGGGGAGAGGAATAGGGGCTGAATAATTAGTTGTATTGTAAAAGCCCAAGGGGCAATATATAGTATACAAGAGAGACCCTAGACTAGAAACCCTAATCTAGACTACAATTTCATAACTATCTCTAACACTTACATGACTATTACACTTCTACCACACATTACACTACTACCCTTAACACGGGTAAGTGCTAACAGCAAACAACAAGACAGATTGCATTTGATCAAATAAATAGATAGAAAAAAACGAAAGGGATAGGGATTGGTGCACTGCACACAGCTCATAGAGGCAGCAAAGCTCTGCTCAGTAAAACATGGTTTATAGTTATGTACTTGTGTGAATAATTAACAAACTATGATGATCAGGCTGCAGTAGTCATAAATCATAACAATGATATGAAATCATGTTCAACAGAAACTTAATTGCGCAAATTACAGGCTTCATGGGCTTCTGCCAGTCCCAAGCTCATCCCAGATCCTTGGCCTTATCAGTGGCATACTGGCATGCATTGATTTATGTATGGAAGTAACTGGATTTCTATTTTTTTTTGTTTCATCAACATGCCATCTAAGGGCTTCATTGAAAGAAAGAAAGGCGCAACCTTTCGGTACAAAAGCACCACCTCCATTATAAATCATTTCAGACTTCCTACTTTTGTTTCAGATTATTATTCATACTACCTCTCCTGAGACAAATTTACGACAATCTTTCTATCCGATACCCTTCACTTAAATGCAACATTGTGCATGTGAAGTTATCTCTTGTTCGAACACATATTAAATAAGGTTTTGGTCGTTTTGCCACTCATTAATTATTGCTCAAACTCATAGAATGATTCATAATATGAAAGAGGGAGTGATATAGAGGAATAATAATCTTTTCTCCATTATTAATACAAGAAACATCATGAAAATAATGATACCATCAAGAAAGTTCGCCAAGAGTCTATATCCAAGATATAATATCCACAACACTCATCTTACCATCCAGATCAAGGACGAGAGTAGTTCTAGGGCAGCTCCGAGTTTGCTTTGGAAGAAGAGCAGGTCGAAACTTGGGAACCACCATAGATAAATCGGGCAAATCCTTTATAAAGACATAAGGGTCAAAATCATCAAGCTCTTCAGTTTCATCAGGATCAGCGCAACCATCTGTTGAGATAGAATCTTGACTTTGTTCATCAATACACTCCAGCTTAGAGTGCTGCATTGCAAGATATATAGCAGACACTTCGGGGGAAAGACTACCCAGTTCACTGAATTCATCATCTCCAAGCATTGTGTTTCCACATGTCGATGGCATACGAACTGTGTAAGAGCGATCGCTCAAACCATCAAAAGTATTACATGTCATGTTAGCATATTCAGCATTCTGATCAGAACCAGGTCCATGTTCTTTATGCTCTAATCCTGCATGATTAAAGTAGATTATTGGAAAAAATACAGACTGGAGAAGAAAGTAATGCAGTAGGCGCATATCCATAGAGTACATGTAAATATGTAATAAACAAAATTATCGAGTTATCTTAAAAAGGATCATTTCATATTCCCTAAATACATGCATGTGAAAATGCAAATACAGATCTGACAATTGGTAACGCAAAGGAATACACGTATGGTGTTGGGCATGCTCACATTCAAAGATGAACTCTTTGCAGTGCAAAGGTTACAAATAAGAAGATAAACTAATTTATATTATTTAAATTATTTATCAAATTCTCATGAATACCATTGCAACCATACTGATAAAACAAATGCCCCAGAGGAAAAGCTAGGATTGCATTATACGATCTAAATTAATCAGGGAAAGAGAAAGCTGAATACCATAATTCAGGGCTTCCAGATGCTCACTTGTTACCAGTTTACCACTCATAAAAAAATCATCAGACATTCATAAATATCCTCCACAAAGTAATACAGAAGTGAACCTAGATAACCTAAAAAAAATCTAGTACACCTAGTAAAGTGTAAGAAGCATGCCAATAAGAGAAAGAGCAGTTCCTTTCACCTTACAGAAATTGACTTGTGTGAGGGAGAGGCTGATAACCAAAATAAGATATCAAAGCATTTGCATTGAATCCCATTCTATATTGAGAATATCATTTGAAGTGGCTAAGAGCAATACATCCATTCAAATTCAATCTCTTCACAGCTCTAACCATAACCGTCATGTGAAATTTTGGAAGGAGTTCCATAATATAAATTAAATATCCTACACAGGTGAGGCTACAATGTCAATAGGATAGATCTAAGTACATCTTCACCTAAGAGCTTATAAGTTATGTAAAGGATGCAATCAAACGAGTACATCTTTTTATTGTGACCTAAGGTACCAAGGAAATAAGATGTCATATCAGATAAGTTAGTAGTTACTGTCTTAAAGCATAAAGTAATACACTGATACATGTTAAGACGGTAAAAATAAAATATTCAAAAGCTATAATTTAGAGGAAAGTTCAATCTTCTAATTGTGTACCTTTGCTCAAGCAATCACTATCATCTTCGTTCTGATGGTGAAACGTTGGAGAAAATATGGAATCACATGAACGATCTTCATCATTTTCATGAGATTGCTGGCAAAACAAAAAAAAGATCAAATAGATGTATAAGCATGTAAAGTAAAGAATAATTTATGGAACAATCAAGTTTAGGTTATGTAATAATTATTAATTAATCCTACTCTGAAGCCTTGGTCCTAGCACTTCTAATTAGCAGTAAGACACTTACTGCCAAAATCACATGATTGTTGCAATAAGAAAGAAGACCATGATTGTTGCACAAAGAAGGATGACAGTTGTAGATGGCAAAAATCGGGCTTATGGCATACAAAAACATGCACACAAAAAATTGGTGTGCAGAAAAGAATACTTAAAAGACTAGGTTTTCATTTCATTTGTTGCTTTTGCTGGAACACATTGCACGATAAATGCAAGTAGGCAACACCAGACCACTTAAACAACTCACTTGAACCAAAAAGAACCTTACCTTGTGATGAAGGAAACTACTACTTGGCACATCAGCAACTTCATTTTCGGTATCAGTAGAATCACAGACAGATGTCATTTTTCTTCCACCCCTGGGAACTCGATTCTTCTTTAGAAGGCCTCCGGCTGCAGAGTCAACGATTAGAGCAATGTTTAGCACCAAAACCAGGCAGGTCTAAGTGGATACCAAGTTGCCAACTTCCTAAAAGCTCAAAATAATACATTATTGCAGACCAACTACTTACAGTCAAATGAAGGAGTAATAATCGCCCAAAAAAGCATTAACGCAAGTGAAAATAGTGGGTAAAAAGGTACTTATACATCAGGAATTAGTTTGGATAAAAAGAGCACTGACAATGTACAGCAAGCTGGATATTTGATAATATAAAATATTAAACTTAGCTCTTCTATCAAAGTTTTCTAGCTATCTTATATCATATACTCCTACAAATAAGCTACCGCTTCACACAGAACAGTTGTATGAGGGGAGCCGGGACGGAAACTTTACCAGGTTTCTGCTTTTTGGAGGAAGAAGTAATCAGATCATTGACTTTCTTTTCAGCAGCTGCAGTTTGAGTTGATCTTCCAGGTTGTCTACTAGTTTTGGTATTGACATGCTCACCAGTTGCATTTCTTGCCAGGCCTTTTTTTCTTGTTGGCATTTTTTCAATCAAGAAGAATCCTTATCCACAGCTGATTCATATACTAGAACAGGAACACCCGACCGTACAGGACGTTTCCTTCACCAAGCCTGTTCAGGGTATTTGCACAAATTCCTTCAAAATAACTTTCAGAGTGCAGGCCTGATGGAAGTTAACAAAGGGAATTCGCTATCAGCAGAATAACAAAGTTTATTTCAAATATCTCTCAGTCAAATCCTGGTGTAGAAAAGTTGGGACTAAATGAAAGGATGATTCAGGGTGACAACGAGGATTACATTTGCTACAAAATGTGGATTAATGATTATAACCACAGTATTTTAAATTCGACTTGTCAGCATGACCTATAAACTCTCTGTATACGCCAACCCTATCAACACATGAAAGCATACTCATTCTGTCTCAGACAAACACAAATCACCTCGAATCTAGGTTAAGCTTCACTTAGCCATTCATAATATTTACAGAACTCTGCATCCCAACCCCTTCTCCCCCTCAGGCACTCATTACTTCATTGAAATGGGGCAAGTGACTTAAAATATGCAAAGGGCGAGTGACTTATATGCTGCATACTTAATTCTAGTTCGAAATCATTGGTTGCCACAAAATCTACACATTTTTGTGTGAGGGGAATAAGAAACAAATTTAACATATCCCAAAAATTTCAATTACAATTAACATCAGGGGTCACGCATTGGATCTAGAACTAACGTATAGGTAGTCCTAGCCGATTAGCAAAAGTCAGTTTAAGCATTACTTCAGACCAAACTCTAGTACTTCCATTGAACAATGCAAAGCTCGGCTGCTGTGCCTAACAATTGGCTATGCCAACAACCTAGGTCCTAGCCTAACAGGACGCTACTACGCTGTACGCTCTACTCACTCCCCACAGCAATCACACGATTAACAGCTCATGGCGGCCACTAGTCGCATCCGAAAGAGGCGAAGCCACGCTCGCGGGAGTAGGCCCAAAAGCCAGCGACATTACGAGAGACCCAAGCACAGGAAGCGAGTCGGGAGCTGGAGGCTCACCGGAGGAGGAGCCGAAAACCCTAACCCTAGCGGCGCCGGAGACGGAGCCTACGCGACGAGAGGTTTTTGAAAGGGAGGCGAGGGGGGGAGGAGCGGGTGGAGAAGGGGAAAGCTAGCGTGGTGTTTAAGAAAAGTAGCTGCAGCGGAAGTGATGGATGTTAGTCGCGGTTGGTTTTGTGGAAGCCTCGAGATTCCCCACGGGGACGTGGCGTGGGAACGTGACAGGTGGGCTCAACTGTACTGTGGTCGCAGCCCGTCCCCGCGTGTCAGTGAGGTCCTTGGTGGTTGGTGCGGTGAGGGAAGACGGATGGCATTCTTAGGCGTCCTGGGTGTACGTACGCAGCTGAGTCACACCAGCACACACTATCGAGAATGACATGTGGGCCCGGTTTGGTGATATCGAAGGAAGGGGAGCGGGCGCGGGCGAAAAAGCACGGGTAGGGCTTAAGCTCGACAAATAAGTGTAAACATTGGAAAGAATACGCGATAAAAATTGAAAAGAGTTTAAGTTGCAATCTTAACCACACTATTCGAGCCGAGCACTTCACGCTCGTGAGTTTAGGTCCGAATTTGGGGTTTTTTTACATCCCTAAGCATGAAGTCTTAATCATATTCATATCAGTAGCTAGCCCATGGTCAGATCTTGGGCCGTCCGGCTAGAGTTTGAATCTAGATCTTTTTTTAACATGGTGTAACTCACTCATTCCCTACACTATCATATAGAATTTTTAATTTTGGCCTTAGACCGTTGCCTCGGAGATCTGAAGCCTAGCTCCCCACTGGCTAGTCCTCACTCTTCACACTTTCTCTCGGTGCCCGCAGCACGAACAAACACCGTGTTTTGGACGGCGAGCAATAAGGATTGTCGTCAGCAGTATCTCCTGGATTGAAGAGAGGGGTGCGAGCGAGGCGGGTGGTGGGAGTCTTGCCTGTTTTTTCTTGTATCTGGAGTGGCCACTTCCCGTCCATGCCTCGCCATATAATTGGAAAGAGGAAAAAAGAAAAATGGTTGGCATGGCCTGATTGAAAAGCCCATTCATGGTCTAGGCTGATGTGCCAATGAAGGCCAAGTGAGCATGCTCCCAGTTTGCTTAACTGCTCCCTTTACTAAACCGAACCGATTGAGGAGACACAGGAGACAATCCTGTATGCGTTATTCTGACAAGAAAAACGCGGCTCCATGCATTCAGAAAAACAAAGACAATGCTACTGTTGAAAAAAATGCGTACTGTCTTGTTGCGACCCGTTGAAAAAAATATTACATACTGTTCTTTGAAATGTTGCGACCCGTTGAAAAAAAATATCGCGACCTGTTTAAAACAATATTGCGGCTGTCGGAAAAAAATGTTGCATCCTGTTTCACGGTGATGTTACATTCTGTTCACGGTGATGTTGCAAGATTTTTTTAACACGTCTTTTCTCCAACTGTTTGTTTGGATTATGAGATTTTTGATATGTTTGCAACAAGCGAAAAAAATGTTGCACTGTTTTTTCCCATGTGTTGCACCGGATCATACGGTGGGAAGCCTCCCACCGTACGTCCGAGCCGTAGTTGCGCCCAGAAAAGAAACATACGGCCGGGAGAGAGTGAAAACCGTGCGTGCTTTACGCAATGGTGTGTTTGGTTGTTTGTACTAAGTGGTACATGTATGAGTTGGTTCAAGAAAAAAAAACTCATCCATGTGTTTGGTTGCTTAAATGAAACCATCTCATCCTAGATGGTTGCGTACAAATTTATGAAATATTCTCTCTAGATGTTGAGCCATCTCATTCACCAAAACAATAGAACCACATGGTAGAAAACTATCACATCTTATTCAACTCCATCCCACTAACCAAACACACCAAAAGCCGACGCGGTGGTAGGTAGGTGTGTGCATTTGGATGCGGTAGACTGCAGGTAGGGTCACTAGCAATGCAAGCAGCTGATGCCACGCGCATGCATGCATGCAGGCCATTGCTGTTGAGATAGGGTGACTCATATCGTAACCTACTAGAACTTAGAGAGGGTGCTTAATTTCCTTGTCGGCAACTTGGCTTTTGGTGGACCACTCCGATGGTGCATTACGATTGTAAGTGATCCTACTTTCTTTCAGAACTTCCGAATAAGACCATTCCTTGCTCCATGTCTGGCTGGCATCTTTGGTAGCCAAGAAGGGGAACATCCACTTATTGGCATCTTGAAATTTAAATAAAAAAAGCCCAAAGCACCAGCACCTTTCTTGTTGCTAATGATTTGGTAATAAAACCTAAACAGACACAGACTAGGGGCTATCCCTAAAAACGCCTCAAACATGTGGGCAAAAACACTAAGTACTAGAACTGAATTCGGTACAATGTAAACCAATTCAATTCCGCAATGATTAAGAACTTCGATCAGGAAATCATTCTCGGGCAAGCAGAGACCTGCCCAGAGGTAGGGCACGAAAAGTACCGTAAAACCGGCCGAAGGATTTGGTTCAATCTCTCTCCCCGGTGCACGCTACTTGATAAGAGCTTTCTCTGGTAGATGCCCGTCTTGCTCCAGTCCTTCAAGCTCTTCCGCTGTCAGCATTGACGGTTTCCATCCCACCATTGCTTTGGTTCAATGACGGATTAAGGGATCCTTCTTTTCGAAGGTTCGTGGAGGACGAAAGGTACTTGGTGAAAAGTGAAAAACAATTAGGGTGAAAACGTGCCTAAGGAGATGTAAAAGATTTGTATATATACTCTTGGTGCATTTAAAACCCACTACCTCAAGGATGTAACAACTGCGCCTTGATTAGCTATGGCACGACAAGTCACGTTTGGTCAAGGAGATTGTTTCGCACGTCAAAGATGTGTAAGAAAAAGTAGTTGCAAAGTTTTTTCTTTTTTTTTCTTTTTCTTAAAGTTATCTTCATCCCGTATCCATCATGGGTGGAAAGGTACAAAACTGCTTAAACATAGAAGTTACCTTGATATACGTCTCAAGAGAAGATCACCTGATCATTAGGATTTTCCTTTCACCAATTTCTTGAAGATTTCACAGAATGAATTGACTTCTTGAACACTGTGGAACCATAAAATCCAGAGATTATAACATCAAGGTTTTCAAAAAGTCAAATTTATTCTATAAAATCTGTCTTTTCCATGATCTCTACTCAAACTAAGGGAATTTGAGGATAAGTTTTCTACGATAAAGTGGAGACAGGAAAGATAGAGAGTCTCTAAAGGAATGTTTCTTCTCCTTACCCTTCTGGTGGTTATTTATAGACCAATAACTTACGGTGAAATTAAATAAACCAGACGGAAGTCTAACAGATAAGATTTTATTAGAGTTTATTCCTAATAAATCAATGAAGCCTAAAACGTATTTGTCCCTTCGGGAATTGCTTTCATAAATATATATGACTAACGTTCTTGCTTCTTAAAGGAAATAGTTATTTACAATTCAAGTAAAACTATCTTCTTGACCAAGTCTATTTCTGGTCAAAAACCTCTTCAAGTAAGTTATTTTCACTTGAAGTTGAGGGGCTAGCTGACGAGGATTGTTGACTAGTCAATTATCCAGGTATATCTTTATTTGCTTATTTATAGATGAACAAGATTTTTACTGGGCCTGAATTAATCTGTTGGGCTCAAGATCAATCAAGCAGTCAGAAGGTGGGCCTATAAAAGTCCTTCCTTCGGTCGTTCCCAAAAATTCTTCCGGAGGCCCAGTTGGACCTCCTCTATGGGTTCCTCCAAGACCTCCCCAGGACCTCTTCAGGACCTCTCCAAGACCTCTCTTCCGCAAAAGAGGTCCTAAAAGGTGGTTACCCACTTGTGGTTAATAACAGCCGCACGTGGAGATATTGGCTATAACAGTCATCACTAAGGAACGCGACTATTGGCATGAAGAGACGTAACCATTGGCACGAAGAGGCACCACTGTTACTAACTGTCGATGCTTGTAATACTATAAATAGTTTGGCCTACGTGCCCTTGTAACATAGATTCACATCCAAGCCCTAATCTGCGTGTATTCATAGCCACTTTCCCTGTAATCAGAGCATACCCTTTGCAATACACATTCACCATCTCGAGTCCTTTGGCGAACAGATAGTAATCTCTATTTTCCTTTTTATATTCTTGTTTGCCCATTCTGTGACGAGAGTCCCAGACGTCGACACACACCTCCACCCATCACTAAACCTACTATCTGAGTAGTCAATGTCAAAACTCCACAACTTACTAGGTTAGGCTCGTCCCATTAGGCGTGTGGTTGTACAAGTATGGCTCAGTTCAATGGCACACAAAGTTAATTCTTTAATTGACCAAGACGAGACTGTCAAATTCCAACTAGTAACCAACATTCACTTTTCCCAATCACACAGCCACCAATCCTTTCCACTCGCCTCAGTCTAAATCTTTTTCCCACCCTGTTGGTTAAGTGCATCACATGCCATCAACGAGTAACAACATACAGCACATAGTCTTTTCATAACATGTTCCATAATCATTTAGCCAAGATTATATCTTGCAACTCAAAATGATATTAATAACCCGTTGCATGGCTAAGCAGACTATTCGTGTCTAACTAACCCACGTTGGTGCTATGGTAATACCAACTAATAATTAACTAAGCTAGGGTGACAAAAGATCATGATAATACAATGAGCAAAGTGGATATAATCAAATTGATGTATAGCTAGTCCCAAAACATTTAAATAAATACCTAAAGCAAAATGCAATAAATTTAATCAATGTAATTTTAGAAAACTGGATTCAACATTGTCTCAAAGGTACAACTTACCTTGGAATAAGTCTTGGTACTGGTCTTGAGCTTGATCAATTTCTCCTTTATCAAAAGCTCCTGAAGTATCAATGTTTACTCGCAAACGAAAGCAAAAAAAAAAACAAATAAATACAAACAGAGTACTAAATAAACTTCAAAAATTAAATAAAAATATCAGTAAGGTAGATGTTGAATTTAGATGAATTTATAAACTTGAATGGGTCCAATCGGAGTTCGTATGAGGAAGAACAGGCTCTCGGAAGATTTAAATCTAAGAAAAAGAGAAATGAATTACTCTTTTGAATTTCCAGAATTTTCTTTCTAAAGGAAATCCTGAAATATTACATCAGCATGATGTCAGCAATTATTTCAGAATTAAAAGAAAATCTGAAAAATAAGAAACAGAGGCCGACAGGTGGGACCCTTGGTCTATGGACTAAGTCCACAGCGTTGGCTCACGGGTTTATAGCTCACTGGTCTACGAAACAGTGGATCTGACATGACGGACCAACATGGTAGTGGCTGGGTTTACCATGTAATATGCCCACATAGGATTGGATCTGGAATTTGGTTGCAGGAGTGGCTAACTCAGCGCTGACGCGGATGCCACGTGATGCTGACTGGAACTGACACGCAAGCAAAAGATGATGTGGACGACGGGGGTGACGGTGGTGCACAAGTCCCAAAGGTCGCCGATGTTACGTGCTAGAAATGAAACAAGCGAAGATCTTTGCAGATAGTCTGGTGCGACAGGGAACTCGCTGGTGCACTCATGAGGGAGAGGAGATGGCGGAGTCAGCCGACGACAAGGTCGAAGCGGCGAAGGTGTTCGGTTGTCGATTGGAATTGGGCTCTGGTGATACTTCCATGACTTCAAGGTGAAAACGAGGTAGATCTTGTCTTTGCGATCCCGACGGTGGCGATGGTGAGGCTTGAGGTGCACTAACGACGGTGGAAAACGACGATGAAGCTTGCAGCAGCAGCTTTCTTCTTCGAGCGATTCCGGCGGCTAGGGTCACTACTACAGAAAAGGTAATCACAGACGGTTCAAAATCGTCATCACAGACGGTTTTTTGAACCGTCTCGAGTTATGGGTTAGTGATACTACGAGGTCATCACGACGGTTTTTAACCGCTCAGGAAAGTATCACGAGCGGTTCTAAACAATAGCCGCTGCGTGATAGTCTATTCCTGACGGTTACGAATAAGAACCGTCTGTGATAATTCTTTGGCTCGTTGTTTAGAACCGTCTGTGATAGTATTTTCTATTGTAAAAAAATTTCGAATTCTGAAACTTCGGAGGCCGTTTTGAGGCCTTAAACGACCTTTTTTGGAGTTTTCACTTTTTAGGAACTTTTTGTTAGTTTTCCAACGAGCCAAAGAACGCCGCAATCCGAGTTCGTATGCAAAAGTTATGGTCATTTTCGAACAAAGTCTTGAAAATGAGTCCGGACGAAGAGGCGACGATGGCACAGTACTCGAGTCGGGGATGCCGAGGTGCTTTCATTGTCGATGTCCGTAATCTTATATTGATCTATTCATTCACAAGAAAACCACGGCCACAATTGAGAGCCACCAAAAGCAACAAGGCGGGGCGACAAGCGATTGATCACTTCATGGCATGTTGGATATCAACCGGGAAGAGAGGAGGGATCGGATGGGGATATCACCGGCAATGAAGGAGGCGGTGGCGGCATCACCGTGGCGTCACAATTGAGGCGGAGGAGCTCACGGCGGTAGTCGAGCTCTGTAAGGGAGGGAGAGGAGAGACTAGTGGAAGACAAGGGGGGTGGCTATAATATATAAGGAAAGTACCAAAACATTTCGCCTCCCGCGCACGCGTCCAGAACATTTCGTCTCCCGCGCACGCATCCAAATTTTTTTGCCATCTCGCACTACGAATCACAGACGGTTTCAAACAAAAACTGTCTGTGTTGACCATAATATCACAGACGGTTCTTAACAAGAACCGTCTGTGAAGTATCACAGACCGTTCTAAGCACCGTGTGTCGTCATGCACCGCCACGCACCATTGCGTGCCGCTGCGCCCAAAGCCGCCGCGACTTGCCGCCATCGAGCCAAGATTTGTCGCCGCCCACGCGCGTCATTGTCTTTCGAGCGCTTCCGCCACCACTAAGAAACAAGTATAGGAAACCCTAAATAACCCCTACCCTTTATTGCAAGCAGGCCGGGTAACTTTATGGGCTGGCTCGGCCCATCGAAATAAAAGGGGAAATCGAAAAAAAAAGAGTGAAAGGGAAAAAATCCTGGTTTTTTTACAAAGAGGCCCTCGAAATTCTGAAAATTACGATAACATTTTGTCGATAAGAAAAATTAGCTAAAAGGCCCTAAAAATTCTGAAAATTATGAGGATATTTTTGTTGATAAGGAAAATTTGCCAAAACCCCCCTAGAATTTGGGGAAATTACAGCGATTTCATATTCTCATATATCATTGCAGAATAACCCTTCGGGTATCCGATTTTTGTGACGGATCAATATGTTCTATGGTTATTTTATAATGTAGACTCTCAGCTTATGGTTATTTGATTTAATATTATTTATTTTTATGCAATAACCTTAAATAATCCTTGAAACTGAATTTCTAGGGCATATGAGCTTCCATTAATTTGTGAAATCTTAGACCTAGTATACCTTGGAAGCATAATATTTTTATGGTTTATTTTTTCCCTGGTATTGTGTGTTTTGGGAAATTAATTAATGGGTTTAGTGATTCTAAAAATTGCTCTGAGACCTTAAAAATTATCAGAGAATCCCAAAAAATACTAGGAAAATTCTGGGAAATGTATAGAATTATCTAATAAATAGATAGAATTAATATTTACTATTTTGCACTAGTTTCATGCATTAAAAATGCTTTACCAGCTGTAATCACAGAAAATCGCATGAATTATGTAGGACATGTTTGACATAACTAAGTGGGATATTCGTTTGTCCTGGATGACAACAATGATAAGCCCATATTATGCTCTATGAAGACCTATAGTAATCTCCTAGTTATCTCTTAACTTTGTAAAGATATTGTTTTCTTGCACGAGTTGCATTAGCGATATAGATTGACTCTGTCAAGCTCGGTCTGCTCTGTTTGAGCATCTCTTATCTTTTGTTTTAGGATGGAACCTTATGCATTAGATCGTTATTTCCCAGATGTCATGAATAAAATAATGGTATAAGTTGTTCTATTAAAGCCTTATCTTCTGCTAAATAGTTGATTAAATCTGCTTAATAGAACATTTTACTAGTAGCATACCTTACATGTAGTAAATTAATCTTACATGGAATAAATTTTGTATTCTGTATGCCTAAAAATTGAAAATAAGTTGTCATGCCTTGCTAACAAATATTGTACATGTGCTCTTGACATCTAATAAGCCTAAATTCACTAGCTTGTAGTGCACAGATGCCCGGATGGCAAAAAGGAAACTATTTTTCTCAGTGGCACCAGAACAAGCCTAGTCATATGTTGATCTCTGATGGATCACTATGGCTAGAAAATATCATATTCCTCAAATAAGTACATAATAACTTTAGCCCTAAGACTTGGAGTCTATATAACATTATCCTCCACCACACTGATTTCTTAATTGAAGAACTTTGTAAGCATAATATTACAGAGTATACATTGGCTTCATGCCAACAAAATTGTACTCCTCTTGAAGTATGATTGCAAATCTTTGCCAAAACTCTGAGCTGATTTCAAGAAAATGCCTGATGCACACGATATCACTTGGGATTTTATAGTTGGCGCGAAAAGGGTGAGGAAACTGGGCATGTGTGGGATATTGGAACCTAAGAGGCATAGAAAAATATTCAAAACAAGAGTCATGGTAGGCAAAGTGGCATATCCTAGGTCAAATCCAGAAGCAAATTAGCCCGAAGCAATAAATTACTATAGTTTATTTTGGGTGATAATTAAAGTAAATTCCATGATTATTATCCTCATCCAGTCGATATGGAAAATGACATTTACACCATTGCCGATACTCATTATGTTGGCAACCATAGCCATTGCTGCCCACGAAGGGCAATTGATTTGTGTCTTCAGCAAAATGTTAACGACCGACATCTTGAACGCGACACGGCAAATCGGCTACCGCTTGACGCGCGATCTACATATGCCATGTTCGGCTATGCACCGAAGCGTGCCATACTCATCGGAAATGACACATGCATAAATTGGTAAGTGCAGTCCGCAACTGCATCACCACCAAAAGCCATATCACTTGCTTGAAGAAAATATAGCTCCCAAAAGAATGATGATCTATTGGACACCCTTGATCCTGAATTATATAAATTCGGCCATGATGATTCTAGCATTACAAATTAAAATAAGGCATACAGTTTATCACTCTTAATTAAATTTGGTGTTCCTGTTGAACAATAAATATTCATGTCGAATAATTATATTATTTGGGTGATTCAACTAAGATTTGAAGTCCAGAAGAAAATCTAGTATTTTCGTACAGATTAACTGTGCTCAAATATTTATGTTCCAACATTATATTTATGTTCTTGAAGAGCATCTAGTAGTTTTACGCTGTTAGAACACATTGCTTATGACCATAAGAAAATATGTTGCAGAATTATAAACTTGAAGTTTAATGATCCAAATTATTTAAAAAATGGTATGATTAATTGGATCAAAACTAGGGAATATAATAAAGAAGATAGTCTATAGAATAAATCTGCCAACTCTCGAACCCCCGTATGGGACCTTCGGCGCAGATTAATAACCAACCAGAAGTTCGAATATCGTACATAATTTTAGGATCATGCAGTTTTCTTGCCACTGCACTAATAAAAGTCTAACTCACTGCATATAATCATCAAACCCCCTATTGAAATAAGTGTGTGTTGGAGGAATCAAATATTTCCCGCATGTTATCACCACTGTAACATACACCTTTGGGCCACCACCAGTTGTTGGAGATCATGTTGGATCTGAAATTCAATCAATCATGTGCTCAGGATATGTTGGGACCCCAGGTCTCCAGACCCGGGACCCTCTGTGTACAACTGAACTAGTCCCTGGATCAGTAGCTAGCTCACACAGTGACGTCATCAGTGACAATCATAACCATACAACACAATATCGATGAAGCAGACAAATTATTATTTAGTAGCAAAAGGACCTTATGGTCAGTTCTTACAAAGTCGGCTACATCGAGCTTTAACGACAAAAGATAACGTGCAGCGGAAACCAAAACATCTTGTGGTGGCCACCCGACATGCCCACAGGCAATCGAGTGTAGCACGTGACCTAGTTCGCATGGTCTTCAAAATATTCTTCCTCGTAGAATTCCGCAGTTCCTGATTCTTCCTCGGTGACTGATCAACCAGAGGGCACAAAGCCATGAGTACTTTGAATGTACTCAGCAAGTCGTAGGGAAAAGTATGCAAATAGTATTTATGCAAGGCTTGATAAGGATAGCTTTATGGCTACTTTGCATAAAGCAGTATTAACAGTAAATACAATAAATAGATTAAAAAGCACGAGTTAAAAGATTAGATACATAAGTAAACAATTTTCTTGGAATCAACTAGTGAACAACCCTGTTCACTTCCCAACCATTAACCAACACTAACCACTCCAATCACAACCAAACTATTCCAACAGTTTTATCAAAATATACCCCTCGTGTGAAATCACCAGGCATTGTCCATAACCGAGGACACAGCTATTCGAATAGTTTTACACTCTGCAGAGGTTGTACAGCTTTACCCACAAGACACGAATTCTCTAGTTTGTTTGGCATCCGTCGATACCACCGCTCACTACCTTAGGTAAGCAGTCTAGAGCACGTGACAAGGCCTTTACAAAGTTCTGTTTTGTCCCGGTTCTGCTCACTAAGGTTTCGCCATTCTGGGCCCCCTCTTGCGCCAAGTGTGAATGTCTAACCCAGGGTTCACACTTCCACCAACACAGAACCAAAACAAAACATTGCTAATTAGTCAGCCAGGTCCACCCCATAAATGAACTTGTGGTTGCACGGTATGGCCCAGATCAATGGCGCACAAAGTTAAGTCCTTAGCGTCTACTCAGGCGAGGCAACCACATCCCGAATCGTCCCCTTTACTGCACAATCACTCGCCTGTGTATAAAATCATTTTGGGTTCAATCCCGGCCAAATGGAAACCCTTGCCATGGCACAACAAGTTTTACAACAGTGGCCGCGCCACAATTCCATATATCATTAAATCAAATTTATCATTCTTTGAGCATGTGATCATGAATCCCATCGTGACTAAGCATGACTAAGCATAATACGCGCTCATGTTGGTATTTCAATAATGTCCAACTAAGATTACCCAACCTAAGGTGTCCAAGGTTACATGTCAACGTGTCATTCATAATTATTCAAGGAGTCATATTGTCAAGTAGGTATTTAACTATTCCCGAAAACCATTGATATAAAAATAGCAATGCATGCAGGTATAAAACAATATAATTTTATAAAATGGGTACGACATGATCAAAGGTCTACGACTTGCCTTCGTTGAAGGTTTGATATGCTTTGATCGATGGGCCTGCGAATTCTTCGTTAACGCCGGAATCTACACGAGCGAAAAGAGCCAAACAAATACACAATTCCAAATAGAATCCAAAAATTATCAAATTAGCACCAAAAGAAAGATACATAATTTATAAGAATATAGAAACGAGATTTGACGGAATCGGAGTTCGTATGAGGGAGAACGAACGTCTGTAAGATTGCGATCACATCAAATGATAGAAAGTACAGAAAATGGAATATGCTGGAATATTCCATTTCAGGAGCTGGGATGAAATAATGTTGCAGTCTGGGTTACTCTTGGGAGTGAGTGTGGAGATAGGCTGATGATGTTGTTGTTTTCCTTAACAGGCCACCTAGCTCTCACAAGCACTCTCTCTCCAGGCATTCTATGCATACATCCACGATGATCATACAGTCAAAATCAATCCTCTTATATGCTTTCCTCTTTTGGCGGACTTTGATGGTGATTGTGTGCACATCTATTACTGCTGGTTGAAGTACACACAGCTATGGACCTTACAACCATACCCCTAGTAGCTAAGCATTCTACTAACAGTAACTAATCGGCCAACCAAAAACCAAACTAATTATCTAATCACATCTCCTAATTAACCCAACTATCTAAGCACTGTTATCTAACTAGGACTAACCATTTAGTAAACAGTCTACAACTTTACTTGACTCTAACACTAACTATCAAAGTTTGAGCACAATCTGCTAATTAAGTACAAACACTAGCAGATAACCAACCTAATGTAAATAGCTAACAATTCTAATTCAGGTTATTACTAATCCTCTTACTAATCAGTTAATTAACCTCCTAATGAACCAAAGGCTTCACTGCTTCATCACAAACACAGAGAGAGTGAGAGGGGAGGGCACACTGTTAGGGACTCAAAGGGGAGCTGCCTCTTGGGAACACGTAGAAGAAGCAGAGCAGTGCTCTGGCGGCTCGGTCTGGGGGCAATGGCTGGCGGCGGGGACTGCGAGAATGGGAACTGTGGGGTTACCTTCCCATGGTGGTGGCGGCAAGACGCGGTTTATTTCTGATAGCAGCGTCTTGTAGTGGAGCGGCGCCTGCGCGCTTGAGTGTCTTGATGGCGCTAACGATTAAGGGCGCCGAGGAGGAGGCAAGACGAGCACTGGCGGCACTGGGAACACGTGAGCCGCTCGGGGAGGCTTTGGAGGGTCCGAGGGGCGGCGTGACGGAGCCGGAGGTGGAGAAGAGAATATTAAAATTTTTAGAAGAGAATATTAAAATAAATATAAAAATCTTTTTAGAAATCCAGAAATTCAAAGAAAATATTAAAATTTTATTTTTAACTAAAATCGAAACTTTGGGATTTTACAGGATAGGGGAATTTTGTGGTGTGCTAGTAATAAAGATCGAATCTCAGCATTAGGGGGAGAGAAATGCCCTAAAGTCCGCATGTTGTTGTATTTTCCAGAAGGAAAATGTCTTTAGTACGAAGATACACACACAATTTAAGCTAAACTTAAGGTTTAGTTTATACTCCTGTGTGCTAGAAGCGGGGAGCCTGCTAATACTTTCCAGTTATAGAGTTACCATAGTATTTACTTGTAGTAAATACGTCGCTAATAGTGGAATACCTGGAATAGTATGTCCACCTCTACGAAATTGACTTATTGGTTCTTGATCTAAAATCTGTGGGGACGCCTACAGGTCTAAGATCTAATGACACTAATCAAAACAATTATTAATCACTCCTTTAACTCTCTTGAAGAGAACTCACCTTGAAGGTGAAATACCTCATGAAGAGGTTCATTATGAAGATGAAAGTCCTAGCAATTTGATGTGTACATATTACAATATTGGGAGTGCGGAACAACCAAGAATCTTTTGTTTGAAAAATGACAAAGATCTAGTTAACACTGAGATACCCTCAATTTGGAGGATATGGGCGAAAAGTTATCGACAATCACTTTATCTCTACAATTGCTAAAATTTCTCTTATGAGAACACGGATTCGGAACCAACGTCCATGGCCGAGCACTTAAAGCGATCATATTGGGTCACATTATGAAAGCGTATGAGGATGAATCATAATTGCTAAATAAAAATCTTGGAACCAAGTAGTTCAGACTTGATGGGTCATTATGAATATAATGAAGTGGTGAAAGCTATGGTTCAAAGGTCCACGTAGAGACTGTTACTCTCCTATTATAAATGATATAATGTTCTGTTGCATAATAATTCTGGCAAATGGCATGAACAAATAAATAAAATATGCAGTAAATAGATTCTGAAAATCCTTGATGAGATCCTCAGAGGACTCAAAATTCCTAGTAAGAAAGGAAACAAAATCGTAATATATATAAAACTTATACCCAATAGTCTCTTACCTGTAGTAAGAGTATCTCCCGAAAGAGAGTGCATCTCCAAGAAGAGAGAACATCTCCCTGAAGGAAAATTATATTACCAGTGGATCTCTTAATCACACCAATGATCATATGATCCCTAGAAATGGACAAGGACCCATCAAGACCCGAAAGAATGTAATGAGGAATCTAAAGGCCATAAGTGCGCCACATAAGCACTTATACATTGCATTTTCCACCAGAAGTTAGTGGAATGGTGGTTTCCTCTAGTACCATGAAGGTGTGGCATACATTGGTGATATTGGCAATTAATCCCCTAAATGCCAAAACTAAGACTAGTTATATTTTTACTCTAGAGTGGTACAACTATACTTTATAGTTCTGCAAAACAGACCATTTGTTGTAACTTTAACCAGCCAGAGATAGTTAGAAAATATTACGACCCTCAAAGGTTTTGATAAATCGTATCTAGAAGACATACGACTTTGTAACTAGTATTACCCCATATCCTCTGCAAGGATAATCTACTTGTGTTGCATAATTAAATAGTGGTATTTGATAAGTTAAACATATTACTCCTGAATAGTGTTTATGCTAAACCTCCATATGAGTAATAGGATATTTGTATGTAAGACTCCGCATCATTATAATCTAGTAGATTTTATCACAATATTCTTGCCTGTGTCCAATCTCAAAAAATGTATGAAAGGTATTGGAGCAAGAAGACTTCAACAGAAGTTGTCTTCAGCGGGAGCATATGTCAAACACTGATCATCATACTTGAGATTTTAAAAATCTTAGTCGAGCCTAGAATGTGTTGATACGATGATTACTGATTAAATTTACCTTGAAGGTTTTACCACTTAATAGTTTAGATCCAATTGGTCGACAATGCAAAGATCATGCATAATCCTGATGATCATTACTAAATTCTGAAGATATATGTCAAATCTCTATATAGTGTGTGTGTGTATTACTTTGTGGTGGTGCAGCCATCTCTTGGCGGTCATCTAAGTAGACCTTAGTAGATATTTCTACCAACCACTCAGATATTATAACACTATATGAAGCCTCACTTGAATGTGTTTAGCTCAGACGTGTGACTAACCACATTCAGAAGTATTGTGGCATTAACACTATCTATGAAGATAATACTGCTTGTGTTGCACAAATGCAAATAGGTTATGTTAAAAGTAATATTACGAATCATGTTGCTCCAAAATTCTTCTATCATCGTGAACTCCAGAAGAACAATGAGGTGAAGATCCCGCAAACTAGATCTTGTGAAAATCTGGCTGATTTATTCACTAAGTCTCTGCCTATGTCCAGTTTACAACGGTACGTTCGTAGTATTGGAATGAAGCGGTTTTAAGAGTTGCAGGAATCAGGGAGATAATCCCCTGAATCATAATCCACTTTAAGGTCCTGAAGATTAACCCAGAAGGTAAAGGAGTTGCACTATTTTTCCCTTAGTGAGTTTTCCCTGAAGATTTCTCACATAAATGTTTTTAATGAGGCAACGATACAATATAGCTTACGGATGCAATGTACTCTTTTCTCCGATCCCTTTTTCCCACTTGGTTTTTGGAGGAGTTTTTAATGAGACATGTGCATGACGCGGTATTCACCCAAGGGGGAGTGTTAAGAAACCATTAGGGGTTGATAGGCATAATACCGAAACTACCCCTGATGGGTTTCAGTCTATAAATAGGACCTCCTTGTACATAGAAAAATATTAATCAATGAATAAAAGAGGTTCCTCCATACTATGTTTCTATCCGTTGTCTCTCTGTCGATTGTCTATTGTTTGGTTATTGGTTGATTGTCTCTCTGCCATGGCCATGTTCTTGAATAGGATGCAGTCATCCCATCGATCGTTGCAGGCCGTTCTGGCTGTTGGATGTAACTTTTTTTCTATGTTGCTTTGGGTCGTTGCTAACTTGCTAATGTCATGTAATTTGACTGGCAGAACATATATCGTAGCAGATCCCATAATGCATCAACTATGTTGCACATGTTATTAGTTAGCCCTTTTTTCAAGAAGAAATGACGTTTCAAATATTAATTCGACGGTTCTAAAAAGTGTCCAATGTAAAAAAAAAGTTCATCAATTCAATTTAGGGATGGTATGTAACTGGCAAACTACGTACATACAGCACCTCCAATTTCATGAAATATCCTATTGCCTTGTTTTCATGACCTTTGTTCACACTCATTTTATACGTGTTTTTATATCATAAATTTCCAGTAAATTGCTAGGAAAATACCGAAATTATGAATTACTACCGCTAACCCTAGCCCTAACCCGAAACCGGAAGTTATATTTTTGGAACCTATTTTTCAGAAATCGGTGGAAATCACATGTAACCTGCTAAAAGACATCGTGGGGTCACATGGGCCGAAGCCAACCTACAATCGGGCCTCAGGCCTATCCAGCGTTGCCCGACGCTAGGGTAGTGATGCTCGACGCTCAAGGGTGTGCTGCCTAGCGCACCGCCTCTCCTCTATATTTTCGTCCATGAGGAACCTTCTAGAAGTCCCTAAAAAATCAAGAGTTCACGTCAACTCGGGAAAGGATCAACTTGCATGTGAAGAAAAATGATTCTACTCAATTTTTGAAAACTGACGCGGACTTTTGGAGGCCAAACTAACCTCAACAGGACAGGTCCCGCACGTCATACGCACATGGAAGCCTCCGGAACCATGCGCCACCTCTGGACTCCAGAGTTAGAGTCCAGCACGGCCCCGCGCTTAGGAGTGCCGACCCCCTATAAAAGGGCACCCTCTCCCGGTTTCGCATACAGGCCGTGAACCTCGACTTCCAAGAAGCCAAGATGCTGAGAAGTCGCCGAATCAGGGTTTTGTCGAGAAGAAGGAAGAAGTCGACGAGAAGCGTCGGGCTGCACTCCACCAGCGTCGAGCCATGCTCCCCAAGCGCCAAGCGCTGCTAGGGTAGCGTCAGAGTGCGCACATACATGCTCTCTCGCGTCTACTTCCCTCTGAACTTCTACTTCTCCCGTGATGTTCACCTAATCTAGTATGGGGTAACTTCTTATTCTTCACCTAGGTTGTGGGGATCTTGCTTTGTAATTGACTATGTTCAATCTTTGATGTTATGTACTTTTTGCTATGATTAGTATGCTTGTTATTATGTTAATTAATTGGATAATTGTTGTCAATTTGTTAGTTGTTGGACATGAGCATGGTGTTTAGGTATTGTCAACCGATCTATAACAAGTAGTGCGGGTCTTGCCATTTTAGATTAACCCTAGTACGTGACAGGTGTGAAGGTGAAAATGGTGATATTCATAGATTGATTTGTCTTTATGCATTCAAGTGAACCTAGCCTAGGGGAAGTATCGTTCAAACTGTGATAAAACATAGATAATTTTGAGTTTCAATATTAGTTGCTTTAATTCAATCTTTCATACATCGTTCTGTTAGTAGTAATAGTCTGTCTTAGGCGTGATCCCATCTGTTCCATGTGATTCGGTACCCTGGAATACTCTAGCTGAAAAGCTACAGCTCATTCGTGCGCTTGCGGTTAAATTAATTGCACTTATATTACGTCAACAACCTTCTCATTTGATCATTGCAAGAACAAACTAACAAGATGAGTTTAACCCGTTTCTGTTGACCAAAGAAGCATTAGGGCATGTACAATGGCACAGACAGCTGCTGTCTATAGCAACTCTCCATGTCACCTGTAGACAGCACTAAAGACAACTCATACAATAGGTTGTCTTTTTTACTTATCTTTATAGATCATACAATCTTTTAATACTTTCATGGACCTAAGAAATGTGGTGATCAACTCTAATTTTCATCTTTGTGGACTACTTGTGTTGCTTTATTTTTTTATTTCGGAGACATGATTAAAAGAAAATGAATATGGTTGAAATAGATAAATAATGATAATTTGTATGATATGATAATTCGGATACATTAATATGGAAATGAGTTCGTAGGGAACTAGTACATAATAAAGAGAATAAAAAAATTTAATATGTAACTTAAACAGGCCTAAACATTTTACTTGTTCGCATAGTGTTGCTAAATATGCTTGACTAAATCCCACTTTAGTTGTATATATGTTGGCCGAGCACGAATATAGGAATTTCTCAGCAGCACATCCATGAAACAAATGTTAGGGCCATTATTGACTTCCGGGTCAAGGTATGTGTAAACTGTACATTGAGCTTTTTATAGAAGATGACGTGTGGGATATCTTCTTAGCCGAGGTATCTTCATTGAGCCTTATCCATCAACTGGGAATATTGCCATACACTTCCCTGGTCAAGGCCACAAAACGAAGCCATAGCTTCTCCCATGGAATGCCCCGTGATCATGATGGGAATATTGCCATACACTTCCCTGGTCTTTTGAATGCCATCGATAACTCCATCACACAATGTTGTGTTATGGTATGCAGAATAAAACCCACTATGCACCTACAGGAAGATAGAACACCAAAATTAATAGTGTTTGCAAGAAATTGGCATTTACATCATAAATACTTTAACCATGATCACCTTTGCTTTAGGCATGCCTGGGTAGTCAAGATCAAGTTGTTTCCAAAACAAGTCCTCTATCCAATTGTCATGAACCTTAGTTCATAACAGGATAGACACCGCCAGGAAAAAACAAGTCCTATATCCAATTGTCATGAACCTTAGTTCATAACAAGGTAAACACCGCCAGGAAAAAAGCCGGGCGGCGTCGGCTTGGTGTTGTGGTGATGTTGGCAGCAGAAGGAAGACGTTGGAGGAAGCTGCACCAAGGTTTGAGGGCAAGCACGAGAATTGGAAGAGAGAATACAGAGGAAGGATAGATTGATTAACTCTTGACTGCGTTATTCATTGACAATAGATGTCTTTATATAGGGCGCTAATCCCTG
This sequence comes from Phyllostachys edulis, assembly GCA_036346405.1. NCBI lineage: Eukaryota > Viridiplantae > Streptophyta > Magnoliopsida > Poales > Poaceae > Phyllostachys > Phyllostachys edulis. Next base: position 310,362 of record JAYEVD010000265.1, read on the forward strand.
TCGGCTAGTACGTCCAACCGAACCGGAAAGGAACCCAATAGATAGACTTGGACTCTATCTCTATCCGAAAAGGAAATCTAATTCAAACTGACTTGGACTCTATTTCTATCCGAAGGGCATTCCTAATTTAAACTCCGTATCTGATTGCTAATCCTATGTCTTGCGTGACCTTCGGCTAATTGTGGTCGTATTGTTCACACGTGAACAATACCGACCCATGACAACTACTCCCCTTCTTTCGCGACAGCTTAACCTCGAGCTGTGGTGGCAGCCATGGCTGAAGCCCTAGGAGACCCCATGTTGACAAGAGGTTGTGATAGCTACATGAGTCCTTGGAAATCGTTGCCTCTACGTGTGGTTGTGGCAAACTCATCGGTCGCTATGGCAGACATGACAGCAACCCTGGCAGCGCCACGATGGCCACGACGGACTTCGGCAGGGCCGCAGCAGGCTTCGGCGGCATAACGGTAAGACGTGGGAGTGCGGTAGTTGCCATAGCAGACATTGGTAACACCGCTAAAGGTTTTGGCTTGGCTGTGGCAGGCTTCGGCGATGCCACGGTAGGCCTCGGTAGGGCTGTGGCTACCATGGTAGGATACGACAGCATCGCGACAGGTTCTGACAGCGTCGCTGTGGCTGCTGGAAACAACGCTACTGCCGCCTCTTGTTGCGCCTTCTTCTCCTTCTGATCCACGATCATCTTCTCCAAAGTAGCATGCATGTTGACGAAGATGGCCGCCATCTTCCAGTCATTTTCGTTGGCACTCATGGCCATCTTATGGGCGTTAGCTTTTATCATGGCCAATGACTCGGCGGCAGGTCTGATGATCTGATTTGTCGCCATAACCATGGTAGCAGAAGTCGTGAGAAGGGATTTACTGCTCTGATACCAAGTCATCATGAACCCTAGTTTATCACGGGGTAAACACCGTTAGGAAGAAGGCCGGGCGACGTCGGCTTAGTGCCGTGGTGATGTTGGTAGCAAAAGGAAGACGCTGGAGGAAGCTGCGTCGAGGTTTGAGGAGAAGCACGGGAATTGGAAGAGAGAATACAGAGAAAGGATAGTGTCGACGATCGAATCGCCGATCTTATGAAATTAAAGAGGAAAATAACGCGATAATTCCTGGGAGAGAATGGGGCCACTCTTTATTGATATGAACTGGATTTACAAGGGGGTGCTCACGACCCAACTGGGGACTAATCCTAATTACACTGGATGTTAAGATTGCTATCTTGCTTTGTAGAACTTGTATTGATGTTCCTAATGCTTCCGTCGTATCTTGATCTCTCTTTGGTCTTCTGTGCTTCACTCTTAAATAGTTTCTGAAGGGGTGGCAGTTACTCTTAAATATAGGGCACTAATCCCAGTCGGCTAGTACGTCCAACCGAACCGGAAAGGAGCCCAATAGACAGACTTGGACTCTATCTCTACCCGAAAAGGAAATCTAATTCAAACTGACTTGGACTCTATCTCTATCCGAACGGGATTCCTAATGTAAACTCCGAATCTGATTGCTAATCCTACGTCTTGCGTGACCTTCGGCTAATTGTGGTAGTAATGTTCACATATGAACAGTACCGGCCCATGACACCATTTATGAATGCCGAGAAGATGGAGGAGCAACATTATTTACATAAAAATAATAATAAAAAAACTATGTCAAATTCTGAATGCTAAGAGGATTTCATGTATCAATTTGAAGAACCTCACATCTTAGCACCTATCTAATTTTGTAGACATCGAATAAATTTTTTTTCTATAGAATAAAAACTTCGAGAGCAGCTTTTAAAAGTAATCACTAATAAGAAGAGATATACAAGAACTACCTGTTCTCTTGAGTGCCTCTGAACACAACTACAACATCATTCATATCACGAGCAAAACCAACATATGGTGGTTCATTGAAATTACCAACATCGAGTAAAAAAGTCTATTAAAGGTAAAAAGATTAAGGATAGAAGAAACAACACGCAAGCAATTTTTCACATCAACAATCGTTCTATCACCTCAAACCCCGAGTCACCAGATAAACTTAATCAATCACCCACACCAAGCTACGAGATGAAGTTGACTAAACTTTAACGAAACCATCTCGACTTTTTAAAAATATGCATAAGTGATGACGAAGAATACCTCTGTTAAGTCACCACATCTTTCACAGTCCACGTAAATAATTGTGTCGATCAAGATAATAGACCTGCATAACAAACACCAAGTTTAAGTCCATAACAAATTAACAATTACTCAGTATTACACTAGAAATCCCATGTATCCACTAGTAAGAAAATCCAAAGTGGAGGATGATAAAGATAAGAAGGCAAATGAACTTACTGCTGAAGTATATTCCGCAAGTCTTAGCAAGAGTCGAGTTATATATGGGTGTGTGTTTGGTCTTGAGTTCTAAATCAAGAAAGCAAAACCAACATCAAAGCACCGGAATGTGTTCAATACATCAAACTTCAAACATAAATGGGTATAAAAATAAAGTAACTAAACTACAAATCATTGCAGAGTATTATGAGATATGACAATGTATGCACAAGCATCTTCAGAATCGAAGTGTTATGCCATAACGGCATGAAATAACAACATCAAACGATCAAAATATCCAACTACAAGTGAGCATTGATCCCCTAGCGCTAATCGATTCCTGAACATAACATTCCCCAAGCAGATTTGGCGAAATTAACCGGCAAGGAGAGTTCGTTCGCACTACATAGGACTCCAACCGCAGGCAAAAACTATTCCAAGATGACATTCTCAATCTCACGGCAGGGGCAACAAACCAACAACTAACCAAAGGAGGGCAAGAACCTACCTTTCCCGGAGCAAAGCACCAACAGGCACATCAAAATTGGAGGGGCCGCGAATGGATTGGAGCTGCTGGCTGCGCGCAAATGGATTGGAGCTGCTGGCTACGTGCAAATGGATTGAGCCGCTTGGTCTGCAAGAAATGGATTGAGCTGGGTCACAAGACGTGAGGAAATCGAGAGGGCGGTTTGGGGAAAATTTCGCACTAAGCGGAGGAAAAAAGGTGCCGAGCAGAGGGAAAGAAATCCTTTCGCGCGCACAGAGGAGGAAATGAGGAACGCTGCTTCGAGTTCATCAATACAAAGAGAAATGGGAGTGCGCACGGGATCGGCTCTCTCGTACAAAAGGTAGCAAGAGTCGTCGTTAGTTCTTGTTACGCGTGATATCACCGGCTACAGGATAATAGACAACATTTTTCTCTCTTTTCATTCTCTTTTATCCACGTCATCTAGAATTCTACATGACAGATACTATAGATAGCTGATGTAAGCCCATTATACATATCCTTAGAAGCTGGCACTAAGCTACTCCCCACTTGCTAGACGCTTAATTAGCTTATTACCATCATGGAGAGCAAACCACTTTGATGGGCGAGGAAAAGAGAGCGAAATTACTTTTTTTGGGGGGGGGGAGGGGAGGAGGGAGGCTCGCGTAACGGGTGAAATAGTTGGGTGGCGTCTTTGCAAAATGACCCATAGGCCGTCCTCCTTCTCCTGTCCAAACCGCCTAAATTCCTACCTAACATATAGCTCATTGAAACCGTATGCTCCAGATTTAAGGGACGCTGTCACTTAGAGCGTGTTTGGTTCTAAGCCTGGAAGAAAGTTGCCTGGCCGGGATGAAGACTAGAAGCTGCCTGGCTCTTGTTTGGTTTGTTACCTGGTTTCATCCCTGGGCGAGGCAAAGCTACGAGACACAGGTAAGAAAATCGAACGCCTGGAGAAGAAAACTGCTGCCTGGTCTCTTTCACTCTCTCAAAAAAAAAGGAATCTCTTTTCTTTAGTTCTTTATTTCTCCTTTTTAATTAGACATGCTAAAAAAACTAAAACTTAAATAAAAAAACATTTAGATAATCTATCTCCAGGCACGTATCACCAACCAAACACTACATCTTCAGACTTGTCTGACTAGACAAAAATCATCTACTTCTCAGGCTACTCTCAGACGCCACCAAATCCTCAACCAAACAAGCCCCCGAAACATAATATAATCATGGTGAGCCCAGGATCGGGATTGGAATAACGTTTTCCAGGCAGATTTGGCGTCAGCAGCATAGTACGGGGGCGGCGTCGTAATCCAAGACGTCATTCGGATTGGGGATGGACGTTAACTGCTGTGTTACTTCTCTTGTGGTCTTTGTACTTTTCTTGGTTTTTTTTTCCTAACACATGTTGGGTGTTTCAGTCTCCTAAACTATTCTATATTGTATTGTCGAGCTGAGATGGTCAGATTGTGCGCACGTATATGCATGCATAAATGTATTGCCGCCAATGGAGAATATACTATTGCTCTTGCGTGGCGGTTAATAGCGTGTGGATCACGACGAAGGTATGACATCGCTTTTCTTGGCCCGTTATTTTGGTTTAAAGAAGAAACGATTTTTTTAAAAAATAATCATTTTTATTCTAAAATACAGTAATATACTTTCTTTTGCATTTTAAAGAAATAATCATATGTCGCTCCACCGTTGGACGACTTGGATCTAGTCGCTCAACCATTAGACGACTGATCCAGGTCGCCCAATCGTCGAGCGACACGTGGCGTAGTCACCTAACGGTGGAGCGATTGTCCCTTCAGCTACTAGTCACTGAAGCGTTGAGCGACTTACTAGCCCCTAGTCGCTCAACCGTTGAGCGACTAGAGGCTCTATATCCTGGACGTGCGCCGCACGCGCAGTCATCATCATTTCATCTTCGTCGGACAGAACCAGATCCGCGAGGAGGAGGAAAAGAGAAGAAGAGAGGAAGGGAAAGAGGAGAAGAGAGAGGAAGAGAAAGAGAGAGGAGAAGATGAGGAGAGGAGAAGATGAGGAGAGGAGAGGAGAGGGAGGGAAAGCGAGGAGGAGAGGTTTGCGCATCGATAACGGTTAGTCTTCTGCATTTCTTTGTAGATTTATTTTCGAAACCATGGTGGGTTAGCAACTAGAATCATTAGATGTGTAGTGACATATTATTAATAGTTGTAAATAGTGTAGTCTCCCGCACAAGGAGCCACCGCAGGACGTGGACGGCTTCTTTGCGAATGACCAGGAGGAGTTCGAGGGAGCACCTCAGCCCACACCCGTCGAGGTTCTTTCTGGGTTGCAGCTCAGCGATGCCCTAGTGGGCATGCAGACACAAGTGGAGTCGACCCCCGAGGCCCTAGGAGCACAGGTCAGCAAGGCACCTAACCGCTTCTCCTTGTCGGGGCCTCGGCCCCAGCACCATACGCTGAGGAGGCCCAAGCGGGGCCATACGGGTGGGCACAGACCGGGGGTGGGACGTGACGACGACAGAGGAGGTGTTGTGGGTGGCCAGTAGGGGGTCTTCGTTGTGCTTTGTGTACTTGTATTCGTTGTGTACGTATTTTAGTTCGTAGTTACTATGACATGGTTGTGTATGCATTCCCTCGTGCATTGTGATATAACTTACCGTACTACTTACCAATCATTCCTACCTCTGTCACTCAACCGTTGGATGATTTGACAGCAAGTAGTTGTCCAACAGTTGAGCGACTAGTTGACGTGTCACTCAACCGTTGAGCCACTACTTGTTACCAAGTCGTCCAACAGTTAAGCGACTAGACGACTGTATAGAAAGGCAGACTCAACCCCCTCACGATCTCTTTCGTTATTTCTCTCAGGAGAGAACGAGAGGTGCTCGGGAGAGGAGAAAAGGGGAGGGAGAGGGGAGGTGAAGAGAGGGAGAAGGTCGGGAGAGGGGGAGAAGGAGATGAGAAGAGAGAACGACCGGGGGGGTAGAGGAGCTCAGGAGAGGGAGAGAAGCAAAGGAGCTTGGGACAGGGAGAGAAGGAGAAGTAGGAAGCTCGTTGATAATAAGAGAAGGTCTTCGCGTGAAGGTAATAGTCTCATCCATTTTTGTTCTCGTCCGAATGTAGGCAACGTGTCACTACTTATTGGTTTAGCATGTATTTGGTGAATGTATGTTGACAAATCACTAGTTGCAATGTTTAAAATATTTGCAATATTTGCTTTGATAAATCAGTCATGTCAGAGCCCACAAGATTAAAAGTACATTACGGTGTTGGTACGATTCGTTAAGATCCATACGGTGTTGACCTGAGTGGTTTCCCGCAAGTCAGTATGGTACACCCGGACGCGACGAATGCTCGAATCGAAGATGTCCTACGCTGGCTCACTTGTAGCTTCTCCTCGAACCCTGAGGTGTGCTGTAACATCCCAAGTGTATAAACAGGGTTATTCAAGTATAATTATATGTGTAGAAATTAAAACTTTTTCTCACACCTTGAAAACCCCTAAACATTCATGTGGTTCTTGTCCAAGAGTTGTGTAATCCAAAAACACAAAGCTCTTGTTGACCAAAAGTCAAACTCGTTGTCCAATTATCTTAAATCTTGTGCTGATCAATTGGAAAATATTTTCCTTGGTCCCAAAACTGATGTGGGACCCCTCTGAAAAATATCCCAAGATGTAAAACTTGTTTGATAAATTTTGGAGGTAAAACAAATCCTTGAACAACCTTCATGAATTTCCTGAGAAAAATGCATTGCATAATAACCTCTGGAAATTTTATGCAAGGTTAATCTCATTATCAGAAAGCTCCAGTTAAAATTTTATCAAATTTGGAGTTCATTTGCTATCTCAAATAATTCTGCTAAGTTTCAGCTGTTAAAAACTAAATTTAAAAGCCTACATTGTTCCTTGGGCTAGCCACCTTGCAAAGCCGGGTCCAGCCAACCGTGTCTGCACCCAGCCAGACCTCCTCTCCACCTTGATTAGGTCGCACTGCTGGATTTACATCCAACCGCCACGACCTCCTCCATGATCAACACCGCAAAGACCTCCTCGCCTCATCAGTCATAACCGCTGGATCAAAGCTCCACGGTCCGACCTCCCTATGTGTTAAATCTCAAAAAAACCTCCACGGCCGTTAAACCACTTGACATCCCACCTTGTTGAGGTCGTAGCCCTTGGATCCAAGATCCATGGCCATGACCTCCCTCACCGTTAAACTAAGCAAACCTCCCACTTAGCGAGGTCGTAGCCATTGGATCGAGATCCAACGACCCCGACCTCCTCAAAATATCCAACAAGACAGACCTCCCCTATCTCGTGTTGTGCACCGTTGGATTAAAAATCCACTGGTCACGACCTCCTCCTTGTCTTATGCGATCGATCTCCCAAGACGTGAGGTCGTTGCCCTTAGATCTAAATCTAATGGCCATGACCTCCTTGTGTGTTGCGCAAGCTCAAGACCTCCTTTGCGCCACGTGCGAGGCTCAGACCTCCTGTCTTGATCATCACCGTTGGATCAAAATCCAAAGGTCTTGACCTCCCTCGCACTTCACGCAAAGCCTCGACCTCCTTTGGTTGTGCGCCCTGGATTTAAATCCTAAGGCCATGACCTCCCCTCATGTTCTTAAGCCCATGTGCGGTTAAGACCTCACAGAGGTCCAAGCTGCTGGATTGAGATCCAACGCTTTGGACCTCCTAATCCCATTTTCCCACGGCGCTTACACATTAAGGAAATCGGAGGGCCACGACCTCCCATCCTTGATCGTGTGGTGGGACCTCCTCCCACCAATTGAGCGAACGGTTCAAAAACCACATCGGAGGGCCAGACCTCCCCTGGTCTTATCCAACGGTCATAAAGACCTCCTGTTCTTCTCCTTCCATGGTCATGCCTGCGAGCTCTGGCGGGGAGTTAATCTGCACTTGCCATGTGTACTTTTAACAACTCTTTGTTGACCGCATTTAATGCAGTCGACCTTCCGCCTCTCTCGTCAAGACAGGCTGCACCTTGTCAACCTTGTGTTTTGTCCAAGCCATGGACCTCCCATGGGCCAAGCTCACCATGAGTTTAGCCGGTGGTCCACGACCTCCTGTGCCCTAAGTATAAAGCCTCCCCATCGTGTCGTTGGCTTCCTTTGCACACCATTGTTCCTTGGCTTACACCCTGTCTTTGTGAGCTCTAAACCACCAAAGCTTCCTTGGCCGCCATTCTTTGGAGCTTGAAGCTCCTCGGTGGACAAGGGTCGCTGGAGATTTCTCCTCCTCTCCTTGCTTCCATTTGTGCCTTCCTCCGGGACCAAGACCTAACTTGTTTTGGTTTGGGCATTTCTGAAAGTGGCCAAGGGATCTTGGAGCCGAGCTGAGCCGTGGAGCAACCTCATCTTCCTCGGCTCGGTCTTCACCTTCCTCCACTTCCTCAAAGACCTTAGGACCTCCAGTACCTCCTGTTAGTCCCTTAGTCTGCTTGGCACCGCTGAATGAGGTCGCGGAGCTTTATTTGGGCGACGCTGAATGTCGCTATGAGCTCTATTTTGCATTTTGTCTTTGGCGTCGTTGGTCATTCTTGCCCTCTCGGCTCATGGCGTTTAAGGCCGCCGCCGCCGTTGAGAGTAGGCCCACAGGATGCGCCTGGCTATTGCGGTCCCGACGGTGCCCTCAGTGCGCGCCGCCGTGCCCTAAATCGCCGGCGATAAGCCGTGGGACGTCCTCAAATCTTTGTCGGACGTCCCGACCGTGCCATTGTCGTTTTAGGACAAAGATTTGCCGCTTTAATACCTCAATCATTGTAATCATTGGGTGGGTCTTAAATGCCTTTTAATCCGCCCTTTGTTGCACATTTAAGGTCTTGCGCGGACCTCCTCGTTGTCCCGCCGCATTTATTCCATGTCCAAGGCGTGCTTGCTGGGTGCAGGACGCCGAGCACCTCCTCCGAGGAGATCTGGAGCGTCCAAGACCTCCCCTTGCGCGATCGTGGCCGTCCAAACCTCCCTGGAGGTCTGTGACGTTTAGATCTCTGCGTAGGACCTCCTCGAGGTCATCTCACCATTGAGGACCTCCCCCTTTAGATCTGGTCCATCCCGGACCTCCCCTCATCGTTGTGGTCCGTTGATTCTCCATCTACGGCCACGACCTCCCTCACCTCGCGCGATGTGCGTTGCTAGGAGGTCCAGACCTCTGGACCTCGTGGCGCGTGTGCAGCGTTACCTCGGGAGGTCTCGAGCCGTTAGATCTATGATCTGTGGCTCACGCCCTCCCATGTCCTTGTGAGTTTTAGAAATTCCGGTGAACTCTTAATTATAAACTCAAATAAGGTATAAACTTTAGAATTGCATATCTTTTTCATTCTAAACCCAAATAAGGTCTTTCAAATTGTGTTAGCTCTGTCTTGAACTTGACTTTAATCCAAAAATGATTGTAAGTTGAGTTCAGCCCCAGAGCACAGTTTTGCCTTTAGGTTTTAAAACTAACTTTAAATATACACTCAAATTGATGCTTAACTTGTAAAATACATAACTAATGCTCTGTAGATTATTTTTGGGTGAAACCAACTTTGTTGGTTTCCTCTATTAATGATCTTACTGTGAACATTAGTTTTGAGCATGTTGCTGTTATGAAAATGAGGACTTGTGCATTATAATTTTGTTCAAGTTCCTGTTTTTGAAAATTGTAGAGAGTGCAATATAGCTCCAAATGAGATGAACTCAATTGTGTTATTCATCTCATGAGGTGCTGGTTTTACTGTAAAAATTTCAGTATCACCACCTTTCTAGAAAATGTTGCCTCATAATTAAATTAGTGAATAGTGTAGTTTGGTATTTTAGGGGCTGAGCAGAATTGATTTCATCATATCTTTTGCATTAAGAATCCAAATCAATTGGTTCTTGTTGCTAAATTCATGATAAATCATTGTCTTGCTGCTGTAAAATTTTCGTAGCTTTCGGAGAAGTTTCTCTGTTGCGTCTTTTGGTTTTTCGTCGTTCTTATCGGTTCTTTCTCGCTTTTCCGTTAGGTTTCGACATTTGTGGCGATCCCGAGAGTGACCCTCTGCCACAACTTGGCCAGCAACATCAAGGCAAGCAGTTTGATCATTTCCATCATTGTCCCATTACTTTAAAGCTTAATATATTGTTTTACTTCTATGTATGCATGCTACTTTGTGTTAAATGTCGCTAGTAATCCTATAGTTGCATAATCTGTAGGAATTGTTTATCCTCTACTACCATGAGCCTAGGTTATTTGCTGTGGTGGGAGCTCGTTGGATGAGCTCTTATCACTTAGTAGTTTCGATTTAAATTGCTTAGACATGCTTAGTTATCGGTAGTAATGGGCGATCATCGACTTAGTCGATGGTCTTGATCACTCAAAACCGATTATTACTCCTATATGTCCAAAGACTTGTGCTTTGTTTTAATTTGTAAAATCAAAACTGAAAATAAAAGATTGATTTTAGACTTGGGCATATTGGATGGATGGTGTGGTTTTTGGATGTGGTGGTATGCCCGAGTCAACAAGGACCTAATTCTTGCGCCATTAATCCAAGCAATTATGCGTGCTAACCACACGAGGGGATATGAGACCTCTCTTGACTAAGTACTTTAGGCGGTGCTAATTGGGGTCGCTTCGGTTGGTGTGTTTTAAAGATAAAATGTGTGTGTGTGGTGTGGGAATGGAGCGTTGGCAGGCGGTTAGGGCTGTCCATTGGGTCCTTATCCCGTGGGTTGTCTTTGGTCAAAATTAGCACCGCCCATTGGAAATGTCTCGTAGGACTTAGCCGTACAAAGATACCTTTGGTAGTGTGCTTAAAGGAAAGGCGGTCCGACGTGTGGGTACATTGGTACACCCTGCAGGATAAAACTATTGAATAGCCTCGCCCTAGGTTATGGACACGCTTGGTTATTTCCGTGAGAATTAGACTACAACCTTTAATTAAAACTTGACATGGTTGGTATGAACGGGAGTTCATGCTATTGTTGTGGTGACTTGGGTTAGTCACTTCGTGTTGTTCTTGTTGTTGTTACTATGTTATCTATCTCGTTGTTACTTCAACATTTAAAAATGCTTTGCCAAATTGCCTTCAATCTATTATGTTATTGCAAGTAAATGTTGCTTTATGCTAAAATGAGTCCAAAGCCTCATCCACTTAAATAAAGCTTGCATGTAGCTATTTATAGTTCTGTTATCTCACACGTAAGTCTTATGGAGTACTTTATGTACTCATCGCCCGTGGTTGTGGCATTTTGTGGCTTTTGTTGCAGAGGAAGAAGGAGAGCTCCTTGAGCCTCTCTTTTGTGCTACGTGTTGCGACTTCTTGACGACTAGCTTGGTGGTCCCGGATGCCTAGGGTTAAGGCACACCGATTGGCTTTGTGTTATAGCCATCTTTATGGCACTTTTTGCTTCATTTGTTATCTTGTAGTTCTTGTTGTTATTTGGCCAAAAGGCCCTCTTTTGTATTAACCTATTCCTTATTAATATTAACTTCGGTTTGTTGCTTATGTTCTATGTGTTGTATGGAATTGATACATTCTTTGTTGTGAGGTATGTATCTTGCGCATTCGGGAGTATACATCTCTCGAGACTGGGTTTATTTGGTTGATAATACTAGGGTCAATTGGATGACTAAGTATTATGAGCTTAATAAATCCGGGTGCTCACATGTACAGTGTCGTCCTACATGGGCTTTGGAGTCGGCCTGCCATGCACATTCGGTGGGAGTTGAGCAGACTGATGCGTATGGTTGCATGGAAGGGCTTTGTGGAAGGTTACTGGCGTCGTGGCTACGAGTGCGTGCTACTCATGCAAGTATGTCCGAAGGGAGTCGCAGGAGGTCCTGCCGATGGCTATCCTCGGGATGGTGAGAGCAGCTTGAGCGCGCAGCGCGTGATTCATGAAGAGGACGCAGTGGCCGATGTTGCGGAGGCAGAAGAGGACGCGACGGTCGATGTTGCGGAGGCAGAAGAGGACGCGACAACCGATGTTGCAGAAGCAGAAGAGGAAGATCGCACACCACACACTGAGCTCACTGCACAGGTGGATGTAGGGGAGCATGTCGACAGCATAGTGTGTCAGATGGAGATTGATGACTTGACGGCCTGGGCCAAGGAGGAAGCTTTAGAAGAGGATGGTGATGACTCTTCTGATGAGGATGAAGGTTCCATCCCGCAGGAATAGAATATGGTGGATGTTGAGGGTCTTACTGTGCACGACGAGCATGAATCACCGTGGAAGTACCATGGTACAGAGGTTCGGCTTTATGCAATTTTTGCTGACAAGGAATCACTGCAGGATACCATTAAGCTGTGGACCTTGTCCATGCAATGGACGTTTTGGGTCCTCAAATCCAGCCAGGAGTAGTACACTGTAGTCTGCGAGCAGGGTGGTTGTCCTTGGTGTGTGCATGCACGTAGACCCAAGTATGAGACTCACTAGATCGTCTCCAAGGTTGAGGCGCACTCTTGCGTGCTCAGTAGTGTTTTGCCAAAGCATCGTAACCTAACGTTTACCTTCATAGCCAACATCATGTACGGAGAGATAGTGAAGAAGAAGGACCTAGAGGCCAAGCACATCATGGTGGCTATCGAGTAGAAACTCAAGTACAAGATTAGCTACACGAAGGCATGGCGTGCGAAGCAGAAGGTTAGGAAAGGAGGTTCGGTTCTTTCGAGGTGGATTATGACAACCTTCCTCGTATGCCCCAGGTGCTGCAGGACAGGAACCCAGGCACATACATTTCTGTGAAGGACAAGCCATCCAGAAGACCGCTAGGTTTCACGGTATTGCAGAGGGCCTTCTTAGCCTTCAGTGGTTGCATTGATGCTTTCAAGTACATATTGCTCGTGATCTCAGTCGTCGGGATGTTTCTAACTAGGAAATACAAGGGTCAGATCCTGACAGCAATTGGCATTGATGGCAACAATCAGATTCTGCCCTTAGCCATCACATTTGTGGAAAGTGAGAATTTTGACAGTTAGTTGTGATTCCTTCGACATCTGAAGAAGGGAGTAGTTAGGGTATGTCCTGATGTATGTATAATCCATGATCGCCACCCGGGGAAGATGAAGGCCATCAGAAAACTTTAACAAGACCCCCGAGGAGCCGTTCTCTTGGTCAGACATGAGGAACAGATGGTGCATTCGTCATCTGGGGGCCAACTTCTTCAAGCAGTTTTCGCAGCAACCATTGATGAAACTGTTCAAGAGGCTGGCTATGCAGAACCAGCAGCATAAATTTGATGCATTATGGGAGAAGTTGGAGGAGCACACCAGGAAGCATGTTGTCGAGAGGAACAAGTGTTCGCCCATTCGTGGGGCGGCACAACCCGAATGCCTCCCACCACTACGGGAGCTTGACCCTTCCCGTGTGATGCGAATGACCTTGAGGAACATCAAGTGCTTCTCCCATTGGATTGTGGCTGAGCCATTGGAGAAGTGCTCCTTGCTGCACGACTCAGACAGTGCAAAGTACGACATAATGACCACTAACCTTGCAGAGGTGTACAACTGGGTTCTTAGGGGCCTCCGTCCTCAGCCCCTCGTCACCATCATGGAAGGTGTTTAGCAAGGTACAATCGGATATTTAAGGCAAAAGACATGCAAATGCGGCACTTCATGCAGCCAACCCACATACACTGTACTACTCGAAGATTACAGTGTACATGCAGGCCAAGATCGAGAAGGGTCGGTCGCACACGATCTTCGTGATGGGCAATATGGAGCATCGTTGCGACGTGCTCCTTCAGGACAGAACCTGATTTGGGACGGCTCGCTCTCTTGTTACCCACAAGGTATGCCTTAGATATCATGTGAATGAACCTAGCTACACATACAACAAACCAAAGCTCCTTCACAAGACATGCTCTCATGTGAAGAATCTAGACCCGCCATTATGTGTTAATGGAGTTTTGGTTATTAATGACAAATCTATTTTTGAGACTAACACTCTTATTGATATATCTATTGTTTAGTCTCAGCTTGGATATAAAAGGAAAAATCCAAACAGGTATGCATTCATTTTGATAAATCTAATTGTGAGACTAACATGTTTATTGATATACCTATTGCTTAGTCTCAAATTGGATATAAAGGTGAAAATCAAAGAGGTATGCATTCTACATTATATTTCTATATATTGTTGCATTCCTCGGATCCAAAATATAGGATGAATTCCTCCAAAAGTCTAACTTGAATATGTGCATATGTTCTTATTATACATTTGTGTATGCACACATTTAGGGGGAGTTCACACTATGTTTTGTGGTTTCATTAGTATTGATCCATATTCCCGTTTCCACATATGTTAAGGATCTTTACTTTGAAACATATTCTTGAGTATATATAACTTGTGTAGTTAATATATTCATGTGAATATATGAGACTTGTGTATCTCATACATGCTCATATATCCTTTGAGTATATACAACTTGTGTAGTTCATATATACTCATACCAATCTACATTCAATTATTTGTAATTGAAGTGGTTGTCATCAATTACCAAAGAGGGAAAGATTGTGGTATCTTGTCCCACCATTATGAGTTAATGGTACGTTGTGGTAATTAATGACAATCACATTGTGGAACTAACATTTTCCATGAGTTGGATGAATAGGTTGTGTTCCATGAGGATGGAGACTTTGGATGACATCATGAGTTGATTGTCATCAAGTCAAGACTCGGGATGAAGGAAATTATCATGTGTTGATGATGTTCAAGTCAAGATACCGAAGTGAAGAAAAACATCATGTGTTGATGATATTGAAGAGCTTGAGTAAAGGATGCATCATGTGTTGATGGAAGTCAAGTAAAGGGTGCATCATGTGTTGATGCATATCAAGACTCGGGATGGAGGATGTCATCATGTGTTGATGAGCGTCAAGTCAAGATCCCGGCTTAAACTTCATCATGTGTTGATAAAGGTCAAGTGAAGAACTCATCATTTGTTGATGAGCATTCAAGTCAAGAACCCGAACTTGAAGTGAGGATGTGCGTCATCAAGCTTCAAGTGGTTGCTCAAGGCAAAGGTATGACTAGCTAGGGCTAAGGATGTGTTCCTAGTCTTTTACGGTCTCGGTGTTTGGTTGGGAGACCGGATTGCTAGTATAGGTTTGCCGTACTATTAAGAGGGTCTTGTCTAGTAGCTTGAGTCTCATCATGTGTTGATTGCTCAATCTTGCTTGCTCTAGCTCTCCGTGGCATGATGCTATTATTTGTAATGTGTTTTGCAAATAACCGAGGCTCATGCATTTAATCCTTGTAGCATGTGACTATGCTTTGCAAATGTGTTTTGTAAATGGTTGAAGTCCATGTACCTACTCTTTGTGGCATGATCTAAGTTTGCAAATGTGTTTTGCAAATTGTTGGGTTTCATGCATTTTCCCTTGGCATGGTCTAAGATTGCTTGTTGCTAATACTTTGGACTTAGACCATGGTAGTGGTTCTTTGGAGTTGTGCTTTTTGATTTGATAAAATGTGTTTGAGATCAAATCAAATAGGTGGGTTGTGTAGCCCTCTGAATAAGCTTTCCATAGAGTCCAAGATCACTCAATTCCGACATCGGAGTCAAAAGTTATGACCGTTTTCCGAGTGTCGCTTTGTGCTGAAATCCAGGCCGGATGACCGCCCACATACTGCAGGCCCGACCGCCCACATGCTCATGGACTGACCGCCCTTGTAAGGCCGGTCAACATTTTCAGAGGGCGTATTTTTCGGTTTTCTTATGCCGGAAGGTCCGGATCGATTGGGGTCCGGTCCGGCCGGACCTCGTGAGGGCGGATCGACCGAAATTGCATCTAACGGCTATTTTATAGCCGCAGCTAATCAGAGGCCTGACCGACCGCCCTATGCTCATGGCCCCGACGGGTTTCCCGATTTTCAGCAGATTCTCCTCCAACGGCTAGTTTTTGTGTGTGGGCTATAAATACTCACCTTGGCCGGTTGGAGGGCAACCTTGGCATCCTATTTCACTCACTTGAGCTAGTGTGAGCCTCTCCATTGTGCATGTGTTGCACCTTGTGAGCAAGGAGAGAGGTCTCTAGTTGCATATGTTGCATCTAGAGGTGGATTTCAGATCCACTTGAGCTTGTGCATTCGTTGCGTGGTGAGAGTCAAGCAAGGGGCTTGGCTTATTACTCTTGGTGTTTGCCGACACCTAGAGCGGTGTGGAGGCGTCGTGGACGGTGATCTTCTCAAGAAGCTTGTGAGAAGGCCGGCGTGTTGTGAAGGTTGAGCTCACCTACCCGAGCGGGAAAGAGCTACCACTAGTGGAATCGAGGTGTTTGGCTTAATTCGTGGAGCCGGTCCAATTAGTTTGGGCTTACCTCAACGTGGATTAGGGGAGACCGGCAAGTCTCCGATCACCACGGTAAAACATCGTCGTGTCAATTGTGGTTTGCATTCTTGTGATTTACATATTGCAATTTATATTCCTTGTATTAAATTGCTTATTTATTGTGTATGAATGCTTGCTTGCTTTGTGCTATTCATATTGCTAATTGAATTGATTACAAGTCATATGCTTAATTGTTACTCTTATCATTAGACTTGTATTGTTGGTGCACTTAGGTGAACCTAGTTGATTTAGGCTTTAATTGTGCAAAACCATATTTGTATTAGCTTCCGCATTAGAAATCGGTTTTAGCAAAAGAAGTTTTTAAAATGCCTATTCACCCCCACTCGAGTCGGCCTCCTCGATCTTACATCATGTCCTCGCCGCATGCGGGGCCATCAACATGGACCCGTCGAACTTTGTGTCAGAGTATTTCATGAAGGAGAGGGTGTTGCAGGCGTGGTGCGGCGAGCTAAGAGGCTTCAGGGTTGTGGGCAACTTTGCCACGTTGGATATGGCACAGAGGACTTGTATTCCAGATCTTGACCTGTTGAAGGGCGAGAAGGACCGTCGTTAGAGTGGTCGCATTAGGAATGATATGGACGAAGGGGAAGCTAGAGCGGCGGGTAGACATTGCAGCCGCTATGGCCAGGAAGGCCACACCGCAAGAAGTTGCAAGGTGCCTGCCGACAGGTAGGAACATCGGCGTGAAGTGTAGAACCACTTCTTGTTGTGTGCGTAGTGGTACTAACATGAGAAATGCTAGTATGTTGTGACATGTGCTTTAGTTAGTGCTTTGCTTGTTGTAAAAGTGTGGAACTAATTGTATCGTAATTGCAAATATTAACTTTATTATCAGTGTCAATTTGTCATCATTACCTATCTCTGCAAAGCAGGACGTGACCTCGCTCTACAAAGCAGGATGTGACAACTCTCTATAAAGCAGAACATGACTACTCTCTACAAAGCAGGACATGACTTCTCTCTGCAAAGCTGGACATGTCCACTCTCTGCAAAGCAGGACATGACCCCGCTCTGCAAAGCAGGACATGACCTCGCTCCACAAAGCAAGACATGTCCTCGTTCCGCAAAGCAAGACGTGACCACTCTCCGCAAGCAAGACGTGACTTCTCTCTACAAAGCAGGACGCGACCACTCTTTGCAAAGCACGAATAGACCACTCAACTGTCGCTATAGAGCCACTACAGATGCGTCCCCTGCCCGCTATAAACACAGCGCTACTCGGTCAGGAACTCCACACCAACAAGACTACCTAGATAACATGAACAAAGAGAAGGAATGAGAGCACATCCGCGAGCTTTTGAAGGACTGGGAGGCTCCCCAGCAAACCGACGCTCGCCACAGGGCGTTTAGTCAGCAACCTTATAATCACCACCCACCTCTGGAGCTCGTCGATCTAAGGAGGCTGCCTCGTAGTACTCTCGACAATTCTGGGTCGAGCCCCCTCCCCCGCCTATGCCCGCTGAACGCCCTCCGGAAGGGCCCCCGACGGGGGTGGCACCACCCCTTTGCTGGTGTCGGGACGCCTACAAGTGCGTAAAATCATCCGACGAGTGGTCCATTAGGCAGCGCTGTTGGTGCTGTCCAAACATCTGCACGGACTACCTCGACCGCAGGTTTGACACGCTGAGCCACTGGCAGCTGGTAACGAACTCGCATTTCTGTGCACACCACTATTTTGCTTCCCGTTATGCCATAACCACGTCTCTCTTCCCACTACAGTCTCCGCCACGCCTATGCGACTTCAGCCAGTGGATCGACGACAAAATTCACCCCTACGACATGTGGATGCTACTGTCATAGAAAAGGTGGGCCGGGGAGGACTACGAGGGCCGTGGAAGGCGCCTCGAAGATTAGCTGCAGGCTGAGATGGAGGAGAAGAAGAGGCGGGAGAGGCTGCACGAGGAGCAGTAGCGCGAGCATGCTAGGCGACGCGAGGCGGAGAGGGCGCGGAGAGGACGCCGAGCTAGGCCGCAAGGGGAACTAACCACGTTCCATGCAGTAGTTCGACCCTCTTCGTCCATATGTCCCATGTATTTCTAATTCACTAAGGGCATGCGTGTACCGTCCTTGGTTAGTTCCACGGCGTGCCATGTAATCCCCTTGTCGGATCAACTATCGTGTTGTTATCGTTGTGCCATTTCTCGAAGTTTTCCACCGTGTATGAATTCCCTGGCGCATCGCAATATCACTTACCTTTCTGCTTACGAATCATTGCTACCTTAAACGTCTTCACAAAAAGTTTCAGAAATTTACCGCACTACAGCAACATACGACGATCACAAAATGTTATTGCGAGTCTAACAGATTTTGTACCCTCGAGATTCTACGAAAATCACAAACAGATCAACCAACCTTGTCACCACCCTTTTATTTCCAAAAAAAATTAACAACCTACAAACAAGATTTGCTAAATGTATTATCTACAAAAATTGCTATTTATTCCCCACAATTATTTCCATTGGATTAATAAAATAATAATGTTATTATTTTAAATCGTCTAGCGATCGAGCGACAAGTGGAGTAGTCGCTCAACCGTTGAGCGACTATCATAAGTAGCTCAACCACCGGGCGATTACTCCACGTGCAGCTCTACCATTGGGCGACTTGGATCAGTCGCCTAATGGTTGAGCGACTAGTTATAAGTCGCCGAACGGTCGAGCAACATAGAATTATTTCTGTAAAATAAAAAACAGAGGTATATTACTGTATTTTAGAATAAAAATAATTATTTTAAAAAAAAATCAGACACACACGTCTAGAGAAAGTTTAAAAAATATTACAAATAGTAGCCTTGTTTGTGCACTCCATTTAGGGCTCGATCGATCTAGCTTGCGTAGTACAAGTATTTTTCCTCTTGTAAATGATAAGTCCTGCATGCATGTTGAACTTTTTTTTATTTAACCTTTTTTTAAAATTTTATTTTAAAGTTAACCTCTCGCGCACTTTATTTCCAATTCTAACCTCTTTGGTCACGCTATTACCCATGGCGTGATCAAACAACACTGTCACGCCAGCCCGTTTCTGGGCAATCTCTTGTCACGCCACCACCCGTTACGTGACAGTGTTGTTTGGTCACACCACAACCAGGGCGTGACAAAAAGTGCAATTTTGGAGACTTATCCTGGCGATAGGTTTCTGTCGCCAATTGAACTGGCGACAGGTTCTTGTCGCCAGATCAATTAGCAACAGAACCCTCTCGACACTATTTCAATTGCCGACAAAGATATTGTTGCCAATTGAAATGACGATAGGACAATTTCGCTATTTCAAATGGCTATCGTGACCTATTTTTGTAAAAAAAAGTCTACTATTCAATTTTGTAATTATTTTTAAAATTAATATTATTTTTAAAAAAATTGTGTTCACATTGAGTAGAGAGGTAGGGAGAAGAGGGAGGATGGAGAGAGGGGATATAATAGAACATTATGATATTAATTGAGTAGGCAGCTATTATAAACGATGCACTTGAGAGGTTGTGTACAAGGTCCGTTAGACATAACTTTATTGTGCGTTGGGAGCGCCTGATTAGTACTGCATTTTTTTTAAAGAAACCATCACATTATTCTTGCGTTGCTAATTGACTCCACAATGTTGGCCTTATATTTATAGTGACTACTGAGGCAGTTGACGGGCTCAGTCCATGCATATTAATCTACCGTCTAAATCACACAGGGTTAAAGAATAATGGGAGTCCTATACAATATTAGCACAGTCTACTCAACACCCAAGATAACTGTACTTATACCCTCCATAAACGAACTTTTTTTTATTAAATAATCTTTTTTTAACTTTTATTTTAAAGTTAACCTCCGGCGCACTTTATTTTTAAAAATAACCTCTTTGGTCACGCCACCACCCATGGTGTGACCAAACAACACTGTCATGTTAGGGCAAACTCTTGTCACGCCATAGGATAAGTTCGCAAAAAAACCCCTTTGGTCACGCCACCACCCATAGTGTGACCAAACAACACTGTCACGCCACTACCCATGGCATAACAAGAGTTTGCCCAGAAATAGGCTGGCGTGACAGTGTTGTTTGGTCACGTCATAGGTGGTGGCGTGACCAAAGGGGTTATTTTTAAAAATAAAATGCGCCGGAGGTTAACTTTAAAATAAAAGTTAAAAAAAGATTATTTAATAAAAAAAATTCTCCATAAACCAAGCCATGCATCACCCAAAGATAACTCAGATTTTAAAGCTAGCTAGGAATCCTAGAAAAGAATTCGACTGTTTTTTCTCTAAAAAACTGTCACATTCTGAAAGTTTATTTATAACTCCGTTATACATAAATTACAGTAAATTATTTATGTAATTTTGGTCTTGGTAACTGTAATTATTCTTGAAAGTCTTAATAACTCATATTTCCATCACATGATTTAAAATCTCACATGTATTTTGAGAGGTTAAGCAAAAACAAAGATAAAAAATAAAATTATATACCAACAAAATATGGCAATGTGGTGAACCCGTTATGTTCCGAATAAAAAATCATAATGAATTCGGACCCAATTCGTCGGACGGGAAAAAGTGCATATCTCAAAGCATATCAGACGAATGAAAATTCAACTATTATGATTTTTTTCTTACATCACATCAACAACACGAATCTTATAGCTCATCTAACGAATAAAAAAGTGACAGTTTTGGTTTCGAAAAACTATTAAAAGTTATATAGCAATTCCCTATAAACAATGCACTTGAGAGGTTGTGTACAAGGTCCATTAGACATAACTTTATTGTGCTTTGGGAGCGCCTGATTAGTACTGCATTTTTTTTAAAGAATCCATCACATTACTCTTGCGTTGCTAATTGACTCCACAATGTTGGCCTTATATTTATAGTGACTACTGAGGCAGTTGACGGGCTCAGTCCATGCATATTAATCTACCGTCTAAATCATACAGGGTTAAAGAATAATGGGAGTCCTATACAATATTAGCAGAGTCTACGTACCCAACACCCAAGATAACTCTACTTATACAGTTATACCCTCCATAAACCAAGCCATGCATCACCCAAAGATAACTCAGATTTTAAAGCTAGGAACCCTAGAAAAGAAAAAAAGATGGCCATGCCATTGCTGCTCCCCTCCCTATCCTTACCTCAGCAATGGCAGCTCTTCACCAACGTCCTCCTCCTAGTACTCCTCCCTCTCCTCTCCCTTCTCCTGCTCCTCCTTACGAGGAGATCATGGAGCGGCAGCGGCTCCAAGGAAGGCAGCCTCAACAACCTGCCGCCGGGCCCGCCGAGGCTGCCCATCCTCGGAAACCTGCACCAGCTGGGTGCGCTGCCCCACCGGAGCCTGCGGGAGCTGGCGCGGCGGCACGGGCCGGTGATGCTGCTGCGGCTGGGCGCGGTGCCAGCGGTGGTGGTGTCCACGCCGGAGGCGGCGCAGGAGGTGATGAAGACGCACGACGCGGACTGCTGCAGCCGGCCGGTCATGCCGGGGCCGAGGCGGCTGTCGTACGAGCTAAAGGACGTGGTGTTCACGCCATACAGCGAGTACTGGCGCGAGATGCGCAAGCTCTTCATCGTCGAGCTCCTCAGCATGCGCCGCGTCAAGGCCACCTGGTACGCCAGGGAGGCTCAGGTATCCGTCTCTACATGCTTAATTAACCAGATTGGCTAGAAGCAGGGTTTTCAATACCGGATTTTTTTTACTGGAGGTGGCCGGCCGAAATTTTCAAATCAAAATTTGAATATTTTGGGTTTTAAATTAAAAAGATCAAATTCAAGCAAATTTGATTGATTTATTTGCTAAATTCATCTAAACCGTTTTTTTTACCGGTTTGGATTCCCACCACCGCCCCCTGGTATGGCCGAAAATCATTACACTGGCTAGAAGACAATGAACTAAAAAAATTAAGGATTTCGATCCAACTTTCTCGCCTTTTGATTTGCTTCAAGATTCGAGCACCGGCGCCTCGACTTCCGTCTCTGGCGGGCTGGTCACATCTGGCTCACTGCTGCCTACTGACGAGTGCCCCGTCCCTATTTTCCCTTAGATTAAGGTTGTATGTGTTGTTTCTCGACTGCCTACATACATTTTAAAAGTACTACGCAATTTAATTTGTTTCTCAACTAAAAACGTGACTACTCCAAAAAAAAAGGTTGGTGAAGATCTGCTAATGAATTGGTTCCTAGTCTAGTTGAAAGCAGTATCTATCTGATCATGATGATTAGGTGGACAAACTCATCGGCAACCTTACCCGCGACGGACCGAAACCAGTGCTGCTCGACGATCACATCTTCCGACTGATGGACGGCATCATCGGCACGGTGGCGTTCGGGAACACGTACGGCACGGATCATTTCGCGCACAAGAAGCACTTCCACCGCGTGCTCGACGAGGCCATGAACATGCTGGCCAGCTTCTCCGCAGAGGACTACTTCCCCAGCGCCGTCGGCCGCCTCGTCGACCGCCTCAGCGGCCTCGTATCCCGCCGCGAGAGGGTGTTCAAGGAGCTCGACGCCTTCTTCGAGATGGTCATCGAGCAGCACCTCGACCCTTCCCGCGACGACACGCCTGACAAGGACGGCCGCGGCCTCACTGACGTCCTCGTCGGCCTCATGAAGGAGCAACAAGCCTCTCTCAGGTTCACCAAAGACCACATCAAGGCAGTAATGTCGGTAAGACGTCGTTGCTGATGAACTTCGTTTAAAACCAACCGTACCAATCGACCGAACTAAAATTAATTTCCTACCATTTTTGTTTCTTCATTCATCCCGCGTAAATATACAATTAAATCTTTCAGAATATTTTTACTGGTGGCGTTGACACGAGCTCGGTCACCATGCTGTGGGCAATGGCCGAGCTGATACGGAAGCCGAGGGTTCTGAGGAAGGCGCAAGACGAGATCAGAGCCATGGTGGGCAACAAATTAAAGAGAGGGTGCAACCGGACGACGTGCCCAAGCTCAGGTACCTCAAGATGGTGGTGAAGGAGACCCTGCGGCTGCACCCGCCGGCGCCGCTCCTAGTGCCGAGGGAGACCATGCGGCACGTCAAGATCTGCGGGTACGACGTGCCGGCGAAGACGAGGATCTTGGTGAACGCGTGGGCGATCGGCAGGGACCCGGACAGCTGGGAGGACCCTGAGGAGTTCGAACCGGAGAGGTTCGAGGGGAAGGACGTCGACTACAACGGCGCGCATTTCGAGCTCGTGCCGTTCGGCGCGGGGCGGCGGATGTGCCCAGGGCTGGCCATGGGGGTGACTAGCACGGAGTTCACGCTGGCCAACCTGCTCTACTGCTTCGACTGGGAGCTCCCGGAGGGGGTGAGGAACGAGGACGTGAGCATGGACGAGGCCGGAGGGCTCACAATCCATCGGGAGATGCCGCTCGTGCTTGTGCCCACCAGATACAAGTGCTAGGGCTGATTTCACTAGCTATCGTCAACTCACGTTGTTGCTCTGCCTCTTCTGTTTGGTTAAGTTTCTTTTTGTCTAGACATACCACAAGTTATTCTATATACTTCTCCAGATTACCCAAAACTCTCAAAGTTTGTCGTAATTACAATGAAACAACGTGATATAAAAGTGCTGTAGTAGTATATACGTGTACTGAATTACGTACCTTCAACTTATCTTATTTCCAAGAGATTAGGCCCAATCCTACCATGCACGCACGCACCAGCTCTAAGAGGCAATTTGGTTCATGTCCTCGCTGCCTCAGATCCTTTACTATCACAATTCAGCATGCGTGGACGATTTCACCTGATACTAGTAATAAGATGGCGATGCCACAGGAGGCTGCACATTCAGTGGTGTTAGACTGGCCTGTAGTGTGGCGAGTTTGGACCAAAGATGGAGGGAAATTTTAGGTTACATTCTACGAGTAGTAATAGAAATCAAATCCGACAATTGATGTCTTAAGGGTATTATAGTATTTTCAATGTAGATCTATTATTATTTTTCTGCGGGTGATATCGACTTTTCACTAATCTTCTACTAGGCCACCCCATCTCCCCCACACCACCCCGACCCTAGGCTGCCTCCATGTCGACACCAGCGACCTCTCCCCCGATGCCATGGCCTCCTGTCTCTGCCTCGCCACGCCTCTTGGGGAGCTCTTCTTCCAGATCATTGCGCCGGGGGGTGGCGACAAGGTGGAGGGGGCCAAGGAAAGACCGAAAGAGGTGCGCCGCTTTTGAGCTGCCATGCTTCGAGAAGGCCGCCAAGATCCGGGTGCGCCTGGGGTTTCTTGCCCTCACGCCGTCGCTTTCGGGCACATTCGCCCAGCTCACCGCGCTGCGCCTGGAGCGCGTCCGGTTCCACGGCCCGTTCGACGCCGTGTAGTCGGTGTGGTGCCCTCTCCTGCAGGAACGCACCGTCCGGACGCGCGCTCTGGATGGCCGGCCCGCCTGCGCCGAGTCTCGTGTCTTTGGACCTAAGGAACCTGTTTGACGTAGAGCGCCTCTCGGTCGTGGCACCGATGCTCAGTATGTTCATGTGGTTCCGACGCTTCCCCAGATGGGAACTGCCGGTCGCTGACATCTCTGCCCCGGGGCTGGAGACGCTGGAGTAGAGGGATGCATATGATCCAAGCTCATTCCGGCTCGGGGAGATGACGCGTCTCCAATGGTTGGGTCCAACCCCCATTGCTGTTCATTAGAGACGGACCTAGTGCCCCCATTTACAAGGGGAAGTAGTTCATGCTTTTCGATTCGAGGGCAAACTAAGCATCAAAAGAGCAGCAACCTAGAGCACATTGTAAACTCTCGCTCTTCATTATGCCGATGTGGTCCAGATGGTCGCTGCAGTTGGTTGACGGGATTAGCATCCAAGCTCATTCCGGCTCGGGGAGATGAGACGTCTCCAATGGTTGGGTCCAACCCCCATTGCTGTTCATTAGAGACGAGCCTAGTGCCCCATTTATAGGGGGAAAGTGTTGGCCCAAACTATAACTCACGCACTCATTCACAGCGTACACATGCAATCGCTCGGTGAATTCACTCGCCGGAGCTGAGGACGAAAGACACACACCAGAGTTTTTTTTCTTCGACGCGCAATACCTTGCGTCGTTTTCTGTTTTCTGGATGCTAAGAATCAGCAACTTACTGACTCCTGATCCGATTGTTGCATCCGGTCAGGCCACTACCTCCTAATCCGATTCTTGCGCCACGGCTCCAACAAATGAGCTGGTGAAAACTATATACATGCACTACATGCAAGACGTCCACATTCTCATGTGTCATGCTTATTACATACTGGACTCCCTAATCAACATGCACAACACTAAGAAGTCAAGATTATATCTAACAGAAAGTAGTACATGCTTTTCGATTCAGGGGCAAACTAAGCATCAAAAGACAGCAGCAACCTAGAGCGCATTTTAAACTCTCGCTCTTCATTTTGCCGATGTGGTCCAGATGGTTGCTGCAGTTGGTCGATAGGATGAGCTGAGCTCCAAGACCAGTCCACAGTCCACCACCCGCCTGGCTTCAGCGTGATGGCTAATACCACACAATCTCAAAGCTTTGGCTTGGGTTCTCTAGACCATGTTGGAGCTCTGACTTTCAGGTTGGACTTCTCGGCCTCCTCGTCTTTCTCTTCTTCCAAAATCTACTTAGAAAATGTCTCTCGATTTGCTTTGATGCAGTCCTGCAATGCGATAAAGGGCTTCACACAATCTGCTCCCTGGAATGGCAGGAAAAAGCAAAGCTTATTATTAACTAGGGATAATCGGTTCCATAGCATCAAAAGGTACACATTTTAGGAAAATACTATCAAAAGATTTATGTTTGGTTTTTACCACTGAAAGTTTGTTCCATTCGGTTTTTTACCATTCCGTCCATTCTCGGCTATTTTGGTGTTAGTAGCGTAGGTGAAATGATGAAAATGTCATCGCCCTCAGTGCATTGCATCTCCTCGCCTTTGCCTTCTCGAAAATGCAACACACCGCAAACGTAGCATAAATGCAACATAAATAACATAGCAAATCATCTCTGTCGAAAACAATCTGAAGTGCAAACATAGCATAAATGCAACAGAAAAGACATAGCAAATCAAGAGAAATACATGAAGCATCTAGTTAGCTATCTTTCTTTTTTTTCTGCCTTGAAGTGGAGGCCAGCTGTGCAGCGAGTTGATTGGCTTTTGTAGCGGCCTTTGTAGGTGTTGTCCTTCTTAGGGGAGAAGTTGCTTGTGCTGCCCTCTTCCTTGTCGGACCCGGACTAACATCATTGTTGATTATCTCAGTGTTAGAATACTCCTTCCTGCCCCTGCAATAAGAATCAAGTTTAGTCTATTAAGAATCTAGTTACTCCTATTGAATCAAGTGTGATAACCTTGTGGTTTCTTTAGTAGGAGGTGGTGGAGCATCAATTGGGTCATCTAGTGGTGTTAAACTGCATCCCTTCTCGATGTGGCCAAACCTAAAGCACCTCTTGCACTGGTACTTCTTTTTACCACCGTCCTCATCACGAGGTTTGATCCTTGTCTTCCTTGGCCTTCCTGCAGCCCTAGCGAGCTTAGGAGGATACATTACATAGCCCTTATTAACAACTGGCCATTGAGACCTATCACCCATTGGATTGATCTCAAACTCATAAGCAGCCCTGAACTTACCCATCGAGTAATAGTCATACACATAGGATTCGAACTGCAGTCCCCTTTTTGAACAAATCAAGGGTAAGGCATGAGTGCAAGGTTTTCCTGTCAACTGCCACTGCCTACAACTGCATTCCTCCTTTTCAAGATCAACAGCATACCTCCATGCATTTTGGCTACAATCTAATCCTGATACCTCTGCCTTCAAGTAACCACTGGGTTCAATAGTGTAGTTCAGTACTCTGCTTTTGTAGTTGAGTTCTTGAATCACACTAGGTAATATTCCGCCTTGGAGTTTGGCTGTCACTCTCTTCCTTGTACAAAGTTTTGACATTATCATTTGTCTCACTTTGTCCATTAGCTCGACAACCGGCAAGTCCTTGATGTCTTTTATCCAATTATTTAAACTTTGAGCTATGTTGTTGTTAACATAGTCTGCCTTACAATGTGTTCAGAATTTACTTCTAGTCCACAAATGTGGGTGCTCCTTGATGAGGTAATCTAGGACAACTGGACATATGACTCCAATGATATCCAATAGCTCTCGGTGCATCTCAAGTGTGAAATCCCAGGCTGCTGGCCACATATATTTAAGCACACCCCCCTTGAATTTCCTTCTAAAATTGTTCAGCAGATGCTTGAAACATTCTCTATGCTCCAAACTAGCACCAATATGTTAACAACAGCTGCTTCAAGTCCCTTACATGCATCTGTGTGTATGACTAAACCAGTAGGTATTCCTATACCTCTCTTCAAATTAACCATGAACCAGTAATTTCCTTGTCAAAGATCGCGTAGGCCACTGGATACATCCAATTGTGGCCATCAATACCTATCGCTTTGGCAAATTAACCATTATACTTCCCAGTCAGATGGGTTGAGTCCGTAAGTAAGGCCTGCAACCTAATAGAAACCCATCTATGCATGCTCGTAGGGCCACAAACATCCTCTTAAAATACACCTTTCCAGCAACCTTCTTACAGTCAACCTCGATAATGTTACCTGGATTACACCTTTCCAACTGTGCTTTGAAGCTCCACAACATATTGAAGCTTTCCTCCCATGTGCCATGCAAATCAAGAAGTGCATCCTTCCGTCCCTCCCATACCTTGGTATGACAATTCCACATTGTACGAGGCTTGGAGCCGTTGCTGTAGCTTCTTCGCACCAAGAGATGGGTCCTCCCTCAACAATTCCTTGACTCTCTGCTATCCATGCTTTAGAAGCCATTTTGCCCCTCGTCTTACTTATGGATGGACATTCATGGCCAAATGGCATCTTCCTCACCTGCAAAAAGATGCCAAAAAATGGCATTGTTATCTCCAATTGACAAGAAAGAGGGGGGGGGACAGTGTATAATCTACATCATATGGCATATTGCCTCAAAGTCAACTATGTTGTATGTTATACTCAAACTCTCCCTTTATTGCATATTGCCTCAAAGTCAACTTAAACGCATCGCTGCTAGGAAATTTGGAATCTTCCTGAATGATAGGGTCATCTCTATCGTAAACAATTTCAGGTGCAAGGTCATCATGATGGGATACAGGTAGGCTACGATAGCAACAATTCAAAATTTCTACCGCGTAAACCAGCAAGCCAAGCAAGAAGATGATCACAGATCATTACCACTAGACGCACAGAGCAGCGGAAGAAGCGTCGGAGTAGCCTGGTCCGACGAAGAGCGCGTCGATGTACTGGTTGTAGTCGATCATCCAACGTCAAGCACGTTGATGTAGTGGTCGTAGTCGATCGTCCAGCGTCCTCGCGAGACGGTCGTCTCCTCCAGCACCCCTGCAGTTCCTTGCGAAGATACTCCCACTAAATACCATATCCCTCTTATGACATTTAGCAATTCAAGATCCATAATCAGGTAATCTACTAGTGAGCTTTGGCATCACTGCTAGAAGATTAGTGAATTTGGTAAGCAACCCTTTGCTAATCATATCTCTATATGACTCTTGTTGTTGGGCAGCATCTCTATGCTTCAGCACCCAACCCTATGCCCCAAGGTCCATAACCATTATGATGACCTTATCAAGTTAAACCAATGCAATGCTTGTAAGTGTCTGACACAAATCCATCTAGTCAAGGAAAGTTAATGGCATTCCGCTTTAGCAAGACCTACCACTAAAATACAAGACTTTTGATGGTGCAGCTTATTGGAAGGGCATCAATTTAACTTAACATTATGTGAGGAAATTTTAATTTTATCATGTTAAAAGCATCTAATGAAAAACATGACTTAATATCATGACAGGAATAAACACAAACATTCACAGATAATCACATCACTGTGAAATAGTATGGCCCTTTAACATGACGATTTCCATCAGCATGCTTCCTGTCCTCCGACCACCATGCTTGAAGTCTCCGACTGCATTCATCTACTAAGCAATTACTCCTAAGAGCTAGTAATGAATTACATAGGATATTATCAAGCACCACATGTCGATGCAGCAGTTATACAATAATATGTAGCTCGATGGCTATCTCACAACATGACACGCAGGTCATGAAAATCCATACATGCATCACATACACAATGGGCCATACTATTCACATCAATCCCTGCAAAGACAAGTTGCGCATAGAATCCAATTCTATTGGGCGATATGAACACATAGTACCTATAACGCGCGGTACGATTAGCCAGCGCGGTACGATTTTTCCGAGACATGAATCTTATTCACGTTTTCGAGCTTTGGAAATCATCGGATTAATCATATTAACCCTATTCCGAACCAATCCGATTACTGCCTTGATACGACCACATAATGTGGCATACTCCGATGGCGGAATTCCGACCGGTAGGAGTATCATGCAAAGTAGTCGAAAACAAGTCGAGTGAATCATCTGATGCTCTTAATCTATACCTCCTCTTATACCCATCTACTACCACCGAAAACTGATCGATCTTATCGACCAGTGCCTAGGTTACCAGACCCGACCAGTAATAGATCCAATCTACTACTACCACATATCAAGTATATGCGACCGATCCAGATCAAAAACTACGCAGGATGGCTCTAATACCACTGATGGGATACGGGTAGGCTACGATAGCAACAATTCAAAATTTCTACTGTGTAAACCAGGAAGCCAAGCAAGAAGATGATCACAGATCATTACCACTAGACGCGCAAAGCAGCGGAAGAAGCGTCGGAGCAGCCTGGTCCGACGAAGAGCGCGTCGATGTACTAGTCGTAGTCGATCGTCCAACGTCAAGCACATTGATGCAGTGGTCGTAGTCGATCGTCCAGCGTCCTCGCGAGTCGATCGTCTCCTCTAGCACCTCTGCAGTTTCTTGCGAAGATCGCGGATCGTCCTCAAGCGCAATAACGTAGAAGCACCTCTATGGTATCCACACGTCCAGGGAAGGAACAACCGTACGCCGATGTGCTTGCACCAAGTCGCACGACAAGGCTCTCAAGAAGAAGGTGGCTAGGGTTTCGGGAGAGCAACTCACGTCAACTCTTCTCACGCCCAACAGCCTCATGCATCTCCTTATATAGTGCTCGTGACGGATCCTATCCGAACACGCTTTACGAATCGTATCCGTACTGGTTTGTTCCAACCCATTAAGTGTGTGACCCGTTAGGTTCATGCGTAGTTCGATTGTGACTCGAAAACCCTTTCCGACCACGAGTCGTAGCGGTTCCTAGCAGGACATAACGATTCCCGAATACACACAAATTATATCGGGCGAACCTTAATGCAATATGATCTACGACCAAGTCCCCATCACTTACGACCAGGTCCTATCTCTATACGACCAGTTCGTATTTGGTCACGACCAACTCGTAACTCCTTACGACTTGGTTTCGACCACTCTGTGATTACGTTCGACCAGTCTCGACTTGCCTGTATCTCCCTTACGACCAGTCCGTAACTGGTCGAACTAAGCGACCTACTCATGTATTCTCCCTTTGCCTCACGATATCTGGTTGAACTCCAGGTGAGATGTTATGTCATCCATGGACTGTTCAATACTTTCTCGATCGAGTATCGGATAACCTTATGTGGTCGAACTCTTGACCACCGATGCATGGCCATGCACTTTCTTTATCCGACCACTTGAGCGGCGAGATATCTCTCTGTTATGTTAGGAGGGCAAATCCATATCGACGATCACATCCCTCCACATGTTTCATAGCAAACCCGAAAGCTACCTTTATAACTACCCGATTCTGAGTAGCGTTTGGCAACCCCTAAGAGTGTTATTACACATGTAGGAAACCATCTTGATCTCGGGTCTAAGGATTATACATCATCATTGCTTGAGACCAACTAACGACACATAGAATCATAACAATCTCAATAGTGTCTCAAGGTGGGTCTTATCCAACACCATGTTCTCTAACATGTGTCCACATTATCGATTCGATATCCCTATATCCATGACCAGTGAAACATGGTCACCAATCAATACATGTGCTGGTCGTGGAGTCACTAGCGTTCCGACCAGTGACATTCGACTAGCGATACATTTAGAACGACATCATCATAAGTAAAAAGAGCTTCACCAACAAATCACATACTCATTTAATCTTCATAACTGATGATTCATGCATGGAACAGAATAACATTTATCCAATATTATGAACATAAAGAAATGTAATCATCTCTATGATTGCCTCTAGGGCATATTTCCAACACATTATCCATCCTAACGTCGTCATCTGGAACCGATAGTGGATCAAAGTCCGTAAGATCATCCTCCACATCCTGCCCTCCCTCATCATGAATATCATGCTCCATGATAGCATGCCCAGCCCCATCACCATGCTCCTGTGGTGGCTCCTCATTGGATAAGTACCTCCACTGATCCACACCCAACAGAACTGGCTCATCCTCATTAGGATCCCTACCTTCCTGCTCTTGTAGTAGACCTTCGGGTGGTTGCAATGAATAAAAAAGATGCTGACTACTACTGCCGTCCAACAACATATCTCCCACCGTTACATTATGGCTCTCATCTACTTGCTTCTCAGTTACATTATGGCTCTCATCCAACACTTGGCTCTCATATAGATTAATGCTCCGATCCACCGCTTGGCAATCACTTTGAACAAACAAACACTTATCACCTGTCATCACAAGCTTCAACACCCTTGTGCCCTGTTTTGTGTAAACAAGTCAAGCAATTGTGCATTCGTGCACACCTTGACCAAATTGCTCTTGTTCCCAGCATACCAAAAGTTGGCTTCCTCATCACTACCCTAGTCGTAAAATAGGCCTACATAAAGCACCAAATCAACCATTGGAAAGTTCACCACATCCGTACTCAAAATTCTACCCCAACAGTACTCTTTTCTCCCATAAGTGACACTAGCAAATTATCTCACTGTAACCTCTTCTCTATATGCTTCGTTAGAATCAACCCTGTAACAACAATTGGATAGAATTAAAGTAGGAAAAAAATGTCTTTCTTCTGCTTCCATGCAGCCACATGTCGTACAATGTGTTGTTCTTCACGATCCAAAACATTGCATATGAAAGTGCGCAATACAATAAGAATAAACTTATTTCGACACTTACCCATCAAAAGAACACCCTTCGTCCATTCGTCGGGCGGGGGACAAGGGATGACATCGGGTGCACGGCCGGCGACGAGGGGCGAGTGAGGGGATGGATGCACGATCTGTTTTTGAGGGCCAGGAACAAGGAAACGGCGAGGAGATGCAATGCACTGCAGGTGAGGGGCGGCATCAGGCGAGCGGCGAGGGCTGATGAGGCGGTGTCGGTAGCGGCAAGGCGTCAGTCTTGAGGTGGCGATTGGTTTTGGGAGGTTCAGGGACAAGGCAAGGGAGCCGCGAGGGGATGCAATGCACTGAGGGTGAGGGCATTTTCATCATTTCACCTGCGCTACTAACACCAAAACAGCCGAGAATGGACAGAATGGTAAAAAACTGAACGGAACATACTTTTAGTGGTAAAAAACTGAACAGAGATCTTTTGATGGTATTTTCCTAAAATGTGTACCTTTTCATGCCATGGAACCAATTCTTTCTATTAATTAATATTTAGGAGGTTATAGACACAAACAAACACTTGTTAGTATTTAGCAGCATATGGTCGAACATGATTTGGATGTGCGAATAATTGGATCTTAAGACAAAGGATTCAAGTTTTGTAAAATACTACGACAACAAGCAGAGCTTAAAGACCCAATTACCCAAACATCTAAAAAAGAACCAAAATAAATTGTGCCCAATCAAGTTATAGCATGTGCATTTTCAATTTCTTTCAAGTTTCAACTGTGAACAGCCGAATTCTTGGTATTTTATTTGCATATAAGTAACGGACAACCTAAATGAGTACCTTTGATTAAATCAAATTACCTTACATTAACATTGTTCTTTAACCAAATTGACAATGACTGTAGTTCTTTTATTATCATTTTGGTTATAAGAAGAATTGGCCCTAGGACAATGGCTTTTTCTTGTGTTACATAAGATGAACTAACAACTTGGGGCACTTTTTTTAGTTTATACACATTACATTTTCTATTGCACAATGTAGTGGACATAGCATTGGGCTGAATATGTTAAAAGCTAAACCAAATATCTATACAAACATAGGAAAATATCCCGAGCCATCTCCTCGACGGCATGAGTGCCCGCAAGCCTAGCTACACGCTCCTGAAGCTACACACCGCTGCCACATAGCACCGCAACACCTCAATCACAGGAGTCCTTTGACAATGTGTGTGTGGCGGTGTAGCTGCAAAGGGCAAAACCCTAGTGCCCTTCAGAGAAAATGGCTGGTGCTTGGGCTGGGCTAGCCCAACTGCTACATACATGTCACTCTTCCTTTTTCTTCTTCTTATTTTTCAATTACAAACAGATCCAACCAGCCATGTTGATATTCTGTTAGGCCCACTTGTCACTGAGAAAGAAATCACTGGTAAACAGACGAGACAGGCACATGAGCAACTAGAACAGACCCATGCCCATTTACCAATCGGGCAAGACTTTGCGTCGATGGTGTATCAATTGAATGACATCAGATGGTGGTCAAATGATCGGACTGACCATAGTGACATCAAGTGGTTGTAGTGGAATCAAATGGCTTATATAGATAGTAAATCAATATAATGACATCATACGGTGCAGATGGGATCAAACTATCTAGTACATTGTAGTTTTAATTAAGGTTTGTCACAATCGCAATTCTAGTCATACAATCTTATGATTATACGACCATAGGTTGACTAGACCAATCCGATTCTAGGTAGAGTCTTAATTTGGTAGAATCTTAATATTGGTGGGTTATATGATCGAGCTACTTAGATTGACATCAGATGGTGCAGATGGAATCAGACAACTTAGAGGGACATCATATGGTGGTCGAGTGATTAGACTGATTAGAGCGACATCATATGATGGTGGTGGGATTGGATGACTTTGTAGATGGAGAATCAATATAATGACATCATATGGTGCAGATGGGATCAAACTGTCCAATACACTATAGTTTCAATCAAGGTTTGTTAGGATCTCGATTCTAGTCATACAATCTTACAAATCATAATAGGATGACTGACAAAACCTATTGACGATCGAGTCGCCGATCTTACGAAATAAACAGAGAAAAATGGCAAAGAGTTCTTGAGAGAGAGTGAGACTGCTCTTTATTGCTATGAACTGGATATTACAGGGGGTGCCTTCGACAAGGCAGTGGACTAATCCTAATTACACTGAGCGTAGTGCTTGCTTTGCTATTGAATCTAATGCCGATTATAATGCTTCAATCTGATGGAATGCGATTGAATCTCATCCTCCTTTTCTACCATTTGCAGTCTCCTTTAAGTAGTCGATTAAGTGGTGGCAGTTACTTCTTGAAGAGACGGCTGTTGGAAGTGTCGCGACTGGTCAGAGCGAGACAACAGCTGGTAAAGTATCAACCGTTTGACGGTTGAGTGACACTCAACCATATGGTAGTTGTTGTCAGTGTCTTAGGACCATGAAACGTCGCGTGGTATGGAGCAAATATGGCATGTGTTCCATTCATCACATGGTAAGGAATATGTTTGGAGTTAAATCCAGATACCAGTTCATTGCTTCTACAAGCAGTCACCTGGTCGGGGACTAGGTACAGGACCTCATTCGACCAGGGTACCATTATGTAACCTCTGGAATCCTTACGACCTCGGAGGTCATTAGACTTAAGGGTTACGACCAAAAAGACATACAATCTTTTATTATGTATTAACGTAATACATAGAGATTTTAATCCTCGTCAGCTAGCCCCCGAACTTTAAATGAATTGGTCATATGAACACTTTCTCTCGACGAAGTTGTATCAAACAAACCCTCATTTAATCCCGTGATATACAATATGGTCTGCATTCACTTTAAAGTTGAGAAACTGCCTTGGGAACGGAAGAGTTTTTCTGTCCGTTGGAGAAAAGGTTGTGTATGTTGGACCTTTGGGTAACTCTCGATTGCAGTTAAGGAACTGCGGCTATAAAATCCCTATTGCGCTAGCCTTTAGGGTTTTTACGCTTCCAGATTTTCTTCAACCCCTTTCATCTTCTTGCGAAGAATCTCTTCCGACCTCCTCTGTTTTCTCCACCCAAAATCTTCTCCCACCACTGTTCTTAAACCCAAGCATGTTGGACACAATCACCAAATGGTTGGTTTTAGATCTGAGTAGGAAGAAACTCAAGGCTCTGGAGGAGATCGGGATGCTCCCAGATAAGAATATGATCAAGTGGAGGTCGGTAGCCGGAGAACACTTTCCGAGCCGTGAGGAAGGAGAAATCCCTATTTTCCTCGCCTACAGTGAGTGCGGGCTCAGGTTGCCGGCTCACAAATTACTCTCCCGGGTCCTGGAGTACTATGGGGTTGAGTTGGTGAACTTGGCCCCGAACTCCATCGCCAATATCAGCATCTTCGCCTATCTATGCGAGGCATACCTAGGGATTTGACCGAATTCGAAGGTCTTCAAGTATTTTTACCAGATAGCGAAGTCTAGGAAGTCGGTGGCCGGATCTGGGGAGTGTTCGCTGCACCTTCACGACAGGAAGGCTGATGAGTACATCCATATACTCAAAATCTTCATGGTCGTCATGGAAGAAGAACTGATTCTACAAGACGGTCACAAAGGACGACGGCCTCTATTTTATCGATAAGAGTACGAGCGAGAATATAAAGTGGAGGTCAACCGTGGAGAAGACAGAGATGGTCGAAAGATGGATTCAAGCCATCCAAGACCTGAAGAGGAAGGGTTTGACTTCTTGGCACATGGTGAGGGATTTCACCATGCGCCGAATTAGTCCCCTGAAGCTTCGAGAACATTCCATGCTGTGGTATATTGGTTGTGACAAAGCAATCAATGACTCAAAGGAAGGTAAATCTTGAAAAACTCCGATCAGTATGGCCTACTTAGTTGATTATCTTATAACCTTGATATCTCTTTGTCTTTTTTAAGTCCTTTCCTCTAATGAAGTCAGAGAGCGGATCAAAATGATCTGCGTCAGGGAGCCTGATATCAAGTCTGCATTCTTGGTTATTTTGGCCATTGTCTCTGAAGAAGAGAGACTAAGAAGACTCAAGGTAAATAACCACTTTTTCCTCGTCTTTTATATATCCTCCGATCTGTATATGATTTTGCTCAAATATGTAAGCGGTCGGGATGAAGATTATCAAATCTAGCAAGGATTCTACTTCTACCGTCGCTCCAATCGATTCCTGCTCAGAGACCACACAAGACGATGGTCTCCTAGAGGTAAAAAAGAGCATTTGTAGAAAGGAATATATATAATTTAGAAGAAAAATTGTATCGCCTGATTAAACTTGAGTTGTAATTCAGACGGGAGAGAAAAAAGATCCATTGACCGGTGCTACGGAGGTTGTTGGCCCCAGGGCGATCGTTCACAACCTGATAGTTGCTACCAAAGCAATTGTCCTGGAAACCAATGAAGACACAATTTCCGACCAGCTGGTCAGGGACCTCAACCAACTGGTTGAGGATATCACTTCCAACCAGAGGTCGGAAGATGTCATGGGTGCAACCAACCCTACTAGTTCAAAACCAATTAAATCGGTTGACAAGAAAAGGGAGGCTTGCGCTACAGACTTCGCTTCAGCGCAATTCAAGGTCAAGACAAAGAAGAAGACCAGGTATGCATACATGAAAGAGAATTATGTAAATACATACCTTTAATGCTTCTGATGTCATTGAGATCTTGAATTTCCTTTCTTGCATTTTCAAAGGTCCCCTAGTGTTTCGGTCACCTTCGACCAGAGCACTCCTCAAGAAAAGGTTCCTGGGAAAATTGGAACACATCGGTCGTACCGCGTTGAAAATTGGAACCTCCTGAGAGGTCTTTAAACCCCTTTTTAAAGATGCTAAATCTTGTCATCAACACATACCCCCCTTTTTTTTGGTAAACAAATACGTTTATCACAAAAATATCTTCAATTGTTCCTTAGGACGATGATCAAACACCGGCCATATGTATATTTCCTAGGACGATGATCAACAGCTCATCAGCCATGCGCTTCTCAAGTATTTCATCAAATATTTGCCATTAAGAGCTTTATGCAACCTATCTCCCTGCAAATTTTGCACTATATATGAATTTCCAGGGACAATCTCTACAACTTTATATGGACCTTCCCAATTCGGAGACCACTTCCCAAACTTATTATCCTTGTGTCCAATAGGCAAAATCTTCTTCCAAACTAAGTCTCCTATCTGAAACGATTTTTCCTTCACTTTCTTATTGTAGGCCTTGGCTACCCTTATTTTATCTTTCTCAATTTCTCTCAAAGCTTTTAATCTCTCATCTGCAACTTTATCTACTCATCCATCATCGATTATGATAAACTTCACCGATAATTCATTTTGCTGGCGACCTAGAAGCATTCAAATATACCTCAACAGCAAAAGCGACTTCCCCCATACACTAATTCAAGCGGTGTTACCTTCGTAGCACTATGTTTAGATATCGATAAGCCCATAATGCTTGAGATAGCACCTCATGCCACCTCTTAGGATGTTCCTCTATCTTTTTCTTGATAAGCCTAATTAAAGTTTTATTACTTGACTCGGCCTGACCATTGGCCTGAGCATAATAAGGCGAGGAATTAAGGAGTGATTCGGCAAACTCTTGTACTTGGTGAGACACAAAAGATGAACCTTGATCAGTAGTCAAAGTTTGTGGTATACCGAATCTATAAATGATATGCTCCAAAATAAAACTAATTACCTCTTTATGAGTCATATTTCTAAGAGGAACAGCCTCTGTCCACTTGGTGAAATAATCAGTAGCTACTAAAACAAAACGATGACCTTTAGAAGATGCAGAGTGTATTTGGCCGATGAAATCTAAACCCTATCCACGGAACGGGCATGGTTTAATTATAGGATGCAACATAGCAGCAAGCGCCAATTGCACATCACCAAATTTTTGGCGTGACTCACACCCTTTGTAATATCTAAAACAGTCTTCTAACATAGTCGGCCAGTAGAAACCAACTCTTCTCAACAACCATTTTATTTTATGAGCCGACTGATGTGTACCACATATACCTTCATGCACTGATTGATCTGAACCTAAGCATTTTAAAAGTAACCCATCTATGGTTCGGCGATACAATTCTCCATCAAGCAATGTATATTTTAATGCTTGTCGTCGAAGCTTTCTATCAACAGATCGACCAGGGTTTGTCAAATAACTAATTAGGGGCCTTCTCCAGTCATTAGGCTCCGCAACACCTGATGTTTCCAAAATATCCGAACCACCAACATGTTGTTCAGCCATGCAGACTGTAGCAACTTCTAACATCGGTTTTTCTATCATGAACAATTTACCCCTTTTAACTTGATAACCAAAAGCTTGTTGTGCTAGGTCATTTGCTCTAACATTCTCTTCTCTAGATATATGACTAATAGTGAAATCATTCAGAGTTGCTATGATATCCAAGCATCTTTCCAAATAGCTATTTAGTGATCCATCAAAGCATTGATACACCTTAGAAATCTGTTGCACCACCAACAGTGAATCACCAAATGCCTCTACATTCTTCACACCCATGGACTCTAAAATTTGCAATCCTAACAGGAGAGCTTCATACTCGGCCTGATTGTTGGTACAAAAGTATTATAAACGAACTGATGCTTCAAAAGTGACATCTCTAGGTGAAACCAACACCTTGTCCCTCTTTACAAACCGAGCCATCAAAATATAATTTCCATGGGCGTAGAGACACATAATTAACCAGCTCTATGTCACTATCAATCATATGATCCACAATGAAATCAGCTATAATTTGGCCTTTCATAGACTTCAAAGATTCATAAGCCAAATCATATTCTATTAATGCATAAGCCCATTTTCCAATCCTACCACTCAAAATTGGTTGTTGCAGCATGTACTTAATGACATCGGTTTGACAGGCAATAACACAAGTGCTAGACAACAAATAATGCCTCAACTTGGAACAAGCATAATACAAGGATGAACATAATTTCTCAACAAATGCATACATTGTCTCAGCTCCTAGCAGGCGTCTACTCAAGTAAGTAATAACATATTCCTTGCCGTCCATTACTTGTGTCAAAACAGCACCGATGACATTTTCTTGTGCAGCAACATAAAACTGAAATGGCATTCCAGCTTTGGGCGTCCTTAACACGAGAGGTGTAGACAAATACCCTTTAATGTCTTCAAAAGCTTGTTGTTGTTCTGCCCCCCAAGTAAATTCGGTCTCTTTCTTTAACCGAAGTATGGGAGTAAATGCGCTAATTTTACCAGAAAAATTAGATATAAATCTCCTCAAATAATTTACCTTGCCTAGAAACTTTTGCATATCCCTTTTATATTGTGGCGCTTTCACTTTCTTTATAGCTTCTATCTTGGTGGGGTCTATTTCTATGCCTCTCTGATGTATTATAAATCCTAAGAACTTGACAGCCGATACACCAAAAGCACATTTGAGTGGGTTCATTTTCAAACCATCTTAAGCGCATCCGTTCAAAGGCTAGACATAAATCGGCTAAGTGATGATCCATACTATCCGATTTAACTACTATATCATCAATGTATACCTCTAGGACAATACCAAGTAGATCATGAAAAATTAAATTCATAGCTCTTTGATAAGTAGCCCCATCATTCTTTAAACGAAAAGTCATCACAACCCAATCAAACAAACCAACAAAATCGGAACATCGAAAAGTCGTTTTAGACATGTCTTCTTCGGCCATAAAAATCTGATTGTAACCAGCATTACCATCTAGGAAACTAATTATTCTATGTCCTGAAGCATCATTAATTAACATGTCGGCTATAGGCATAGGATATTCATCTTTAGGTGTGGCTTTATTTAAATCCCTAAAATCAATGCACACTCTCAACTTACAAGTGTTCTTCTTCTCAACCGGGACAATGTTAGAAACCCATTCAGCATATCTACATGGTCTAATAAAACCAGCCTTCAATAGACGACATATTTCTTCCTTGATCCGATCATATATATTAGGATTAAACCTTCTAGGTGGTTGCTTATAAGGCCTAAAACCAGACTTAATAGGCAACCGATGCTCAACTAGCTCTCGGCTAAGTCCTGGCATCTCATGATACTCCCAAGCAAAGCAATCAACATATTCTTTAAGCAACTCTACCACTTTGTCCTTATATTCAGTAGGCATATTCTTGTTTACAAATGTCGGCCTAGGAGTAGTTCCATTGCCTATGTCAACCTCCTCCAATGGGTTAGCCGACGAGAAACCTTGC
The DNA here is from genome assembly GCA_036346405.1 of Phyllostachys edulis. Lineage (NCBI taxonomy): Eukaryota > Viridiplantae > Streptophyta > Magnoliopsida > Poales > Poaceae > Phyllostachys > Phyllostachys edulis. The sequence goes on from JAYEVD010000265.1 coordinate 350,790, forward strand.
CCTAACTTTTCTACTTCGTCAAAATCATCAATAGCCTCACAAATATCGTTCTTACTTGACCGATATTGCTCTGTACGCTGCTGCAACCATTGTAAGCTATTTTCTTTATTCATTTATAACACCACATTGCTAAGCCAAAATTTGAAGAAGCCTATTTGTACAAACAGTACAAAACCATCTTTGGTAACACCTTGAGATAATCATAACTAGAAAGGTCTAAACCCGTTAAACATTGAACATTACCATGATGCCAATCAGCTGAAGCATCGGCCAAAGCAATATAAGCCGATGTATTTGTTTGAACCACTTCTACGTCATCATCGATCCATTGTATTAAAATCTGATGCAATGTAGAAGGTATGTAGTGATTTGCATGTATCCAGTCGCGACCCAATAAAATGTTATAATTACCTTGCACGTCGACGACAAAGAAAGTCGTAGGTAAAGTCTTGCTCCCAACAGTAAGCTCCATGGATATAACGCCTTTGGCCTCCGTAGACTCACCCGTAAAACCATTAAGCATCAAATTGGTCTTCATGAGCTCGCTGTCCTCTTGCCCCAATTTCTTGAAAACTGAATATGGCATCAAGTTCACAGTAGCCCCACCATCAACCAACATCCTAGAAATCGGCCTTCCATTGATATGTCCTCTAACATATAATGGTCTCAAGTGTCGGCTCGATTCTTCAGGCTTCTCAAAGATAGCTTCTTTAGGTCCAAGACATAATTGAGCAACATTCTCACTAGCAATCTGAAACTCCGCAGGTAATGTAAATACTATATTGATATACATACCTTGATGAGGTGGAGTGTCATTTTTAATCATTGGAGACCCTTCATGATCTAGCAAATCATCTTCATCATCATCATTTACTTGAGTTGGTATGTCAATTGACTTCACCCTCCATTCTTTTCGGACAGGGACCATAGGCTTTACCTCATTAATATTTCATCTCTCAATTTTTCTGCTTTAGCCTCCTGAATTTCTTGCATTCACAGCCGCTGTAACCTCCTCTTTTGAGAATGAGAAAGCCCAGGAGGACACCAATGAGGCCGCGACTTTGTTCCAGGCAGCAAGGACATTTTCTCCCTAATTTTCTCCACTGTTTTCGGTGCTTCAAAACCATCATGCAATGCAGCTTGCTCGGCTGGTACTGTAGCTGTTATTGTAGCCAAACAAGTGTCATGGTCTTTGTAGCTATGGTATTATTCATGACTCATGCACATGCTACCGCTTTCACTTTTGAACTGCATGGTCATCGCTGCTTTATTATATGTTTCCCAATGCTGATTTTTGAAACAACAGTGGCTGGTTGTTCTTGCTCCTCTCCCTGTTTGATATTTGGCCCTGTTGCCTTTGAATTCATATCTGGTTCTTCACCCAAATGATTACCACCTTTGACATGATACACTTTCTTTACCACTTTATTATTTCTCCCATTGTAAGACCGATTTCTTTGATCAAAACGGTCGTTATTAGGACGTGACAATCTATCAAACACGGGTCTTCTAGGTGTTGTCCACCCCGGATGGAATGGTCCTAAAGGAAATGGTGGTGGCATCCATGGACCATACCAACCCCATGACGGACAAGGAGGAAAACCAACGGGAGGAGGACCCCATGGGATGGGCATTGGTGGCCCAAAAGGAGGATAAGGTGCTGTTGCATGGAAATCTTCTCGACGATGACTCCGACCATCAAACTCATGTTTTATAGGTGATCTAGGCCGCTTGAAATTATTTAGCCGATTAGTTGCTTTGCGGCTGGCCTTACCATCTTCATATTTGGCCAGAAGCTCCTTGAATGTAGGTTTCAGCCTTTCAATTCTTTTAATGGTTTTGCTTTTTCCTTTGTTAATCTTCCAATGATCAACTTCTGGGCCCTTTGGTTTGATCATCTTTGACTTAACAACCTGTACAACTTCATAATTTGATGTCTTTATGCCCCCCGTGTCTACCACCACATTGTTTCCTTTTGTAGATCCAGCTTGAAATGGCCGAATAAGCACTTTCTTGTTCTTAAAATCAATCAGATTGACAGGGAAGGGATTATGATCTAGCTGCATTTTTGGACCTTCAGGAAATTTCAATCGTCCCTCATTAATGGCCGATTGAACCTGTCGATGAAAAATATTACAATATTAGTGGCATGAGAATAAGAATTGTGCCACTTACAATATGCACGCCTTTTCAACTCCTCGGTATTTGGTATAACATGATTGTCGAGCAACTTGATCTGCTTTTTCTTGCGACAAATAATCAAAAATTCTATCACGCTTAGCAACATCAAAGGTGTATTTAATTTCCTCTTGCCGATTTTTTGTGAAACGGCTTTAAAATTTGAACAAGCGAATGGTTTAGACTTTGAAGACCAAGCCCATTCGACCACACAAACATCAATATCATCATCGTGCGAATTTTAGGACTCATACTCAAGCATGTGAACATTAGGGACGATCTACTTTTATTTTGTCACTTGACCTCTGAAAATTCCTAGATTCTTTAACCCGACTTTCTTGTGCCAGAGCTTTTTGTAACACTTGGCTAACATCTAGGAAATCATGGTTTTCTAGCTTCTCCCTCAAGTGAGAAAGTAAACCTGAATAAACTAAATCAGCTAGGTCCTTATCAGAAATTATTAGCTTAAAACATCGGTTTCTTATCTCTCTAAACCTCCTAATGTAATCAGCAACAGGTTCATTGTGCTTTTGTTTAACCGATGTTAAATGTGACAATCCTAACTCAGTGTCACCAGTATAAAAATATTCATGAAACTTTTGCTCCAACTGGGACCATGTGTGAACTGAATTGGGTGCAAGTGAAGTATATCAATTGAATGCAGTGCCAGATAGAGACAAAGGAAATAACCTTAACGTTAGAGCATCAATAGCACTAGCTTCACCACATTGCACAATAAATTGGCCTATATGTTCTAATGTGGATCTATTGTCATCTCCAGTAAATTTAACAAACTCAGGAACTCTAAACCCCCTAGGATATTGCACAGTATCATAAATATCAGGGTATGGCTTTTGATATGAATGTGATCTTCCTTTAGGCTCTACCCTAAATGTCTCTCTAAACATACTAGCCACTTGTTCTCTAATATTTTCCGACCCAACATGTGTATCGGCCATAGGCCGAGTAGGCGGCTTACTGACCAGTTGTTGTGGCCTAAAAGCATTAAGTTGTGGTGTGTCATACTGTATAGTTTGGTTCGGTTGTGTATATGACATATTGTTAAACTGACTGGCTGGTATTGGACCATAAGCAATGCCCGAACCTTGAGGAGGTATGGGAGGTGCACTATATGCTACAGTACGGTGCAGAGGTGTTTGCAAATTCGTTGAATTTCCTCCCATAGCGGTATAATTGCCAGCACTAGACACACCCGAATTGACCACAGTAGCATCTGCATATGATAGAGGCACAAGGGCCATGGATCCAGGCATAGCAGTATCATGGGATGAAATACTGTGATCAGCCGCAACTAACCCATTAGTTCGGCTATGTATATGCTGCATCGGCACACTCTGCGGGATAACTCTAGATGGTGTATTTGCTGCCGATGTGCTGACAAGCAAGGAATTATGCTGGGCACTGCCATCATTGTTAACACTGTAAGCATGGGGCAAAACAGGTTGCTTCAGATTTTTCTCACTTTGCGCTTCAAGACTTATAGCCTTAAGATGACTAGATAGCAACCTATCCATAGTAGCACATATTTGCTGATCAATCATTAAAGCAATTTGCTCTTCAGAAAGAGATGCGATGCTTACATGAGGGGTCGCCGGGTTTAATGTAAACAGATGGCAATTCACCCTCCTTTTTGATAATACCTTGCCTTGTTTTCTGGAAACATGTAACATCAATTTGTCAAATTCCAGTTTGCGTTGTTCGCACTCCTGGCGATACTCTTCGGGTAGATCCTCAAGCGTGGGAGTGATGATGTTTTTGGCATCAACAGTGGATCCATCCTTGGCCATGCTTGCAGAGATTACTCCCTGGCTTGGTTCAAACAGTGCAGCTACTTCTTCAGTTTTGCCCAGGGAACAGGTTCGACTGTAAACTTATAGCCAAATTGATCCTCCCCAGTGGAGTCGCCAATTGTGTTGTGCGCAAAAACGGTATCGCACACAACACGACGATCACGGCAGCAATGAGGTGCTCCGGATCACGTCACCAACGCGCAGCGCCTAGGCGGAGCTAGTCGTGGCGCAGCGCGGCGGTGTTTGCACGAGTTGATCTTGCGATCTTGCCGGACGGGAAGCAAAAGGGATTGGAAAGGCACGAGACTATGAGGACTACGAATAAAAGTAGATGCGATTGGTATTTGATCGATTGGTTGATATCTTTTACAATAGGCCTCAACCCTTTTAAAGGGCGGCAGGTCTCAGCCGTAAGAGCCTAGAACTCTTAATCCGATCAAGATATGATTCGGTTACAACGTCCAAACCTTCTATTCTTGACATACTTTTCCTAATTTAAATACGCAAGTTTTCCATATAAAAATTCTTTACAGAAGGTCTTGAAGAAATCCTCGCTGGAGATCCGCGCGAGAGGTCCCGAGAACAACTCAAACGAAATGCGGTAGTTCCGCCAAGTAACGGCCAGAATGACCGTAATGCGGTAATACCGCACTAAACAAGTCGGTCATACCGCTCCAATAGTAGTTGGTTGTCTTGAAGTCTTCGCGAAATTCTTGAATGAATCACGGTATTACCGTCGCAAAACTTCCGGTACTTCCTTTGTGCGGTAATACCGCTTCACATCGCGGAACTACCGCTCCACGGAAAAGTTTCCAAAGCGAGTTACGCCTTGCCACGTGGATGGCCCAGTTGAAATGGCCAATCGGCGCTTCACAAGCCCTTTGCTTTTGAGCGGTCGAGCGTTCACCGCTTTTAAGCCGTTAGATTTCAATCGGACGCTTTACAAATCCTTTACGTTGAATGGTTGAGCGTTCACAATGATTTGGACCATTCGATCTCAATCGGACGTCATCAAGAATCCATCTCAGATCAAGTGACCTACGGTAGTACCTTTGCATATGCGCGGTAGTACCGCTCAGCAGTAGATCCAAGAAAATGGTATTACCGCCATTAAACATGCGGTATTACCTTTGAGCATAGTACCGCTTCATATTGCGGAACTACCGCGTTACTGAAATGCTTCAAAAGACCTCAAAAACTCATGTTTTGCCATTGGACGGTCCAGATTGAAATGACCAATCGAACGCTTCACAAGTCTCTTTACGTTCGGACGGTCCGAACGTTCACCTGCCTTTGAGCCGTTGGATTTCAATCGGACGCTTCATACGTCCCTTTACGCTCGGACGGTCCGAACGTTCACGATGATCTGGACCGTCCTTTTTTAATCGGACGTCATCAAGAATCTACTCAGATCAAACGTCTTGCGGTAGTACCACTGCATTATTGCAATAATACCGCTTAGAGGTAGTACCGCTGCATTATTGCGGTAGTACCACTGAGAGGTAGTTCGCTGCATTATTGCGGTAGTACCGCTGAGAGGTAGTTCCGCGCTTATCTTGCTGGTACTACCGATTTGGCTATTACTTGCTTAAAACTATGACTTCAACAAAAACCAAATGCGATCCAAATAGCATGCGATACTACCGTTAGGAACACATCGGTCGTACCGCGTTGAAAATCGGAACCTCCCGAGAGGTCTTTAAACCCCTTTTTAAATTTGCTAAATCTTGTCATCAATACTTCCTATTTGGGAGAAAGTTTGTTGCGATTAGCCTAGCTCTGAATTTTTCTGAGAACTAGATCACCTACAGCTAGGCTGCGAGGTTGCACCTTACGACTGCGATACCTTCGCATGGCTTGTTGATAAACCGTCGATCGTATGAGGGCTTGGTTTCGTTGTTCCTTAAGGACATTGATATCGTCGAGTCGTCGTTCTTCTTGATTGTTTTCATTAAAACAATCAGTTCGAGCAGAGCCTATTTTTAGTTATGGAGGAAGCATGGTTTAGCGCCGTAAACGAGAAAAAATGGTGTTTCACCGGTCGCATGACTGGTCGTGGTTCGAATGGCCCATAATACAGAAGGAAGTTCTTGAACCCACGCTCCTGACCGTTTTGTTAACTGGTTGAACACTCGGCGTTTCACCCCTTGCATTATGATATCATTAGCTCGCTCGACTGCTCCATTGTTATGTGGATGAGTGATAGAAATAAAATGTATCTTGATACCTAGATCCTTGCAGAATTCCTTAAAATTTCCACTAGAGAACTAGGTACCGTTATCTGTTATTATTCGACTGGGTATACCAAATCGTGTGATCATATTTTTTTGTGAGGAACCTCTTAGCAGCTTTAGTTGTTATTTTAACAACTGGATCGACTTCTATCCATTTTGTAAATGTGTCAATCATGACGAAAAAGAATTCGAAGCCCCCGGGTGCTCTTGGGAAAGGTCCTAGAATGTTTAGTCCACAGGTTGCAAAATGCCAAGAAAGAAATATGGTTTGCAAAGCTTGTGCAGACTGATGTACTTATTGACTATGAAATTGACATTGTACGCACTTTGTCACGAGCTCTTTTGCATCATGAAGGACAATTGCACAGTAGTATCCTTGCCTGAAGGCTTTACCGACCAGTGTTCTGTAGGAATGATATGCTCCACATACTCCTCCATGAATGTCGGACAGCAACTTAATGTCATCCGTTTGAGATATACATCTCATCAACACTCCGTGAGATCCCTGTTTATAAAGGGTACTTTCGATCAGAGTGTATGATTTGGCTTTTCGAGCTATACGATTAGCCTCTACATCATCTTCAGGAATAATGTCATGCTAAAGATAATTATAGATTGACATCATTCAATCTCTACTGGGATCATGCTTGATGACCTCCTATGGAGCATCCATGTTCACAGGATCGATTTGTACGACCTCTAGTGGAACATCTATGTCCTTGGAATGCTCGACCACCGAGGGTGAATCGAGTTGCTCGAGAAAAAACTCGGGCGGAGACGGTGACCTTGTGGAGGCTATCCATGTCAACTAGTCTGCTAGGAAATTTTTCTTTTTAGGAATATATTGGATCCGGAAACCAAGAAGTGCTTTTCGAGTTTCTGTAATTTCGCCAGATAAGATGACATCTTCGTACTTGAGCATTGATACTCTTTCCCGACTTGATTCCCTACTAGTTGAGAATTGCCTTTCACTAGTAATCTGCGAATCCTGAGCGCTCTAGTTGCTCAGAGTCCTGCCAGTAAACTTTCGTATTCTGCCACATTGTTTGTTGTAGGAAAGTTTAGCTGAATGACGTATTTTATGTGTTCTCCAGTAGGGGATATGAGGACAACTCCAGCCACCGAGCCTTTGAGCATCAAGGAACCGTCAAAGTACATTGTCCACTAGTCGTGGTGTTCGTCCTCGGGCCCTTAGGTGGGTTTAGGGTTTGTCCACTCGGTAATGAATTCTGCTATTGCCTAGGACTTGATTGTTGTTCATGAGATGAAATAGATGTCAAATGTCCCAAGCTCGGCCGCCCATTTTGCTATTCTTTCGGATGATTCCTGTTTCCAAGAACTTGACCTAGGAGATATCTGTTAGTACAACCACTTAAGTGGGCCTTAATGTAATGCCTTAGTTTCCTTAAAGCCATAAGGAGACCATAGAGCAACTTTTGTACCGGTAGATATCATTCCTTCGGTCCATGCAAGACTTAAACCACGTAATATCTTGGTGGTTGAGCATTTGTCATGTTCTATGACCGAGACACCTGTATTGTTTGTGGCGTTGCAGCCACGTAAATCAGCAATGTTTCTCCCGATCTTGGAGATTCTAGGATTGGGGTACTTGTAAGGTACTTTTTAAGCTCTTCAAAGGCGTTGTTTGCCTCTTTAGTCTACTCGAAACTTCCATGTTTCTGAAAAAGTTTGAAGAAATGGAGTCCTTTCTCACCTAACTGTGCTATGAAATGACTTAGCACTGCCATACAACTAGTTAGTTTTTAGACTTCGTTTTTTTTGTTGGAGGGCGCATCTGATCGATGGTCGTAATCTTCGCTGGGCTTGCTTCAATCCCTCCAACCGAAACTAGGGATCCAAGAAGCTTTCCAGAAAAAACTCCAAATACAAACTTCTCTATATTCAACTTAAGGTTATACATTCTTAAGTTATTGAAAGTCTCGTGTAGGTCGAAAATATGGTCGCCAGCGTTGATGCTTTTCACAACCAAGTCATCAACATAGACTTCTATATTTCGACCTACTGAGGATTGCAGGTTTTTTGCATCAACCTTTGAAAAGTTGCACGAGCGTTTTTGACACCAAATGACATCTTAACATAGCAGTGAGTGCCATATGGAATGATGAAGGAAGTTTTCTCTTCATCACCTTTACTCATATTAATATGGTGGTACCCAGTGCGCATCTAAAAACTTAACAACTCACACCGGAAGTAGAGTCTACAAGTTGATCAATGCGTCGAAGGAAAGTCATCCTTCGGACAAGCTTTATTAAGATATGTGAAGTCAATACACATTCGCCATTTTCCACTTCTTTTCTAACCATTACGAGGTTGGTGAGCCACTCTGGGTGGTCGACTTCGTAAATAAATTCAGCCTTGAGGAGCTTGTCGATCTCCGACTGGATTGTCTCCTTTCGATCAGGTGCGAAACGTTTTAGCTTTTGCTTGACCAGTTTTTTGCCAGGCTGGAGAACTATCCTATGCTCGATTACCTCCTTAGGGACTCCGGGCATGTCGGACGCCTGCCAGGTGAATACGTCCCGATTTGCTCAAAGGAAGGAGACGAGCGACTCTTCCTATTTAGGGTCGAGTCCTGCCCCAACCAGTACCTTTTGGGTAGACGCATTAGCGTTTTCTAACCCAGAAGGTGTGTTTGTGCTTTCCAAATGAGCGCCTTTGTCAAGTGGTATCTTCTTGGTCTGGTCGGAAGGTTTTGGCACCATCTTTGGCCTCGAGTGCTTGACCTGCATAGTAGGCGGATTAGTTTCCCTCGTCGGAAGCTCATCGACCAGTTCTAAAGAATTACGATCGCATGCATAAGCCATTTTTCGATCTCCTCGAACCGTGATGACTTATTTCGGTCCTAGCATTTTTAAACTCTAATAAGCATGTCGTGGCTATTAGGAATTTTGCTAAAAGTCGACGACCAGAGATTCCATTGTATGCGGTTTCGAAATCTACCGCATCAAATAGAACTTTTTCTGTTCGAAAGTTGTCAGGTCTTCCGAACGTAACTGATAGGGACAGCTATCCTATCAGTTTGGCGATAGAACTAGAAACTATGTCGTGGAAGGCATATTTTATGGGTTTTACCTTAGACTTGGGAATCTACATCTCTTCCAATGCTCCCGTAAATAAAATATTTAAAGAGTTACCTCCATCTATTAAGACTTGATTAACTTTACAATTGTTAATAGTAGGTTCAACTACGATAGGAAACCTAGCTGGTCGAGTCGACAGGATGGAGTAGTCTTCATTGCTGAAGGACATTACAGTTTCCGACCACCTAGATGGCTTGACGGTGATCGGAGACTCGGCAAGGTTCACCTTCCGTTCCACGGCCTTCATATGATGTCTTGACTCGTACGAGGAGGATCCACCAAAAATCATATTGACTGTATACTGCGGCTCCTGGTACTCCATCTCTTCATCGTCATCTTTGTCCTTCTTGGAGCTTGGTTCTCCGAGTTCTAATATGAAGGGGAAGTGATCTTTACCTAAGTAGTAATCCTCCTATTTCTTTTTCCATGCTCGGCGGGTGCGTAGATCATGCCCTACTGCCTGGTGAAGTGGACACCACTTCTTATTTTTCTTGTAATCATCGGTCGAAGCTTTTGCCTTGTTCCGGCCGAAAAAGTCTTTCTTGCCCTTGGTAAAATTTTTTAGAATTGCAAGGATTTCTTTGTTATCAGGCTTGCGATTCTTCTTATTCTTAAGAGACTTTTTGCTTTTCTTCTCTTGCTTCTCCAGGCCTGACTGGGGATTTGTATCTTTTTGATCAATAGCTTCACACCATTTGACCTCTTTACTAGCGGCTACATACTTGTCTACCATGTCGAAAAGTTCGACGGTCATTTGTGGAGGATTTATTGCAATATCCTCAAGTAAACTAGCGATTTCTCGACCGCTTTAAAAGCACGGATGATAGAAGACTCGCAATCTCACGGGATAGAGTTTTGAATCGATGAATCTCTTGATGTATTGTCGAAGAATTTCATTGGTTTTCGCTTCATCAGATGAAGATCATCCTCTTTCTGGGGCGGTCAGACGTCCCTTGAAAGTTAGCGATCGAGTATCGCAGAGTCGCTCCCAAGTGTAGATAGATCCGGCCAGGTAGGTTGAGGAACCACGACGATTGACCCTTCAAGGACCGTGGGCAAGTAATTTACCATCACGTTATCATTACCACCAGCAGTCTTGATGGCGGTAGTATAAATTTGAAGAAATTCTAATAGGTTCTGAGTTTCGTTGAACTTCTCTATGTTGGTTGGTCAAAACTTGTCCTACCAAGCGAGCGACTGGAGACTCGCGAAAATGTTCGGTAACCTGTAATGAAGTCGCGCCGCCTTCTCTGAAAAGGAGCCGAATTAAAGTTAGTTGGGGATCAGTTCCTCATATTTGCATACCTAGGATCCGGTGTCCCAATTTAGTCGTGGATGTTATGATAACGTCTTTGACCACTTGCTTGGTTCAGATGATGTGTGAGATCGCCTGAACCAAGTGGTTGTTCCTCTTGACGAGGGGGAGGAGTGACTGCTGCGAAGAGCCGTCTTCCCTCGTGATTTCCTGGTTGGAACCAATGAGGGGGTCTTGGTGTCGATCGGTCCTCCGCTCGACCATGTTGTCCCCTACTGAGAGAGGAGAGCTGGGACGAAGTCATCATGTGACTTTGCAAGTTTCTTTGCTCCCGGTATATTTCTATACGCTGCATGGTTTGTTGGAGGATTTCCGACATCTAACCTGCAAGTTGAGCATAACCTGGAGTTCCTGCTAAAACAGGATCTGGATTGTTCATAATATCTCGGACTCGTTGCAGGTTTTGTATTGTTACCGAAGGTCATGGAAGATTCCCGCTTGTAGTGGGCGCTCGATGAGTTGAGTTTTTCCTCAACCTTCCGGTTGGCCCTGTCTGACCCCTTACTCGTAGTGGGGTAGGAACAGGTGAATTAATTGATGCACATCCACCAGCTCAGTTGCCTCCGGTAGTTCGTGCTTGAGCGCCCGTACCATTTCCACCAGCAAGTGGCGCCGAGTTAACCTGTGGAGGATCGTGCATGGCATCCGGACTGGTATCTCCGATTGCGTTAACTTCGTGGTGCCAATTGTGATCTTCCGATGAGCTCCCATTGTAGATAAGGGGGAGACTTCCAGAGCTTCGGCAAGGAGCCTCCACGATGGGGAGCGGTTGGAGATTACAGCCTTTGGTGGGCTTTGTGGTGGACTCAACCTGATCCGACGGATTGCTGATCGTATGCTGAACTTCACCATGCCCACTTGGCCTACGATCGGTGATAACTTTATTGATACCCTTACAGTTCGGTTGGCCCCGAATCACGAGGAGTCGTTGGCGAATACTAGTTGCTATGACACTATCGAGAGTACATGGACTCTTTGATTGCGTATTGGGCTTCCGCTGTCAGATTTCTTTGGTCGATCGACTAGGCTTGTAGAGGCATTCGGACATTCTGAGCTGGTTAGAATGAGTGGTTCATCTGGGAGCGTCATTATTGGTGGCAGTGAATCCTCATCTATCTGGCCGATTTCTCTAATCTCTACGAATGGCGAGCTGGCGGAGGAGGAGGATGATGATATTCTGTTTTCTTCCAAGGCGCAGATGCATGCATCCATGTTGAGGTTGGAGTAGTCTGCCAGGTCGAACCAACCAGTTTTCCTCATCCCAAGTACTTGCCATGTTCGCATGAGCGATGATAGGACAAAGGAAGTGGATGAGGAATGCTTGAGTGAAGTAATCTTCAAGAACTCAACGCCTTCTTCCCCACGAATGGCGTCAGCTATCGACGATCGAGTCACCGATCTTACGAAATAAACAGAGGAAAATGGCAAATAGTTCTTGGGAGAGAATGAGACTACTCTTTATTGCTATGAACTCGATATTACAGGGGTGCCTTCGACAAGGCAGTGGACTAATCCTAATTACATTGAGCATAGTGCTTGCTTTGCTATTGAATCTAATCCAGATTATAATGCTTCAATCTAATGGAATGCGATTGAATCTCATCCTCCTTTCTGCCTTTTGCGGTCTTCTTTAAGTAGTCGACGAAGTGGTGGCAGTTACTTCTTGAAGAGACGCCTATTGGAAGTGTCGTATTTGGTGAACAAGGCAAATGTTGGTAAAGTATCAACCGTTTGGCGGTTGAGTGTCTGTGAGACACTCAACCGTATGGTGGTTGTTGTCAGTGTCTTAGGACCATAAAACGTTGCGTGGTATGGAGCAAATATGACATATGTTCCATTCATCACACGGTAAGGAATATGCTAGAAGTTAAATCCAGATGCCAGTTCATTGCTTTTACGAGTAGTCACCTGATCGGAGACTAGGTATAGGGCCTCATTCGACCAGGGCACCCATTATGTAACCTCTGGAATCCTTACGACCTCGGAGGTCGTTAGCCTTAGGGTTACGACCACGAACATATGGTTTTTCTTATGTATTAAAGTAATACATAGAGATTTTAATCCTCATCAAAACCGATTCTAGGTATAGTCTTAATTTGGTAAAATCTTAATATTGGTGAGTTATATGATCAT